>LPNX010946766.1:0-13763 GCA_001517045.1 Pseudotsuga menziesii
CAGCGAATGAAAATATTGCTTTTCTATTTCAGCTTCCGCTCCACAGTTCGCATCACAGTAGGTCACTGTCAGTTCATGGAGGTGCTTAGCGGGGTTGGCATATCAGTCAAGTGTATGTAATTGAAGAAGCAGTGTTGGATTGATGTTCGATCATGGGATTTATAAATTATGGGTATATCTTAATATAGCACGGTGTCATCAGAGCAAAAGTCGGTTAGATCTAACACAGTGGAAGTTGATTGTCATACTTTGTGAACGGCAGGCCGGAGAAAAATTGATGAACTGCAATGGGTATTGAGATTTTCTTTCTATTATTTGTTTGAAAGCAAAACCTGATCTGCATAAAAGTCTTGTCCTCCATTTGTAGGTTTTAGCAGCCACCATTTTTTAAAATAGTAAATGAGTTGATAGTGATATGTTTTTATTTTACTTAGTTAGGTATGTTTATATCACAGGATCGATCAGTTGGATTATGGATTTTTCTATAATGTAACAATGGTGTAGAATTTAATATGAAGAGATAGATCAACTAATTTCTTCAAGTTTAGTAATTAATAATATCTTAAATAAATATAAATCATGTAAAAATATATCGGTTACAATTAACATTTGCTTTTAGAAGGTTAATAATAGCATGATAAACCATTGAAAAATCCTGGTAGCCATTGTGATAGATTGGAGTTCATGACACAAGATAGCACTGCTAGCTGAATTACCGAACAATGTTAATGGCTGAAATGACCATAGAAATTGCTGAATTCAGTGTTCATATGCTTGTTGTGCTTATGCAATGACACAAGATAGCACTGCTAGTTGAATTACCGAACAATGTTAATGGCTGAAATGACCATAGAAATTGCTGAATTCAGTGTTCATATGCTTGTTGTGCTTATGCATGGAGTGAAGTTTTTTTATAGAGTTTGTTTGTGTTGATATATGAATGTTGCCATATAAGATATGTCCAAGTGTAGGTGTTTGTTTTAAAGAAAACGAGGGAAAAAAGGGTTTTTACTATTCGGCCATTTGTAGCTCTGGATTTGTGAAGAAAAAAATAAATTTGGGTACCAAAGACAAAGGGCATGGAAGCAGGTTCAATTCTAGAATGAGATCCAAGGCTATCCTAGGTTTACATCTGACCCTTAGCCATGCTGAGATTTAGATAGAGCCCATTATTGTTGAATCCCGTCTAGACATTGATTGGCACACCTCGATTCCTTGCTATAAGTCACTTGCTTTTTTTCTTTCTACAAAGAAGTGAGGAATCTCTTTAGTTTGAATTTATTGTGGTTATAAGACTTTTTGGCTGGATTGATTTAACTTCCCTCCCAGCGTTTATAGTTTTTACTAGTTGAAAATATTGTGCATTTTTGCTGCTATAATTAAACCTCCAAGGGTTTAGGGAAATCTCTGTGACATTCAAATTTCATAGATAGGTATGATGTATTGTTGTTTAGGCATCAACGCCCCCATATTTTATGGCTGATTGTAAAACATGAAAATGAATAATGCAGCTTTAATAAATGAAATAGGTTATTCGTATGCTTGATTGAACTTCTTTGTTTAGGTATCTAAGCTTAGGAGAATAAAAAACTTTGCTTTGTGCATGTGTTTTTCAACTACAAAAAATAGATGAAGCCCATTGTTTTTTTAATACCTATTACTTATGCCCAGGATCTAATTGAACTTAGATCCATTGATTTCTAATAAGAATGTACTTATAATATATTATGTAATATTGGGCATACTTGAAATCAGAAGGCACATATGGCCACACACTCAAATTCCTTGATGGCAAGGGAGATATTATCAAACCCAACAAGTCACCCCAATCCAGCTTTTGCTCTTCAAACACAATGAAGATCTTCCCGTAACCCTCATAATCTCTGACTGCATACTTTTCATTCTCCTCAGCAAGAAGTTGAAAAAACTCCTTTCCAATTCTCGTTATGTCATCTATTAAAGAGTGAGGGACACCACGATTCACGACCTGCAGTACACTGGATCATAGTAAATTGATAATGTATTTATCTACTAGCTTGATTCATGGTCATTAGGCTTTAAACAATACATATTTACTAAAAAGAAGCCCCATTCTTCACAAGCCTTGTCGATCTTAGCCATCTCTTGTTATTTCTGTAGATCTCTTGAGAGGTTGGCCNTAGGGATTAAACAATACATATTTACTAAAAAGAAGCCCCATTCTTCACAAGCCTTGTCGATCTTAGCCATCTCTTGTTATTTCTGTAGATCTCTTGAGAGGTTGGCCATGTCAATGACAGGATGGCCAGCTGATCATTAGATAGTATTGTTGCTATGGGTCTCTCTTCTTGTATTCTTATGTTCTTTTTGAAACTACTTGCACAGACCGGGCCTTGATAAAATAATTATCCCACTTGGTTTTACCACACTACTTCAAGTCAAAGAATTCTTTGAGCTCTATCTAGTGTCTAGAGGAACTAAAATTTTGATGTACTTTTACATTTTCAAATGAAAAGAATGATTTTTTTTTACATGTCAACTGTGAAGGGTTCAATATCTCACAGCCCTGCAAAGTGAAATGGGACCCTGCCCTTCAAATTTGATCCCTGGTAGGAACATTACAACATCTCCCACATATTGTGTTGGGGCAACTAATTCTTATTAAATAATGACCTACCTTTGACCACCACAATGTATTACCAATGAAATACACCCTAAATTTGTTATTACTAACTTATAATAATTTATAAATATATATTAAATTTATATCTTTAAATTTAATTTAAATTTATATTATAGTTCATATTCTTGATTTAAGATTTAACAATTAAGTTCATTTGATTTATTCGTAAAATACAATGCACTTTGATTTATTCGACGGTAGTATGTTAAACGTTTGAATGTCCATTCCTTCTTCATCTTCTTTCCTCATTTTCTCCATCGTATAACTTGTCTAGGAGGGAAGTATGTTCATGATTGCTTTTCTCTTCTTTGATTCTGTCACTTGGGTAAATTTCTCCACCGTATTACTTGGCCTAGACGGAAGTATGTTCATGATTTCTTTTCTCTTCTTTTATTCTGTCAATTGGGTAAATGCGGGTTTCTCCATCATATTTAGCTCATTGGTAGCCGAATGGCTTACTCCTGGGCTTGACGTAGAGGGCAGTATATTCATTGTTATTGCACTTTTCTTTGTAGCCATTTGTAACCTTGTGCCCGACTCCTGGGATTGGCTTCGAAAGTAGTTTGCGGTCTTTCTCTCTGTTTTTTTCCGGCTGCTCATTCTTGGTATGCAGAAGCCTGAAGATCATGTCCCATTCCTGCGTTTTTGAAAAGGAATCCTGTTAGGCTGTCCATTGAACTCTGGGTTTTGGCAAGGTGTTTTTAGCCTTGCAAAGGGTCTTCAAAAGGTGAGGAGCCCATATATTCTTGTCTTCGTTGTGCTGCCCGATGTTCCAAAGGATCATGGATCATGGCCTACTACTTCAGCTTATCGATCTCCCTAAGAAAGGAATTTTTATTTATTTATTACTTTATACTTAATGACAGACAAAACCAATAAATGGATTACTTTTTAAATTTAAATTTATTACTTTCTTACATAACTTTACATAATGTTACAACATCTACATCATACATCATAATAGACAATATTATTTATAGCCGATATAATGTTATGTAACTTTACATAACGTTAATGTAACATTACAAGATCCCCCATAATAGGCTGTAGAGCGCCTCTCAGCGCAATAATAAGAATTAGTTGCCCCAACACAATATGTGGGAGATGTTGTAATGTTCCTACTTAACAAAATAATAAAAAATAAAAATTGAATTATCCGCAAAATGTGTCTTTTGGAAGAAGAGGTTTGCACCTCCAAATATTTGATCCCTCTCGGCCCTTGATAGAGCCTAGGATTTGGATCTATGCTCGTGTTATGGAAAGTTATAAACTTGGCTTTTTTAGTGGTTGGGGATCTGTTAGCTTGGAATTTGGGTGATGGATTGCAGGATTTGTTAAGCAAAAACAATATAATGTGGTGTGGGAGACATGTTAAATTAAACCCTGAGTTGGTAAAGTTCCTTAATGCAATAGTTTTGGTTAATGTGAGGGAAGTGACTATTTCAGTAGGTGATGCTAGTTTGTTGTAGGAATGGAAATTAATAGAATATCTTGCCTTGTCAGGAAGATGGAAAGAAGAATGGAATGAGTGGATCGCTGAAATGCGTAGGGGATTTATCAAACTCTCTGGCGATCCTTATGTTATGATTTGGTATTGAAACAAAGTGGGAGGGAAGTACTCGGTGAAGTAAGCTTATAATTTGTTCTAGGCAAGCCTAGCTCAACAAAGAAAATGGTGGTGGTTGAAGGTGTGGAAAGCTCTCGCTCCTCACAAATGCAAAATTTTCATGTGGTTGATCTTAAGGGAGAAGGTTCTAACTTGAGATAATTTAAGGAGAAGGAACATCGAAGGTCCAAGTATATGTAGCATGTGTATGAGGGAGGAAGAATCTACTACTCTTCTTTTCAATCGTTTCCTGTTTTCAAAACACGTTTGGAAAGGCATAAGAGAAAAGCCTCCATATTGATAAGATTTTGGAAGAAGACACTATAGAAGAATGCTTATTCCAAAGGTTTGTGGAGCTAAAACCTTTGAAGTGTATCCAATATCTAGCAGTATGGGGATTATGGAGAGCTTAGAACGAAAAGATATTCGAGGATAGAGCTATCCCAACTTATGTGGTGACTGGTCAGGTGTTGGCTTTGCACAGTTTTTTCAAAGAAAAATAAATTGTGGTAAAGGTCAGGATCAGGAAAGAGATGAATCTGGAAGATAAGGGGTGCAAAGGATTTTTTTATTGAGCTTGTGAAGGGGAAAATTGTGGGATAGGGGGTATTCCAATGATTTATGAATATCATAAAGTAAGTTTTAAAGCAAACAACGGAAGGGGACCCAACAATAGGGCAGAAGGGTTCGCGGTTCGAACTTTGCTCATATTAGTTATTGAGGAAGAAATTAAGGACATGCAAGTGTATGGAGACTCTGAACTCTGGGTGGAGTATATAAAAGGGAGGAAACATATAATAAACATTAATCTTCAAGGAATAGGGGTTAATATGAAACAGATGGCAGGTGCCTTCAACTCATTCCATATAAGCCATATTTTCAGAGAACAAAATGACCAAGCAGATACATTATCAAAGGAGGGATTATTTTTTCCAGAATGAGCCATATTTATAAGTACCAAAAATGGGAAATCCTAAGAAAAAAGAAGAATGTGGATTTTGTGTGAAGATGTAAAAAAGTGTTAAAACTTTTGAATTTTTTTGTAAAATGATACCAGTTAATTTAAGTTGTTGAAAACAATTTTGAAGTTAGAAAAGAATGGAAACATATGAAAAAATAAGAAAAAATTGTACTATTTACTATAAAAAACACCTAAAAAATGTGTTTAGTTTTTCATTATGAAAAATAAAATAATTGTTTTTTCTATGAAAAAAAACAAAATTATAATATATAAGATACATAACTCCCATGTGTTTCATATCTATGCGAGCCCATAGGCTTGTTAAAAAAGATAAACTACATAAATCCCATGTGTTTTATATCTCTATGAGCCCATAGGCTTGGTAAAAAAGAAATGTCAAAATATACATCATGATTTTGTTAATAAGTATATGTTAAAATTTACTACTGACTCTAAAAATAGGCTTGCTTAAAAAAGATAAACTATCAAAATATACATCATAATTTTGTTGATAAGTGTATGTTAAAATTTACTATTGACTCGGAAGATATAATCAACTACCATATAAGCTTAGAAAAGGTCACTATATATTGATACTATATATTTGAAACATTATAAAGTGCGCGACATAAAGTCTTTATTAAAATATATATTATTATATTTGAAGATTAAAATTATATATTTTTAATAAAGTTTTGTTAATTTTTTCAAAATTTATATTAATAATAAAATGTAAAATAAGCTTAAGTTAAAATAGATTAACAATATTAATAAATATGTTATTAAGCTTATAAAGGTCACTATATATTGATACTATATATTTAAAACATTATAAAATGGGCGATATAAAGTTTTTATTAAAATATATATTATTATTATATTTGAAGATTAAAATTATATATTTTTAATAAAATTTTGTTAATTTTTTCAAAATTCATACTAATTTAATAAAATGTAAAATAAGCTTAAGTTAAAATAAATTAACAATATTAATAAATATGTTATTATGAAAGTTAGTTCTATTCAAATATTTATGTAAAAATTGGAAATAAACTAGAGCTGCAAGATGACTTTAGTCCTTAAGTTGTGTTAAATCAACTTTGCCATTTTGAAATTAATAGTTAATATTATATATATATAAGTTAATTGCAAATATATTATATGTTTTAATTTTGTTTTGTATCTTTACATTCCACACTTAAAAGTATTTAGGTAAATAGTCTATAGAGAAGATTGAAAATGGTTTTAAAGCCATGGTTTTAACATGCTTTTAAAACCATGGGTTGTTTAGGAGGTTCTTGCACATGGTTTTAAAACCATGTGCAAGGTCCACATTTTTTTACGAAAAAATAAATTTATTATTATTTTGTTAGGAAGGAAAATTACATCTCCCTCATTATGGGTTGTTTTTAAGAGTTACATTTTGCGGTTACTTAAATTTTTTATTATTTTGTTAGGTAAAAATGTTACAACATCTCCCCCATACTAAGTGCACGCAAAGAAAAAGATAAAAATTATTATCAATAAAAATAAGAGTTGGGAGCGGAAAAAAAATTGAAATGAAAATTTTGTTGAAGATTGCAAGCTCTCCTAAGAGCATATGTTGTATTTTCTGAATCTTTTTGGATTAGTGACGAGAAGCTAGATGCTCTTACAGCGTACAAATAAGCCTGATTGGTTCACTGTTGAGGTTGACTGTAAGTAGAAAAGCAAGTTGGTTGTAAACCCTGTGTTGAAGAAAAATATTCTGCAATAATAAAATAAAACGGAAAAGAATGGCGTCCCACTCACCTGTGGAAAAGATGATGCGTCACCTAGCATCAACGATGCTAATCAAATTAAATGGAAAAGGAACTGAACTCTGGAGAGAAACAATAAAAAATAAAATGGAAAAGGAACTGAACTTTGGAGAGAAACAATAAAAAAAATTAAAGAAACAATAAAAATTGAAAAAAAATTGCACTTGGTTTTTTTGTCCTCTTGATGCCTAATAGATCCCTGTCAAGATTTTTATCTTTTTGATGCCCAGTAGATCCTTGTCAAGATTTTTATTTTTTGATGCTGAATAGATCTTGTCAAGATTCATAGGTTTATGGTTTTATCTGGTTTCTGAATGTTTCGGTCCCTGTTAAGTCATAAGAAGTCATAAGTTATTAGTATATTTAATTTGCAAGTTATTGGATATACTTTTGGGAGATTGCTGTTTCCATGATTAAAAAAAAAATCGATAAATCTATGTAATGGAGTATGGAGCCTAGATTCATATTTAATTGTGATACCATTAAGTTAAATTACATATAAAAAATGGATGAGAGTAGTGCAGATATGGGGGCGACTTCGGTGGAATAGATAGCCAAAGGAAAGGAAGCCTGTTATATGGTACATTGCCGAAGCATGTTTGTCAAAAGCAACTTTAGAAAAACAAATAAATGAATAAAAAAATATAATTAAAATTTCAAGTCATTTTTCATGTTCCAAGCCTACGAGGATATAAAAAAAATATAATTAAAAACTTTACTAAAATATAGTATTAATTTCAAGGTGGGGACATGGTGTATGAAAGAAGGTGTTTGATATGCTTACAATGTCAAAAGAATCAAACACATGTTCAAGGAAAATATAGTATTAATTTCAAGGTGGGGACATGGTGTATGAAAGAAGGTGTTTGATATGCTTATAATGTCAAAAGAATCAAATACATGTTCAAGGAGCCAAATTAATTTAAGTGGATGATAATACAATTGTTAAGAATCTAATGTAAAAAGGAATAAGACTTGATTGTGTATGCTTAATTGTTGACCCTCCTTCTTCCTCCTTGTCTTGGCTTGTGTATATGTGAATTATAATAATTGAATACACATATCTTGTGGCATCATGAAATAGTTTATGTGACGAGTTTATCTGGTTGCATCAAATAATAACTTTGCATCTATATATCACATTTGAATGTAAAGATTGTTCTAAGGCAATATATAAGCTCCAATATACCATGATCTGTATGTCAATGGGATCATTCACAAAGGTAATGGGACCCAACTCACATAATGTTTGATTGGTTGTGAGGTGATTCTGCATGCCTACTTAATGTTTCCTCCTCCTGTATGTGGCTTATGTGTATGTATGTGTGTATGTTTGACTAATAAAAATTGAATACAATTATCTATGGGCATCTTCGAAAATCTTCTACATCTATAAAATCCCCTTCCCTCCTATCCTACATTGATTGAGAGGACTACATATAAATATCAACATACCATATTCCTTACATGAACATGGTTTGCATCCCTCCTGTGTGTGGCATGTGTGTGTGAATAATAACAAGAATAAGAATACTCAAATATGCATTACATATGGAGTTTTGGAATAGCATCCATGACTATAAAATATCCTTCCTTCCCATTGCACATTATCCTCTGACTAATGTGTAGTAGCATATAAGTCCCCCTACTACCATAAACATCAATTAACTCCATGTTGATTATGCTTGATTAGGGTCCTCGACAATTTAGCAACAAGGACCCTTAAGATCTCTAATGATGAAGATTTAGAGAATAGAAGCTACATCTTCTCAAGGTTCCTAAGGAAAATGGTTACAATGAACATCAAGCCATGTAGGCCTTCCAAAATTCATGTAAAGAGAACTGCAATAAATATATCCAAGATCTTCTCACCTCACATCCAAGGGACCATTCATAGAATTGCACAAATTTTTAGGAGCAAAAATGTTGGGGACAACATTTAAGCCCCTAACTATGATAAGGAATTCCCTAAAGTTAGCGAGGGATCCCATCTATCCAACCCAACGAAAAAGGTATCAACATGGTTTCTTATTTATGTGGAAAACCCTATATTGGTGAAACATAACATTCCATCAAAATTAGAGTGAAAGAACACATAATTGGCATTGATCACAATCGGTATATATCTCTACCTTGGTTGAACGCTTAGACAAGACTAAGTACCAAATTTGATTGAGGATTCAAAGGTTTTAGTGAATATCAAACACTAATCAACTAGGAAATTCAAATATGCTATTAAGATTGAAAAACATCACAATAACGTAAACCTTGATGATGGTTAGAAGATAGTAATACCAAATTCCAACATTAAGTGATACAAATGACTTTCAAAGGAACTCTTGTTTATTGATTTTTATATTTATGAAAGTTTTAATTATAATTGTATAATTAATTATAATATTAAAATAATAACATGTGAAATACAAAGCTACTTATATATGCCTCTTTAAAAAATGTTTTAATCAAATAGTTTAGAGATATTTTAATGAAGTAGTTGTGCATCGAATTAAAATGATATTTTAATGAAGTAGTTGTGCAAATTTCTAAGTCATGTAATTTTCAATTAAGATTATGATCACGTCCATCATATAAGTGAATAAAAAAATTGAATTCCATAATTTAAAAAAAATAAAAATATATAAATACTATTTTTTTAAATATCTTATTGTTTATATTTTTGGGAATAGTAGCTAATAACTAAATAAAATCTTACATAATTTGAATGAGCGTCTTTTAAATAAATTTTGTGGTTTTGTAAATATTATTATAATAATTTTATTAAAAATATTAAAAAATTTTGTAAATTTATAAATTTGATTTTAAAGCAATTTTGATAATCTAATTATTTGTAAGATTTATGGTTTTGTAAATATTATTATAATAATTTTATTAAAAATATTAAAAAAAATTGGTAAATTGGTAAATTTGATTTTAAAACAATTTTGATAATTGAATTATTTGTAATATTTAAAAGTTTTTAGACAAAATTATAGAGCATTTTTGGAATATTTATAGAACAAATAAAAGTGAATAAAATTTATGAATTCCATAATTTTTAAAATAAATGGATACTACTTTTTTAAATATCCTAATGTTTATCAACCTATAATGAGTGACATGATGGAATTCAAGTGTCTGGTCATAGCAATAGCAGGGGAAGGAAGGAGAGCTAGGGCACTAATACTTGCTTCTGTTCAATCCAATGCAATCAATTAATGCATCGCAAGAAATGTCGTGTCAAAGTGGAAGGTGCTAGTTGGTACGCAAGGCAAGTAACACTTTGAAGTTGGATCATCATGGCAAGAACTCGGCAAATTCAGGCAACAAACTCTCATAATAAATTGAATTGCCTTATGTTCTCGTTCCTCCGCATGTGTGCTATATCATCTTCAATTCTTCAAGAAACAATCTATGCTTCTTGTTGCTCTCGTTTCAAGCACCTTGCTCTGCTCATAATCTCTTCCTACCACTTTGGTTTTGGTAACATCCTGCAAATGAGCATAATGGTCCACACCAAAACCACCTGTAAGCGCACAAATTCTGGTCCCAAATGGTCTCATATGCTAAGGGTCATGAAGGACCTAGACAAGCTATGTGGTTTCTTTAGATCGAGGGTAAGCCAACAAGCTCGCGAAGGAATCAAACGTTTGGAGAATCATGCGAGGAATAGGAGCAATGGAAATTCGCCTAAGGCCTTGCAAGCTAGTTTTGAGGGGATTATTGAGGACTCTGGGGCTCCACGAACCAGAGAAACCAGGCACACCAGAACCCTAAGTCTCTTTCGGGGCATGAAAGCCATGATGGGTGTGGCTCTCGAAGAGGGCATACAGAAGAACCAGACTCAGGAAATGGGCAAGCCTTCAAGGGCGACCACTTAGTGAGAGAAATTGATGCAAGTGATGGAGAGTGGATTTGATAGAATGGAAATGGGCATTCGAAATATGACCATGAATCATGTCACTATGAATGCCAATTTCAATGGCAAACTGGACCAATTGCTTGAGATCATGGAGATCTAGGAGAAGCCTCGGTGCAATGCTATTGATGAACCTTCCCTACACTCGGGTAACAAGTTGAACCATGTCCAACTAGGTCTTCACCAATCCTCAACCCATGAGGTTGTTTAACTGTTGTGTTAACCTGTACTTTCATTCAAAATCCTTTTTTGGTTTTTTTATCATGATTTGGGTCATAACCCCTAACCTGTGAGGGAATAAGAAAATAACAACCAAACTAATAACATACTCCTAAACCTAGCCTAGTTTTATAATAGTTTTTTTACTATTTGAATATGCTAAACACATTGCATACCTTAACATGTTTGTACATATTATATATCTTTTTTAACAATTAATATGAGTATGAATCTTACCCAAAAAAATCTAATATTTTTATATTTTTAAGAGATATTAATGTGTAGTTAATAACTAATAACATTCTTATACAATTTGAATGAACATGTTTTGTGATTTTTAAAATATTATTATAATAATTTTATAAAAAACAATATTATATTTTTAACTGTTTCACAAATATTTCAAAAATCTCTATAACTTTATTTAAATATTTTAAAAAATGTCTAATAAATAACACAAATAATTAAGTTATTAAAAAAATAATTAAATTATTAAAAAATTATTTTAAATTAAGTTTTAACTACATATATATTTTGTAAGGGGGAATCGGTAATTGGGCGGTTCTGCTACTCGCGTAACACGAGGTCCATTCCTGTCAGTTGCGACTATAACCCTAGGTGCGTGCACACAGCCTGCAAGCATGGGGCACGTATAAGTCGGGGTGAGATTTAAACTTGAGACCTCCTTTACAACATTCCTTCATTTACACGGCACTTGCTAGTCAGTCTACACTCTTGCAAGCTAGTTTTAACTATATTTATTATATACCAAAGTTTGGTCTTAGAAGACAAAATGTTATAAAACTTAAATTACAAAATTTGTGTATATCACTAAATTAAAATTTATATGTTTTTTAATATAATTTTTATTTAATAAACAATTTATTTTATTTATTCATTTTAAAATTAATTATTTATTTTGTATAAACATAATATTTTTATTCATATTAAAATTTGACAAATCTTATAAAAATAAAATATTATATATTAAACTTGATAAAATTACCTTATAACATAAAAAATAATAATAAAAAATAAACATCAAATAATAAAGATCACATTAATGATTTTTTACATTAAAAAATATCTATATACCATAAAATTAATTTTCCAACCATTCTTAAAATATGCAATTTAATTATTTATTCATATTAAAATTTAGCAAATCTTATAAAAATAAAATATTATATATTAAACTTTATAAAATTACTTTATAACATTAAAAATAAAAATAAAAAAATAAACATTAATTAATAAAAATCACATTAATGATTTTTTACATTAAAAAAAATATATAGTAAAATTAATTTTCCAACCATTCATAAAATATACATTTATATTTGAAGATTTAGTTATATATTTTTCACAAAACTTTATTAATTTTTTCAAAATTCACAATAAAAGTACAATCGCTGCAAAGCAGCTAATCTCTGCCTTAGTATTATTTTTGTTTTTGTTTTATTGTTTAATTAATTAACATCAACATTTGATTATGATTGTGTTAATGATTGTATGTAATCACGACTTTATTTATATAATTTTAATTGTTTATTTTGTGATGTTAAATAGTTAGTAGATAATGTGCAATGGTTATGATAGACAACCATTCTTTTTTTGATAGACAATGTACTTATTTCAGGATTATTTTGTGTCATGATAATTTTAGTTCATATTTTTGTAACAAAGTTCTGATTGTATAACAATTTTTTGAGTAAATTCACTCATTCTTATAACTAAATATACTAATAAAAAAATAAATTCTTTAAATAAATAATCTTTTTATAATTTACAACATTTAAAAAAAATAGATCTTGATAACATGTAAGGTTGACTTCATTTATTTAATTTTAAATGTCCATTTTTTAATTATTCAATTTTATATTGCATTGTAAATATTATTATTATAAATTTAAAAAATTAAATCTTCTAAAACTATTCATATATAGATAATATATCTACATAACATAAAAAATTATTACTAGGGGTGGCAGGAGCGGGGGGATCCTTCTGGATCCCGGTGGACATATAGAACAATCCTTTGCTTGGGGGTTAAGGAACATAACTAACAATGAAGCAGAGTGGCTGGCTCTTCTTCAAGGTCTACAGATGCTTCAGGCTAAAAACTATCGAAAGGTGCTAATATTTGGAGACTCAAAGCATGCCATCTCTAAATTAATCAATGGATACCCATCGGGAGCAATCAATTGTCGCCGCCTGTACAATAAAGTAAAGCCTCTTATGCTCAAATCCTATGAGCCTCTTCACATTCTTCGGAACAATAACTCTGCAGCGGACATTATGGCCAATATGGGGGCCTCCCTCCAGCAAGGCTTTTATAAGCATAATGGGAACTCTCCCATCCTTAAACATGTTCCGTAATGATGAATAGGGCCTCCCCTTGGCAGCAACATTCTCGCATGATTTGGAATTTTCTCAAGCATGAACTTTGTAGGAGGCTTAGTCTTATGATCTCTCCCTCCTTTATCTTATTCTTTCTATGTCTGTTAACACCCAAAAATGGTTAACTACCTCATCTACCTCACTACATGGCTCATTTGTCCATTTGCCTACCATATTTCCCTGAAAATCCCACTAAAAAG
>LPNX010946804.1:0-65311 GCA_001517045.1 Pseudotsuga menziesii
GAAGTCATGGTTCCCACAATTGTGCATGAGCAATGGATAATGGTACTAAAAATAAACACAAAAAAAATTAAAGTAAGCATATTAGTATGAGTGCATAACAGGTAACCTACATTGTAGAAAAAAGAAGCATGTAATATGCATACATTCCCTTGGAAGGTTTAGAAAATCATGTGATTTCAACCCCAACAAATGTCCTTCTATGGTGGAGTAGCATTGTAGAGTTTATTTGTATAAATAAGGAACCTTCACACCCAGTATAACATCCTTTTTCTAGAGAAAGATAATAAAATCTATGGACATGACCTTCTTTACAATATCAAGAGGGACTAGTCTCTCCTTTACTTTCTTGTATGTTATCCATTGTTTGAAAAATATTGAACATTAAATCAATGATATTAGTAAAACACAATGAATTTAGTATGTTCACACATCAAATAAACCATTGATTTAATATGCATCATTTGAAAATCATTTCCAAACATGATTTAACACAAGCTTCATAACCAGTAATGCATAAGAGATGGTGTAAACTTCCAACATGAATAAGTTAATGAAAAGCTTTAACAAATTTGTTAATAATAAAATAAAACTTAAAGTTGAACCGTAATTTTATTTTTACCCCACAACTATATAAATATGAGACTAACAGGTTGGCAAAACAATATAAGTAAATAAAGTGAAATTTGAAAATAAAGTTTAAATATAAAAAACATTAAATAATAAAACTAATATAAAAATGAGTTATATTTAAAAGTAATAATTATTTTTCATAATTGGGAAGAAAAATCAATTAAGCTCTAATTCAAATATGTTCAAGTGTGATAATAAGAGATTTGACAAATTTTGATGTATGGAGCTTGGTGTTCAACAAATGTGACCTAAAATGACAATATTGAATACTTTGATGAAAATATTATTGTGCGTTTGAATTTCCCATATAAAAAAAAGTCCCTTTTGGCATGCATGTTGTTCTAATCTAAAATATTATTGGGCGTTTGAACTTTCCATATAAAAATAAAATTGAATCCCTTTTTACATGTATGTTGTCTTAAACCGATTCCATTAGAAGGCATTAAACCTTGAAAGAGGACACATAAGCTACAAAAGAAGCAAAATCTTTCAAGCGAATTCATCCAATACTACCAAAAAAAAGTTAGTAAAAGAAGAACATTGTGAAGATAAGAGGATGAAGGCCTAAACATAGATGTCTATCCATGTTTGGAAGATTGGAAATCATTTAGTATGCATCATTTGAAAACACAAACTAACCTTGCACGTTTAAAATCCGAACTATGTAGATCTAGATTGTTCACCAGCAGGAGACGGAAATAATAAACAGCTCCAACAATCACCCAAAAACAGTGCTACAACAATGGCAAGTGTGAAGAAAATCTCGTTTTGGTCTTCGTTTTTATAGAACTCTTAGACGTCACTATAGCGACGACAAACATTGACTTTTTGCGCCCTAGGTCAAGTTGACCGTTGTAAAAAGCCAGTGAAATCTCAATGCCCTAGGTCAACTTGGCGATGCCGTCGCTATAGCGACGGATAGCCGTGGATACAGCGACGTCTAGCTCTTTAGACCTGGATACAATGACGGATAAGACCCCCTGCGTGGATACAGCGACGGCTAGGCGTGGATACAGCGACGCCTCGTTCCTGTTGCTTTCGATTTTACACCAAAAAGTAAGAAACGTGGAAAACCTCCGTGGAAAAATCCGCGCTTTTGTACTAGTGAAGGTACTAGAGTACAAACTAACAAGTGTGAATAAATCTGTTGAGGTCAAACACTTGAGAGGATCCATCAATCAGGGGACATTGATGTATTCCCAAATATTGTCGATGGCGAGAGAACCTGCTACTGATGACTGCAAGTCTCAAGGCACTCAAAAATGACTCTAGATTCCAATCCCAGAATAAATGGTCTGAATTCGATGGGATGAAATCCGCTGGAAGGAGGGCATTAAGGTATCCCCCATCATCAACCATGAGGTACTCAGCAAAGCTGTATAGTGTGGAAGGACTCTATCATAAGGTGCACGAACCAGTAACTGTATCGGGAATGGCTAACATGCAAAGTCAAGATAACTTAGGAATGGCCGAGTCAGGTTTCAAATTCCTTTGAACAAGAGCATAATGACGAATGGTGACTGAATAGAGGCAACATAGACTCGATATACAAAACTAGGCCATCTCTGTGACACAGGAGGCATCAACAGAGGCTCCATGGGGACTGGAAGCTTAACCACTCGGTGGAGATAAAATCATATAAATGAGTACAGCTCCTAAAGTCAAACTACAAGCCCAACCAATGGATGTGATATACAGTGCTCTGTTCAAAGGTGACGCAACTCGACGGCTGCCAAATATCACATCTTTCCTTGTCTGGCTTTTTGGTTTTTGATTTTTTTGGACTTTTTCAAATATTTAAAAAGCTTGAAAAAGAATAAAACTGCTTTATAGTTACAGACTAGGAGGAGATGAGTGTCAATGGGAAAACAAACTAGTTCCAAGCAGCAGAACATACCTATGCTCAATGCAAGGACACATGTGTAGGATAAACACACTTAGGGGAAAGTCCCCTCCTAGTAAAAGTAGGGAATCAAGCTACAAAGGATATATAAAATGGCTCTGCATGGCTAGACATGAGACAAGCTTGGGCTATATGGCTAAAACTCAATGTTAGGGAAGCCAACGTAAGGCTCAATAAGGCAGGCAAAGCTCATGATAATGTAATTACAACTTGACATATACAAGGCAGTCCTGGGGAAATGGCTAGCATAAAGTCCAAGAGGAGTATGAAGCTCTTGCTCAAGGACATGGAGGGACTTAAAAGGGACTCTCAGACCTAAGAGAGGACTCATAGCATGGGTACCAAATGCAAAAGGGAGCTAACTAGGACACCCATGTATAGGAAAGCTCTACCATTCACATAGTACCACTTCTAACAACAACATGAAGGTTCCGTGACACCATGGAATGGGTTTGTACCTAAGGTTAAAATGAAATAGTCATAAGGTCATGCAAGTGGATGTGAAATCCTAACCTATATGCCAGTTCAGACATAATACCTGTGATAGGAATGAATGGGTCAAAACCTCGAAGAGAGTGTACAAAAACGGGACCCTACATGACAACCATATTAGTCCAAAACAACCCAAAATAGTCAATAGAGAATCCAAAATATAGTATATAGGGAGGAATGATCATGACAAATACACCCAAAGGAAACAATGCGGTGAACAATGGGACATAAAAATGAAAGTAAGGTGTAGACCCAATGTTCACACATCCAAAACCACCCCCATGATGGTGACCACTGGTGTAAAGACTGAGAGAAGGGAGTCAAAATCCTCCACAAATGGAGTAGAGGGCATAATGTGACCACTGCCAAATCTATGAGCACGATAAGGGGCTGTGATTCCCCCAAGTATGACACCGGGGTCCGTACTAGGACCAAGGATGGGTGATACTAGGCATGCCAAAGATAAAAGGACCCAAACTAAAGAAAGAATAAATATACTCAAGTAACCGCGATCCCAAAGCCCAACTAGCGCACAAAGAACACACTCCCAATAAAATCTACAACCAAAATACAAGCAAACCAAGGGGAGGATATGTGAGCTCCCGAATGTAGCAGGTATGTCTTGCCTAGGAGAGGCTCAAAACTCCCATACACTACAAGCGGAGGTACGTAACCAATTATAGTGGCCCTCAGCTTCAACGCATAAAGCAACTGTGCTATCCGACCTCTACCTGGCTAGGACACCTACAGAATAATCACTGCAAGTACCCCCTATGATACCTAGGTAAGGAAACTAAGGTCACCTCAATATAATCAATGCTCAGGCAGATAGTCGCAGGTAGGATTGACCGTATGGGAAGGGTAGCAAAGACCGAAACTCTCGAAAGAGCCCCCAGATACGAAGACAATCCTAGAAATATCTTTGGTGCTATTTAGTTATGACTAGGGGTCATCCCAGTCAATAACCACTCACACTGCCTCGTGCTTAACTCCCTTTTGAGAGGAGGATCCTAAGAAACACTGGTTATACCAAGGAATTTCACACACTCACCTGGACAGACACATACATGTTGTTGTTTAGTGGTCTTGGATAATTTACTCACAATGAACTATTCCAAGACCCTAAAACCCAATCTTGTTGGTGAACCCTATCAAATAAAATAGTGTAGTTCATTTTAATTAAGTGTTGATTTTAATTGGCTGTAATTACTCAAAGGGAAATGATAATGCAAATAATGAAGTTATGACTCAACAGTGAAGTAAATATGCACACCATAACAAACAGTGCTAAATGCAATCTTTGTCAAATGAAAAATAGGGTATGCCACTACATGAGATGCATAAATATATATTCCTTTCTGAATGCCAATGCAATCCTTCCTATAAGAAAGCCTAAACACAACTCTCATCCAAGCAATCCAATTCTAGTACCTCCTCAAATCCATATCTAAGATGCAACTAAGAGTGCAACTACTTTGTATTTTTCAATATAAAAGAATGAAAAATGCAATAAAAGTCATCTAAAACTCCCAGTCTCTACAGCAAGTATAAAACACAAGCCCAGCAAGACACCGATACAAAAAGAGTAATGCACTAATGGCAAAACAAAAAGGATAAATGACTAAAACTACTTTCAAAGAAAAATCAATGAAAAAGCGTTCTCTGGTCACAAAAGAAGCATCCAACAGACAACATAAGACCCAAGGAAGACCCAACCACACTCACAACCCACCCATCAACTTCCCACAACATCAAACTCACCAAAAGGGAGGATGTACGTGACTGTTTAAAGAACAACTGCGTATATACATGACTTTTGGCCAAAACCCTATGTGTATATGTGGATTTTGGCCAAAAAACTGCGTGTATACGTGACTTTTGGCCAAAAATCCACGTCTGTATGTGACTTTTGACCAAAAATCTGCGTATACAGAGAAGGCAGTGGTAAAAAGTAGGCCAAGGGTCAAACCAATAAAGGGGAGTGCCAATGGATGAACATACTATAAAATGCAACAAAGAAACAAGGAGAAACAAAGAGCAAGTCAAGAATATCAAGCCCATTGTGCCCCAAAACCCCAAAGAAAAACAAGGAACATCCCCAGCGGAGTCGCCAATTCTATTACGGAGAGAAATTCCTATGGCTTGGGGTACTACAACAGACAGCTTGACTCCAAAAATCAATCCTTTCCAATATGCAATAGAAATAAAATATCTAACACTAAAGGATCAGACCTCGTACCTTATTCCGGACGGTTGAAGTAGATCCCTGTTGAGCTTTCCAACTTTAGCTTGAATTGATAAATAACTTCCTCAACAAGAAGTAAACAAGACAAGCATACTATATATATCGGTGTTAGATCTATTCTAGCATATATAATCAACAATGTATAAGCATTTGAAATCATCCATGGATAAAATATTCATTCAAACATACATTATTGGACAGGAAAAGATATTTCTATTAATATAAAATGAGTGATTACAATGGATACAACCTCTGTCGGCACGTCTGCGAATCGGAGAAACTGAATCCTCCATTTGGGCCTCCACCACCTCAATCCTCCATCTCTTGATAGCAAGCTCACAAGCAAAATGAAAGCTTTGGAAGAACACAAAAGTGCTCCAAGGGACAAAGGGATGCAGAATCAAGCACAAGTTCCGGCAACAATGGACTATAGTTTCTTTGCTCTCAATTCTCTCATATGCTTTCAATGTACCAAAGAGTTCCTTATATAGATTTTCAAAGGGGTAATGAAAGGTTGAATCCGAGTGATCTCAAGGCATAGGGAAGTCCAGGAGTCAAGTGAGTCTCCTAGAAGAAACGGTAGTGGATTCCATTGGCTGGATCTCCTGTAATTCGCTGTTGAAAATCTGAGCTCAATTGGGTAAAAATTTCGAATGTTTTATAATGTTTTGAATTTTTTACTATTTATAGAAATTTTTCAAAATTTTGAAATTTTTTACCCCCTTTCCTATAGTTTGGACCATTTCTAATCATTTTGGACTATTTTTGACCTAATTTATGATGTAGGAGACCTTTTTGAGTGTCGTTTCAGTCGTTGGATTGACCCGTTCGTGCTGATCTCAGGTATCATGTCTAAACTGGCATATATGTTAGGTTTCATCACCATTTGAATTTTTCATGACCTTATGACCATTTCATCATAGCCTTAGGTACGAACCCACTCTATTATGTCACAGAACCTTCTTGCTGTTTTAGAAGTGGCATGATATGAGTGGTAGAGCTTGACCTTACATGGGTACCCTAGTTAGCACCTTATTTGCATTTGGTGCCCATGCTGACATTTTGTCCCTTAGGGTGTGGGAGTCCATTGTATAGTATTGCCATGACATTTCGCAAGAGCTTCATACTCTTGATCTTTTGCTGCCCTGTTTCCCTCAGGACTCCCTTATGTCAAGTTGTAATTGCATTATCATGAGCTTTTCCTGCGTTATTGAGCTTTATGCTGGCTTCCCTGACATTGCGTTTCAGCCATATAGCCTAAGCTTGTCTCATGTCTAGCCATGCAGAGCCATTTTATATATCCTTTGCATCTTGATTCCCTTTTTACAAGGAGGGGATTTACCCCCGAGTGTCGCTATCCTACACATGTGTCCTTGCATTGAGCATAGGTATGTTCCACTACTTGGGACTAGTTTGTTTGCCCTTATGACACTCGTCTCCTCCTAGTCTGTAACTATAAAGTCATTTTATTCTTTTTCAAGTTTTTTAAATATTTGAAAAAGTCCAAAAAAAAATCAAAAAACCAAAAAGCCAGACAAGGAAAGATGTTATCTTTGGCAGCTGTCGAGTCATGTCACCTTCGAACATAGCACTGTATATCACATCTGTTGGTTGGGTTTATAGTTTGACTTTAGAAGCTGTACTTGTTTATCTGAGTTTATCTCCACTAACTGGTTAAGCTTCCAGTCCCCATGGAGCCTCTGTCGATGCCTCCTGTGTCACAGAGATGTCCCAGTTTTGTATATTGAGTCTATGCTGCCTTTATTCAGTCACCATTCACCGTTATGCTCTTGTTCGAAGGAAGTTGAAACTTGAGTCGGCCATTCCTCAGTTATCTTGACTTTGCATGTCGGCCATTCCCAGTACAGTTACTGGTTCGTGCACCTTATGATCGAGTCCTTCCACATCATACAGATTTGTTGAGTACCTTGTGTTGGATGATGGGGGATGCCTTAATGCCCTCCTCCCAACGGATTTCATCCCATTGACTTTAGATCATTTATTCTAGTATTGGAATCTAGAGTCATTTTTGAGTTCCTTGAGACATGTAGTCATCAGTGGCAGGTTCTCTCGCCATAGAAAGTCTTTGGGAATACATCAATGTCCCCTGATCAATGGATCCTCTCAAGTGTTCGACCTCAACACGTTTATTCACACTTGTTAGTTTGCACTCTAGTACCTTGATTCCCATTTTCATTATCGGTGGGTGATCTGGCGTTTGTTAACGGTATACATCAATGACCGGTAATCAGACAATGGACTACTATGTTCGACCTCAACACCTCTATTCACATAGTAGAACATGTACTCGTAGCGGTTTGTATAGAAGACCTTCCAGATTGGTGGCATCTCTTATATGCTACCTCCTTGATCATGCTAGTGTTCGTGAGATTTCAGCTCTCGTGACTTGATTCCAGTATATGTCAGACATTTCCAGCCATTATGGAGATCTTGATCCATTATATATCTTCAGCCATTATGGAGATCATGGTCCTTTGTATATCTTCATCATGGAGATTCTGATCTATGTATATTGTACATGGTGATGACCACTTATGTGATATCTTGTATCATGCCTATTCATGGCCATTGTATTCTTATTTATCCGAGACTGCTATATGTAATCACAGTATGTGAAGAGTTGTATCATTGTACTATGCTGATTGGGTGGCTGGTCTTCCATTTGGGATCCTTCATCACTCCACTTCTAGGATGGACTTATAATGTATTTTGGCCATCGTATGACCCCTCTGACCTCACACATTAGGGGGCATCTGTTATAGCTGATTTTACTACTCTAGGTGAATCACAATTGTATGGCCTTCCCCTATCCCGCTTCAGACTCCTTAGACCCCTTGGACCATTTTTTGTCCTTTGATGTTTCCTTGACCATCCCTAAAAACATGTGAAAATTAATACACGTGACTTTTAAACCTATAATCTCGTATATGCGTGGGTTTGACCCCTAAAACTGCGTACATCGAGATGTGTGCATAATCCAAATCCTTTTGGAGTTTTCCTTGACATGGATCCGACTCACTTGACTCCTAGCCTTCCATATTCCTTGAGATCGCTCGGATTTGACCTTTCATTACCCCTTTGAAAAGCTATATAAGGAACTCTTTGGTACATTGAAGGCATATGAGAGAATTGAGAGCAAAGAAANCTTGTGCTCGAGTCTGCACCCCTTTGTCCCTTGGAGCACTTTTGTGTTCTTCCCAAGCTTGCCTTTTTCTTTTGAGCTTGTTATCGAGAGATGGAGGATTGAGGTGGTGGAGGCCCAAGTGGGGGATTCAGTTTCTCCGATTCGTAGACGTGCTGACAGAGGTTGTATCCATTGTAATCTCTCATTTTATATTAATAGAAATATCTTTTCATGTCCAATAATGTATGTCTGAATGAATATTTTATCCATGGATGATTTCAAATGCTTATGCATTGTTGATTATATATGCTAGAATAGATCTAACACCAATACATATAGTATGCTTGTCTTGTTTACTTGTTGTTGAGGAAGTGATTTATCAATTCAAGCTGAATTTGGAAAGCTCAACGGGGATCTACTTCAACCGTCCAGAATAAGGTACGAGGTTTGATTCTTTAGTGTTAGATATTTGATTTCTATTGTATATTGGAAAGGATTGATTTCTAGAGTCAACCTGTCTGTTGTGGTACCCCAAGCCAAAGGAATTTCTCTTCGTAACAGAATTCACCTGGAGTGGTAAAATCAGCTATAACAATCATCCTCATTATCCTCATCATCTTGTCACCATAATCAAATCATCATTATCATTTTCGTTCTTTTCATTGTATTCAAATGATGAAATATATTATTTATCTTCATTGTTTCATGCAGAAAATTCTCTAGAGAGGGGTTCTTCCTTCCACCAGTCCCATTCATTAGGATAATTTGGTGCTATGACACGCCCACCATGTCACGAGAGGAATCGTATGTGAACTATTTACATATAGTTTTGTTTTTAATGATTTAGATATAGAAGTAAATTATTTTATACATGTAAATGTAATTATTAATGAATGTTTGTTTATACTTTCATAGGCACCCCACCTACTAGGATGTTTGATGATTGTGTATCCAATATCATGGTGGATAGTGTATCACATGATGGAAACAACACATTGACCTCCTCAAACCATAGTGAGTATGTTCCTCATCATGCAGGTACATTAAATTCATATTTATTTCCTTTTTCCAACTATTAGTATATTTATTTTTATTAGTATCAGTATATTTAATTACCAATATTTTTATTTTTTTACACATGTACTTCAAATGATATGTTATTTTTATCTATCTGTCAGAAGTTGATTATGATTCTCCACCTTATGTTACTTGGGAGGATGAAATCACACAAATTATGATTAAGGAGATCACATCCCAATGTGATTAGTTGCGCACACAATTAGGGGCCATGCCTCGTGATTTTGGCATCTAGAAAATCCATGACCATGATGATCAATGCAATCGATGGGTTGTTGGAGATCCACTAGAGGGTGGGGCCACTTAGTGATGTGTGATAGACTAATTTCCAAAGGATGAGTGTTAAATTCAATGAAACATAGGATCTTCAGCTTTGCATGAATTCAATGGAGAATAAAGGTTTCATAAGAGAGAAGAATTCAGTAACTCAGATCAATAATTCATAGCAAAATTGCACACACATGGAGACAAAATTGGAATAATGATATTATATCCATTAATAAGTTGTTTAATATGTAATACAATGGTTATACATATAGGAGAATTTGAATTCCTAAAATAAGTTTCGAATCTACCAACCCACACTAACTCTGGAGCTAACTTGCTGTGGGAAAATCACTAGTAGAGGTCACTAATGCAAATTTGGATCATTAAAACAGTTCACAACCAGTTAACTGAAGAGGGTAGGTGAGTAAATGCATCCAACCTCCCTTGAATCATGGAAACTAGCTCTAGAATAACTGAGAGCATTCTAACTGATGGGAATCAGAGCATAATTGAACATGACTAAGTACCTACTAGAGTAAATTGTTGGAGACTATTGGTGACAATTAGAGTGGGTTGCTAAATTACAGGGATTGGTCCTTGGAGCTCCTAAATTCATGAAAATAGGCACAATGAGTGCTAGGTGTCCCCTAGGTATGTCCCCCATGCACTAGTGAAGTGATTAAGACCTCCTAAGATAGGAAATAGACAAATAGATTATGTGGTCAAAGGGAGGATTAATTAATCCTAACACCCCCCTTAATCCTAACTTTGGACAACCTGGGCCCTAGTAAATATGCCAAACGTCACCCATACAATCTAAATGAATAAATATAACTGCTTAATAAACAAGGAAATGGGGAAAACCTCATGGGACCCCCCCTCAAAATAAGTAGGTAAATAAAAAATTCTCTCCAAACTAAATGATTATGTAGTTTGAAGGAATTTTCCTCTTTGGAAGAACATGAATCTTCTCAATTAAATGGGCAGGAACATAGAAAGTTGCATAATATATTATGGGACCATGTAGAGCAACTAAGGTACACTGATGAGAGAGAAAAAGTGCTTGATGATTCGAACCATGTGAGGTAAAACCAAGCAACTGAGATGTTGCAACCTTTAACATTGAACCATGTGAGGTAAAATCATCTCCCAATATGAAGAGAAAGTGTCCAAGCGAATGCATGATGTATCCAATTTCATTATTACTATAAGGAGGTGTGCATGTGATCATGTAGGAAGGAAGAGAAGACCTTGGACCATGGAGAAAAAATGCTTGATCTCCATAATATGATATATCTTCCAAAATATCCAATGAATCACTATCCAACACATCAATAAACTCATGAGAAGAAACTAATATAGAATCCCCAACAACAAAATTTTTGAAAGAGACTTGAGGTGCTTGATTCTTCACACCAAAAAGGATGGGAGCAATCACAAGAATGCCCGAAGGCTCTTGAAACTTTAACTTTGACCCAAAAAAGGTGAGGTCATCTCCAAGAATGAGGAACAAAATTCCCAAGTGCACCACTGAGATGAAAAATGCACAATGTTCTCCTTCTTCAACAAAACTTTGAGAATTGGTGCAAGTAATCAAGCATGAATTTACTAGAAGAATTGGACAAGTCAGGGCGAATGGATCACTTCCCAAATATGATATTTTTTCCAAAAAATCCAAAATATCACTTCTCTTCACAATAACAACATTATTGGAGAGAGTGGAATTGAATTTCTCTTCAACTCCTTGAGCAATTACTGGAAAAGTTTGCTTAGAATTTAGAATAGAAGAATCATAGAAAAATGTCTGAGAAGGATGGAAAGAGAGTTCTTATTCAACAATGGAGGTTAGATTGTCTTCTTTTGGATCAACTATATGATAAGATGTTATATAATAGATCTCATAAAATTTTGGAGCAACAAGAGAAGGAATCTCTTCAAGGAGACTTTCACTTATTTGAATTGAATGAGTTGAAGATTATGCTATTTATTCATATTGGAAAACTTCATCTGAGAGAATTCAGGCCGAGAAATTTGAAGGAAGAACACTTGAGGAAGTTTTGGATTTTCTCCAAGTATTATCTACTTCTTTCTTCACACCAAAATATCTATATATATTTCTCCAGAGCTCGAGTGGATACTCAACAAATTCCATGAGATAACACATATTAGGAGACATTAACATACACATACTTCCATATGCTCTATCACAATAATTTAGCCAATCATTTTCCTATTCATAAGATTCTTTACCACCTCCAAAAGACAGATCACAGATATCACGACTCTTTAGGTATGCAACCATTTTCAATTTCCACTCGGCATAATTGAATGGTCATAGAAGGGGAATTGAACTCAAATTCATAGAAATTTTTGTACTTGCAAAAACAATTCAATTTGAATCAAATTAGTTCAAACACTCTCAACTTCTACATGTGCACTTTCTTCGGGTGCATCACACTTGGATATAATTCTTTGGACATAATCTAGAGGGATCAAAGCAATAATTCGAGGATTTATTTGGAACCCAGCTGCTTCTAGTGCATCAATGGAATCTTCTGAGGTTTGTTGTTGGCCTGAATACCAGCTCTGATACCATGTAAAATTCAATGAAGCATATGATCTTCAGGCCTGCATGAATTCAATGGAGAATGAAGATTGTAGAAGAGAGAGGAGAATTCAGTAACTCAAATCAATAATTCATAGAAAATTGCACACACATGGAGACAAAATTGGAATAATGATATTACATCCATTAATAAATTATTTAATATGTAATACAACGGTTATAAATATAGGATAATTCGAATTCCTAAGATAGGATTTGAATCTACCAACCTGGACTAACTCCAGAGCTAACACGGTGTGGGAAAATCACCTCTAGAGCTCACCAATGCAACTTTGGATCACTAAAACAGTTCACAACCAGTTAAATGAAGAGAGTAGGCGAGTAAATGTGCCAAACCTCCCTTGAATAAAAGCAACTGATGCTATAATGAGTGATAGTGATATAACTGATGGGAATCATAACATAAATGAACATGGCTAAGTACCTATTGGAGTAAACTTTTGGAGACTATTGGTGGCACTTAGAGTGGGTTCCTAAATTAAAGGGATTCATCCCTAGAGCTCCTAAACTCATGCAAATAGGTACAATGAGTTTTAGGTGGCCCCTAGGAGTTTCCCTCATGCACTAGTGAAGTGATGAAGACCTACTTAGCTAGGAAAATAGACAAATAGACTACGTGGCCAAAGGAAGGATAAATAAATACTAACAAGGAGGGACTAGGTATTAGTTCCTAACAAATAGGAGGATGTGAAAGTTGCAACATGAGGAACATATATCAAGGAAACCTTGTTTGACATACCTCATGGCCATGATCCTAGACATCCTCTTAAACTATGAGAGTTTGGGATTGAGATTGTGGCATGTTTCCCCACCATGACTAGGTCTTCTTGTACTTTTCCAAACTTGTATATGTAGAGTTTGTGTTACACATGCATCCTTATTATAGGAGTATGACATAATATTTCTATGGTTTCTGGAAGGGACATAGTTATGAGCGTACTGGGGCTTACGAGACCCATATGCTATACTATCCCCTCCTCTACTGGTTCTTTTTCCTATTAAGAGTGTTATCTAGTTCGAGGATGTAGCTGATCAATCAAAACTTACTTGGAGTAGAGACATGATATTTGATAGCAGGAACCATGTGCATTGCATTGAGTAGTGCTACAATTTCCATGCATGAGAAGAGGTCTAGACCACCCCTTGGACCTATACTGTCTAAGTTACCATGGATGAACAAGTCAATTCTTTGGGTAGTTGACCATGAGACTCTAGTATTGTATACAATTAGTGCCCAATATTCATACTATCGACTATATGAGAGATGCAGGCCACGATCGATAAAGTAGGTATATTTTAGTACTTAATCTTTTTCATTATACGTTATTATATAGTCATCTTTAATAGATGTGCATCTAAAATAATCAATTGATTAATACTTTTTTTTTTTTGGTTTCTCCATGTAGAGGACCACCTTTATGGAATATCTAAATGTCACTTTGCTGTCAATTGAGAATCCAACCATTTCCTCTAGTGATGTCTCCCTGGTACATATTCTATTTCCCTCACCCCGACTTTCTAAGTTACCTACATGCATTTAATTGTAATTAGTTTATCACAACTTTAGTCTTGTCCCTTTCTAAAAAATTATAGGATATAGGAAAGGGGATTGTAGAAGAGAAGGAGATGTAGTCTCCCTTGGGTTATGGTCATATTCCGCAAGTTAATGAAGTACTATAACATATTTTTGGATGCAATATAGAATTAAAGTTGATTTCTAATTTATAATGTGCATTTATTATTCTTTTACTGATTACATGCATGATGTCACCATACACATGCTCATGTACACCGAGGATTCGATTATGCAATGATGTTCATAGAGGAGTGGGATTCCTTCACTCAATATCATCTTGTAAAGGGCCCATCGACTTAGAATCATTGTGGAGATTCCACACACGAGGATTTATTAAATATCACCATGGACTTAAGTAAAGTAAGTTGATCCATCCACTTAAAATTTCAAAAATCTCCCATCTTGTAAATTTCAAGTACTAAAGTATAACTAACTTATAGAGTTCAAAATTTTAATTTGCAGTTCACAAATTTAGACACCTATTTGTACTGTACAATTCCCCCATGCCAAGGGCCATATGTAGGTGGTACTGGTAGTAGTGATGATCACACAACCCATTAGGGGCGTAGTCCACATATTTGATAACACTTCTACATGTTGCACTATTTTTATTGTTATGTAAAAATAAAATGTCTTTTTTTTCTTTGCACACCTATATAATGTCTCATGTTTATGTTGACGAGTTATTTATCTTATGGTTATGTTTATGTGGAAGTGTGTAGGCTATTTATCTTTATGAAGTATGTTTATGTTTATGCATGGACAAGTGTATGTTAACTTTAATTTATATCTATGTCAATGAATGCATGTTATTTATGTTTATGTTTATGTCTGGGAGTGTGTTATTTATCTTATGTTCATGTTTATATTGTTGATAAGTGTACAATTTACAATTTTGCAATTCAAAGTTACATGTTACATTTTTACTTTTAGAAGTTATGCGTTTCATTTTTTTTAGAAGTTACAATTTTATCTTATGTTCATGTTCATGTTCAATGTTTATGTTATTTATATTATGTTCATTTATCATTTACAATTCATAATGTGAGTTACAATTTAGAATTTTACCATCTACAATTATAGTTACAATTACATTTACAAAATTTCATAATTACAAATAAAAAATTACAATTGTACAATTACTCTTAAAGAAATTACTAATTAGACTTATAGAAATTACAACTTACCATATCATTTACAACTCATGATGTCAAATACAATTTGCAAGTCACAATTTACATTTTACAATTTTACAATACCAACTTAGATTTGAACAATTACAATTTAAGAAATTCATAATCAAATTTACAAATTACTAATTACAATAAGAAATTACAATTTATGATGTTAGTTACACTTTACAATAACAATTATTTACAATTACAATTACAATTTACAAAATTTTATAATTACAAATTATAATTGTACAATTACTCTTTAAGAAATTACTAATTAGTCATATACAAATTACAACTTACAATCTCATTTACAATTCATGATGTTAGATACAATTTACAAGTCACAATTATGATTAGAAATCACAATCTATATTTTACAATTTCACAATCCCAATTTACAATTACAATTCAAGAAATTGATAATCAAATTTACAAATTATTATTTTTGAACATACTAGTTTTGATATTTTACATTAAAACAACTCGAAATTGTGGTCAATTACAAAAATAGGTATTTCAAAAAATGCATGTGTTCAAGATGAATTTCCAATGAATTTCTAGGGTATTTATGTTTTAGGGTCTTTATCCCTATTTTCTAGATCACCCGCTGATTTAACTGTACTTATAGTGCTATATATACACACACATTGTCCTAAAATTAATAGACATTTATATTGCATATAAATATAAATATTCAAACAAATAAAAAAGAACCTCCTTCATAGCTAATCATCCTTCACAGATCAATTGGTGGGTGGGCACATATATTGTGTCCTCGTCCATTCCTCGATATCCCACATACTAAGATGATTGACAATGGATGCATTTATTCATGTCTAACAACTTTTCCATGTCAATTTGTATACAATCATTGTGTCCGCTTAGGTCTCTTGTATTCCAACCTCCGTCTACGATTGACTCTTATCAGGTGAAGAGAAGTATTCCTTAGAATTCAGAGGAGTTCTTTCATGCATCCATGAACATGCCTTAGAATCCTTTTAAACTCTTGGAGTTCATTCATGAATCCACTGTAAATTTCTCTCTAGTTCGCCATAGCTTCCAGGTTGTAGACCGCTGCTTTGTCATCTTCTCTGCTTCTTTCCAGGTCACAAATCCTTTCTACTCCTGTCTAGTTTCTTTCTTCTCTGGTGAATCTAACAAGCTAAATCATGACGAGTGTTTTTAGGAATTTTGTTACACCTTCTGCGGGCAAAAGTTGTTCCTCTGGTCTGAATGGTTCGTATCTAGAACAAATAGTCTACAACAAGGTTGGGAAACTTCTCCTAGAAAATACAAACATCTGGAATGCAATCTTCGATGGAATGATGTGGCTCTTCACCTATGGAGAAATATATCCAATAGAATACATGTATAAACAAATCAAAACACAAAAGATAAAAAGTACCAGAACATCATCCATAGATCTATATCGATGACTAAGGAATCTGATAATAAACATTTAAGATTACACATAACAAGTATATGGGAAGAAACCAAATTTGCATTGATAAATAATGAAAGAGTTTACAACCTACACCTTAGTGTTGAATACACTCCTCCACAAAACTGATGTCTTATCCCCAATAGCTCAAACTTGCTCTTTTGTGCTCACTCTAATGAATCAGGCCAGAATGTCAAAATGGCAGCCTGACTTTGCTCTCTCCCAAACATGGGGTATGAGCCTATTTTTATAGGCCTCAAATGGATAGAGATGGTTGAGATTTTGGTGGGTGAGGTGGATAGGAGATCCATAAAGGAGGAATTTCGAGCTCAACTGACCCAGGTGAATAGGGATAAGGCCTGCCGCAAAGTTTTTTATCTAGAAGCTTCATGAAGCTTCTCTTTTTCACTTTTTACCAAGGGCACCGCTCCTGCTCCTTGATGATAGAGCGGTGTTAGGAAGAACTTCTCTTCAAAAAAAGAATAAACATAGTGCTATAGCCTGTCTTCAACACAATTCAGGAGGTGCTGAAGAAGGCACTGCTCCTAAGATTAAGGGTAGAAGCGATGCTGGTTTTTTATATGCAAGCTTGACATCTGGATCAATGTTTTTCACTTCAAGATTTGGGAATTAGAGAAAACATAGATGTTTAGGATCTAATCACATGTTGATGATGAGATTTAGTTGTAACAGAATGCCCCCCAAAGCATGAGGTTAGAGGGATACGATAGGTGAGAGCTTTGATAGAGCAAGTTATCACTTCGAGGCAAGAATCAACTTGATCGGAGATCAACAACAACCAGGCATCTGCAATACACCAATACTTTTGACTCATGAGAAAATGTGTCTTCACCATGGTTACAGACCAATACAAGGTAGATCCATGGGAGAGATAAACAAACATGGCTACTAGAATACAACGCAGATCCATGTGATAGAGGACTCAAACTTGGACTTAGCTACCAGACATACAACGTAGAGCTATGTCATACAGACGCAAATTTGAGCATAGCCACGACCATACAAATGTGGATCCATGCTGGTACTTCATACAATATACTCCATCGCAACATGGGGAGAAATCTATGAGTGTTTTATAACAAATACCCAGGGTCTTTGTCTCATCTTCCACAAAGTACGATTCTATCCATGTGATTATAATGATCTAAAGTCGAACATGGTAGAAACCACTTGATTACTGGTCAATGATGTGAACCGTTAACAAGTGTGAGGGAGATCACCATTGATGTCAATGATTCCCAAGGTACCCTAGTACAATATACCGAGTGTGAATAGATGTTTTGATGTCGATCACCCAGTGGAATCTATCAATCAAAGGTCAATGATGTGAATCTATTTCGATAGTGAGAAAATTTGTCATTAAGGCATACAGATCTCAAGGTACTAAAAATGTTTCTAAGACTGATTCCTGGATGATGAGCTGATGTGGATAGGAATAGTCTCATTGAAGGAGGGCCATGATGAATCCCACATCAATGACACGAAACTCGAAACAAAGTTCTGGAATGTTGTATATAATGTAACAATAGGAGTGACTCAAAAGTACTGACACAAAGGTTGTTTTAACTGTAGAGGTAAAAAATCTTAATTCCTTTGAACATCGGGTGACACGATAATAGACTTGGAAGCATGAATGGATTAGACGGATACACAGTACAACAGTGGACAATGTATTCTTTTGAAAGACTCAAAGGAGTGACATGACTCATGAAAGTAGATCGACTTGTAAGTCAGCTGAATATCCAATTGACTGAATGATATACAGACAAGTGCCATGTTAAAGGTGACAAACAATTGCCATTTATTCGCAAAATGAATTGATTCCCTTCCATTAATTTCCCCATCATGATTAATGAGTGCCTATTTTTTGTTTTTACAAGTCCACAGAGGGTAACAAACACTCATTTTAGCTCGTCCGAAGACAAGTCAATTCTCATATGTTTCATGAACTTGAGAAAGGAGGGGTTCATTCCCTAAACGGGTCTCTCAGTGTTTAGTTTAACGAGTCCAATGAAAGCAAACTCAGTATTGTTCATGTTTAGAGAGTCTGAATGAAGACAGAAGAAAACTCCAAAGGGAAGAAAACTCCAAAGGGTCCTTTTGCATATGATTTAGTCCATAGGGCCCGGAAAAGTATAAAATAATTCCCAAGAGAACTCTTCCAGTCATGATTGGCTGGTGTGTTCCTTTTTCCTAAATAGTCTCTCCGAACCGAAAAAGAGATAACCTACCATTGGAGAGATGACTCTTCAAATAATTTTACGAGTATGAAGAAGACATGTACTTGACAATCTTTTCATATTTAGGGAGTCTGAAAATAGTTTAAAGGAGACTCCATTAGGTTTCTTTTCATGACTAGAAGTTTTTATGATCTTGAAAAGAATCAGAAAAAGACTTGAAACTTTGATACTGAGTTCTAAGAGAGTTACCAAAGTGTCGAAACAAGACCTAATTTTTCTCATGCAGATGTTGGTGATGCACGACCTGTGGGATCATCACCAATGGACAAGTGAGTGAGAGCTCAGTTTATTCAATGAGGTGATGACCAGCTAGGATATTTAGAGGAGAAACTGAAGAGGTTGACCCTGGATATACCAGATGCAAATATTGATGACCTCTCAATGAGGTACCAGAGGCACACCGTGGGAGTGCCAGGCCATTTTAGCCGGCTGCTACATAGAGTAGTATGGGAGGTCATGTGTTATCATGATCATCACTAGATGGTGTCCTGCATGATATATTACTGAAAGCTAAGACAACTTTATGATTTTTTATGATGTTTTATTTTCCTGAAAGCTATCGTGCTTCAAATGAGGTTTGTATATATATATATATATATATATATATATAGACTTTGTTACAGGTGTTTATACGTCTCAAATGGTAAGTGTATTTACATGAGTTTTATGTGTTTTTATTGTTTATTTACAATATGATGAACCATGTTTGATTTTTCATGTTATGAATGAGAAATATACCAATCTAGGATATAGTTTTCCAATGAATCAACAATTGCATTGTTTACCCTAGGGATATTCCTGTAAGTAATAACCTCAAATGACCTTTCCAATAGACGCACCCTTCGAAAGAGACTAAGAAGTACGGGGTTTCTGATGGTATAGACATGGTTCAAATGACAAACCACTAAATACGAGTCCATGAATACTACTAAGTCACAAATGTCCCAAGATGCAGCTTCATTCAGTAGACCTATTACTTCCTGATACTCGGTGATGTTTTTGGTAGCTGGACCAATACACACCACTCCTGAACTGACTAGATCATGTGCAGGGGAATACAGAACCCAAGTAGTTGAAGCAAGGTTCAGGGTATGGAGACAAGCACCATCAGTGAAGCCATAAAAGGCCATCCGATCTACATAACCAAAACATGGCATAAATAGTCTAGACACTAAACTCCAAACTATATTGAAAATACTAAAACACTTTGAAAGTAAAAAATGTACATATATACAAGGTACCATACATGAGTGATCTAAGCATAGTACCTCTTTAGGTACAACCCATTACGAGTTTTCACGAAGGGGACTTCGTCATAATATATAAGCTCATAGGCCCCTTTCTCTAAATCCTTGAACACGATAAAAGGACCATACCACATTAATTCAAACTTCCCTTTTCCTAATTTATCATGTTTCTGATCATAAGTCAGCACTAGGTCACCTTCGTTAAAAACACGAGTTTGGATAGATTTGTCATACTGTGCCTTGACGTGTTTCTTATGTGCCTTATTGACTAAGGCAGCATCTTGTCTAGTTTCGTCAAGATTGTTTAGGTATAAAAATATTTCTTCTTTGGTGGAAGTATTGGGGAGAAGTTCAATGGTAAGTTTCAAAGACGAAATCTGACACTGAATAGGTAGGACAACTTCTAGTCTGTAAACTAACTAGAAGGGTGTAAAACCAGTCACTATTTTTATAGAAGTTCTGTAGCCCAAAGAGAAGAAAAGAGAGTCTGGTGCCAGTTGGATTTGTGATCTCCAACCATCCGATGCAGCATAGTTTTCAATACTTTTTTAATGGACTCGACCTAACCATTAGCCTGTGGGTAATAGGGAGTTGAGTTTTCATGGAGAAAACCCAACTTAGCACTCAACTCTGCCATCATCTGATTCTGGAAATGTGATCTGTGATCAGTGACTATGGACTGTTGAACTCCAAACCTAGCTATTACATGATTGAAAAGGAAGAGGGTGGTAGTCTTACCATCCTCTGCATATGTAGGCATAGCCTCATCCCATTTAGTGAAATAATCCACAAGTACTGTGATGTAACCATGCCCCCCGGCCGAGGTAGGCTTACAATGCATAAAATATATCCCCCATTTGGAAAAAGGGCCAACGACAATGACGGGGTGCAACAGAGCAGGGTGGGTGCTCTTTTTCGGATAGAAATGTTGGCAAGGTGGGCATTTCTTAACAGCCTCGTGACAATCCTTGAAGATTGAAGGCCAGAAATAGCCAGCGCGAAGGATTTTCTAGGCTATAGCCATCCCAGAAAGATGACCGCCACATGCTCCAGAGTGGTAGTCATTGAGAACCTATTCATCCTCTTCATGGGTGAGGCATCGTCGGAGAATGGTATCTATACCATGCCTGTATAATGTATCATTCAGGATAAGGTAGTATTTCATGTGGTGACGAATGCAGCGACGATCATCATGAGATATATTGGGATGAAATATCTGTGTCTGGAGATAAATGATTAAATATCCATACCATGGGTCGGTCGTTCTTATCAGGAACAAAAATTCATCCGGGAATGAATCATTGGGCTCAGAATCCATTAAAGCACAGGGAAGGTCACACATCATCTCTACAAAGACCAATGATTTCTTTGAAGTAGCTTTGGCAAACTCAAGGTCAAACTCCTGCAGGATGACAATCTAGCATGAATATTTTCCCCCTAGCACCTGACGAGTCAGGATGTAGTACATAGGGTTTTGGTCTGCAAGTATGGTGGTGGTGTGAAGCAAGATATAATGATGAAATTTTTGGACAGCAATGACTGTAGCCAATGCAACTTCTCCACAAGCAAGTATCAAGTTTCAGAATCGAGAAGATTCTTATTGGCATAGTATATCACGTGTTCTTAGCCATTCTGATCCTCTTGGGCCATAACCATTACGATTGTAGTAGTAGAAGCAACAACATATAAGAGAAAATCCTTTGAATAATCTAGGGGGTGTATCATGGGTGAATGGGTCAGAGCATGCTTAAGGTTATCAAAGGCTCACTGGGTCTGGTCATCCCAGAAGAATGGAGTGTCCTTCTTAAGGAGACACATATAACCATGTGTTTTCTTAGCAAAGTTACAAACACAATGACGTAGAAAGTTTTCCTTCCCTTGCAAACTTTGGAGTTCAAGGAGGTTGGTTGGGGTAGGCAGGGCAAGTATAGCAACAATATTCAGTGGATCAATCCGGATGCCATCCTTAGAAACCACGAAGCCTAAGAGATGTCTCGTCTCAACCCAAAAAACACATTTTTGTGGGTTCAACAGTATTTTATAATGGCGACATCTCAGAAAAATGTCTCTAAGATGTTGAGGATGGTATTCCCGTTGCTGCGAATGCACAGGGAGATCATCGAGGTGCAGCTCCACGATGTTTTTAATGTCGTGAAACACATAGGACATGGTGCACAGGAATGTGGCTCCGATGTTCCTGAGGCCAAAGGGAAACTTCCTATAGGTGAAGGTTCCCCACAAGAATATAAATGTCATCTTATGCTGATCGGTGGGAAATATCTCAATCTGATTATAGCCAGAAAATCTATCCATGAATGAGAAGATGACACTTTCAGCACAATTGTCGATAATATGATCGATATGAGGAGTCAAAAAATTGTCCTTAGGACAAGATTTATTCAGGTATCAGAAATCGATGCAGACTCTAATGGTTCCCTGCTTTTTGTTCATAGGAATGATGTTAGATACTCGTTCTGTTAGGGATACAGGATAGATGAATCCTACCTTCAGAAGTTTTTTGACTTTGACTTTGATAGCCGCAGCCTTCCGGGGATGGACTTGTCTCAATTTATGCTTGACTGGTCTGGCTGTGGGATAGGTTTTGATTTTGTGAACCACAATAGATGGGTCTATCCCAAGAATTTCTTCATAAGACTAGGAAAAATATCTTGGAATTCTTTAAAAAGTGCTCTATACTCTTCAATTTCTTCTATTGAATAGTTCTGCCCTAAATGAACATGTTCAACAGTTTTAGGCTTGATCGATATATCGATTGGAGTCGTTTTAGTAATGTTACACAATTTCCTTCAAACTCATAATCTTGCAACAAGATAGGTGTTTGCAGAATGTCGACAATATCAGTACCTAAGAGAAATACAAAATAATTATCTGCTGAGGTGGTATTGGGGAGGAACGAGGATCTGTGATGATGATCCTCCCATACTGATTCATTCATACTCATAATATCTATAATGATTCGTCTGATGAAAAATTATGAGAGAGATAATCCAAATTAGGAAGAGAAGTTTCTAACCAGTAGGGTAGGTGGTAAGGATCTGAAGCCAAAAGATGAAGATCATCTGTATGGACATAGAAAACGGATTGGATGGCATCATAAATTGCTTCATGTGGGATAAGTGAGGATGAATCGACAACTTTCTTTCCCTTGGGATCATAGCCAAATGTAGAGATCATATTGACGGTAGTCATCTCGGTGCTAGAAGGAGCTGATGGGTAGACGCCCATAAGGGTGGAGTCTTTCAACATTCCTACCCTAATCGACTAATAAGGAGGAGGGGACTAACCTAGAAAAGGGATGTGATTTGTCATAGGGGTAGTAACATCCGACGTACAGAAATCAAGTTAATCAATTGTCACAATATTTCCCAAATGTGGAAACTGGAGAGTTCTAAACATCGTTGAAGCGATAATGGTCATAATGATAAAACCAATTTCTTCCTAAGAGAAGATTGTATTCTAATAGGGCATTCACTACTTCCACCTGAATGGAAACAATTCCCCCCCCTAGCTCAACTGAAAGTGTTGGCATGAGACCATGGGGTTGGAAACCTCTTCAGTCAAATGCTTTTAGGGTCATTAGTGATTTCATAAACTCAGAAGAGACAATGGCTTTCCAACAGGATAGGGACAAGACTGAGGTTGAAGCGCCTTCATCTAGAACAATCCTAAAGACCTTTTTCCCAACTACTTTTGTTACGATCTGGAAAGTGAGTTGGTGAGGTAATCTAGATTTATAGTTCTCGATGTTGAAATGGATCAAATTCGTATAATCGGGTCCAGGGATCCTAAGGAAGTTAACAAGTTTTTGTGTTGTGTGGGGCAGCTTTGGAGCACTTCTAAGGTAGACATTGCACATGGTTCTTGAGTGAGGTCTTCAACAACATTATAGAACTATGCAGCTCAGGCATTGGGGTTAAAAATAAATTTCCTAAGAGTACACTTGGGAATATGCAAAATCATGTCGGGATTAGGCTTCTCGATGGTTAGGGGACCATTAGACGAGGATGCAAAAGAACCAGTGGGAGGAGCTTTATTTGGAGAAGGATTTTCATTTTTCTTCTCCTTAAGATTGTCATATCACTGACTATGAGTTTTTCAACTAACACTTTCCAATGACATCATTCAAATTTCCTCTGTAGAACTAGAATTTCCCTGGTTGGACATGTGGTCTACTAGTTGTTGCTGAGAAGGAAAAGGATCAGTAAGAACTGCTGGTGCAGGGCTACTCTTTAAAAATTTGTTAATTTCATCATGACGGGGACACTCCTTTGTGAAATGATCACCACCACACAATAGGTAGAGATGTTTGTCTTTCATTTTTTCTTTATTGTCGTTCTCTTGGGCCGTAGGCTTGGGATTTTCTTGTTGGTTTTCGGGTTTCTTAATTTTACCTTTTCCCTTTTTCTTACTACTGGATGATTGCATACTTTGAATAGCATTCACCTTGGTAGAAACCGTAGGATTTGAAGGAGCGGTAGTAGAAGGACTAGGTTGTTTGGCAGGTTTTACCATTGACGGGGGATGGATTGAATTGATAACCCCATCGACAAGAGTTTCTGCAGGTGGCTTAGACGGGTCTGTGATGGGACGTAGAGCTTGAGGAATAAGGTCATACAAAGTTCCTAATTGGGAATATACCAAGTCCAAATACTGAGCGTGACTGATATTCCATTATTCAGTGACAACACCCCCCATAGCCACATCTCAAGAAATGGGTGGCAACAAAGACTTTGTAAACCAATCAGCTAAGAGTTGGTCTAGGATAGGAGCTTTAATGAGCCTTCTCTACCTTCTCCATTCATGGATACGATACGATATATGTGTGGAGGTGTTTTGACGTAGAGAGGTTAAGAGGTTTGTACCTGTTTCATAGCGAAGGTGTAGCTGAAAGTGTATGAGGAAGACAGTTTACAAAGCACTAAAATCCACAAAGGAATGTCATGGAAGTTTGATATACCAATTCATGGTTGTACCGGTCAAAGTACGCTGGAAGAGTCTCAATTGAATAGAGTCATCCATTAAGGAGTTTGATGAACACCATAGATGGAAATTCATAATGTGATTCTTGGGATCATCTCCCTGCTTACCATTGAATTTTGGAATGTTCGATGGTAACTTGAATGGAATAGGGGGACATAAAGGGTTGTGTTCAATGGGGTCATTAATCAACTTGGATAAATCAGGTAAGTCCAAAGTTTCTAGGAAAGGTAACTGGCAATTGGGCTCCACATACTGGTAGTTTTGATAAGGCATGTATCCACCAGTAGGGTCGTAAGTTGACTGATACAAAAGTTGTTGAAATGTATGATGAGATGATGAACCTCCCAAAGATTGACCTCCAGAATTAGGGCCACTAGAGCCACCAGGACCATTAGGACCATTAGGAGGAGGACCAACAGAACCACCAGGACCCCCGAGACAACTAAGACCCATGGGAAAACTAGTAAGAGGGCCACCAAAACCACCAGGGCCATGAGGAGGAGGGCCACCAGCAACACCAGGAGGAGGGCCACCAGGACCACCAAGAGGAGGGCCACCAAGACCCCCAGGATCACCAGGAGTGTTAGATTTTTATCATTTAAGATAGCATTATCTTAGGATCTTTTACTAAGAGAATAACAAGCACAACAATCAAACATAAGAGACAATGAACACAATTTTTTTCCTTGGGGAAACCATAAAGGAGAAAACCCCGCAACTTCCTCAGATATAGAATCAACACCAAAAGAAAAACCCCAAAAATAGTAAGATGATCTCCTGACAGCAGTAGTCTCTCTCTCTCTTGTCCCAACAACTTCTTCTCTCTCAGTTATGTGCTACAACTGAGTGTGAGTGAATGTGTGATAAATAGAGAGGATCACTCTCTATTTATACTAATTCCTGACTTGACAATAAATCACTAGGGCCAACTTCTCTAGGAGAGTCTAATAATCCTAAGGCCCCACAACTGCGGGGACTTTAACCCCACTTTAACCCTTGATCAATAGGAGGGTTACCCACAATGACTTGAAATGACTTGTTTACATTATTGAAACTCCCTATAAGAACATCGGGGCATGACATGACTCAATTACATTACAGATACTTCCTGGAATAAACATTGGGGTACAATACATAAAATATACAAGTGAATACATTCTGAAGTTACAAATACATCAACACTCCCTCTTAACTAGGAAGGTGTTCTCTCGACACAATTTGTCAGCATTGGTCTTCTTCTCTGTATCAACTGGATCATCATCGATTTCTTGTCATCTTCATCTTCAAGTTATCTTTATCTTCAAGTCATCTTCATCACTGTATCTGGATCATCATTGGATCTGGATCATTATCACTGGATCTGGATCATCACTGGCTCTGGATCATCATCAATGGATCTGGATCATCACTCGATCTGGATCATCATCACTAGATATGGATCATCACTCGATCTAGATCATGATCATTGTTGGATCATCATTACGGGTGCTATCTAATGATTCTTCTTGTCACAGGAAGTTCTACAGAGCCATCCCTTTTTCATGCTGGATGCACATCTACAGAGCTAATCATTTTTCATACTGGATGTATCATCTATAGAGCCAATCCTTTTTCATACTGGATGTATCATCACAGAGCCAGCCCTTTTTCATGCTAGATGTAGCACCAACACATAGCTATTCCTTTTTCATACTAGATGTGTCATCATAGAGCTAGTCCTTTTTCATACTAGATGTGGCATATACACAGAGCTAGTCCTTTTTCATACTAGATGTGTCATCACAGAGCTAGTCCTTTTTCATACTAGATGTGGCATCTACACAGAGCTAGTCCTTTTTCATACTGGATGTGTCATCACAGAGCTAGTCCTTTTTCATACAAGATGTGGCATCTACACCGAGCTAGTCCTTTTTCATACTAGATGTGTCATCAAAGAGCTAGTCCTTTTTCATACTAGATGTGGCATCTACATAGAGCTAGTCCTTTTTCATACTGGATGTGTAATCATAGAGCCAACCCTTTTTCATGTTGGATGTGGCATCGTCACATGCATCTGAAAATGGAAGGAACCAATCCTGTCACCATGTCACAACTCTTACATCTGACCATGGAAGGAACCAATCCTCTCACCATGTCAGAAAGGAACAACACTTACATCTGACCATGGAAGGAACCAATCCTCTCACCATGTTAGAAAGGAACAACATTTACATCTGACCATGGAAGGAACTAATCCTCTCACCATGTCAAAAAGGCTCATGGAATCATCACTTCCTCTTGGAAGGAACCTAGATCTGGAGAACACCAAGCTTCTCCCTGAAGTATTCAAACTTCACTCTGGATAATGGCTTGGTCAATACATTAACTATCTATTCGTCCATGGAAACATACTAGAGATTCACTGCTCCTCTCTAAACCATATCCCTGATATAGTGATATTTGATCTCGTTATGCTTTGACTGGTCATGGAACACTAGGTTCTCAGACAACTTCACACAACTCTGGTTGTCGCAATATATACAAGTAGCATCCAACTAGAGATCAAATAAATCAGACATTATCTTCCTTATCCATACTACCTCACAACTAGCTGAACAAGCTGTGACATACTCTGCTTTAGCTGTACTCAGTGCCACACAGGACTGCTTCTTGCTAAACCAAGAGATCACACTTGATCCCATACTGAAGTAGCATCCTGAAGTGCTCTTCATATCGATGGCACTAGCTGCACAATCTGAATCAACATAACCCTCTAGGTTAATCTTTTGATTTACCTCATACTTGAGCCCATAATCAACTGTACCCTTCAGGTACCTCAGAATATGCTTTGCAGAAATCAAGTGAACATGTCTCGGATTTGTCAGGAATTGGCTCAAGGTGTTCACAACAAAGCAAATATCTGGTCTCGTATTCGTCAGGTACATCAAGGAACCAATCATTTGATGATACATCGTAGCATCAACCACTTCTGATGAAGCATCACTTAATAGCTTCAGGTTCGATGCCATAGGTGTGGTCATGGCCTTGTAGTCCATCATCCCAAACCTCTTCAGGATCTCTACTGCATACTTCCCTTGTCTGAGGAATATTCCATCCGCATTCTACCACACCTCCATGCCTAGAAAATAGTGCATCATACCCAAGTCTTTCATTTCAAACTTGGTAGAAAGCTTCCTCTTCATATCAGCAATCAACTCATCCATACCTGTTACAAACAGATCATCTACATATAGTAGGATTATCACTGGGTTACCTTCTTCAACCTTGTGGTAAAGGTTGGAATCTGCTTTACTTTTGGTAAAGCCTAAACTAGATAGAAAGCCATCAATTCTGCCATACCATGTCCTGGGCGCCTATTTCAAACTGTAGAGGGATTTCTTCAATCTACACACATGAGACTCCCTGTCATGTGTCTCAAAACTGAGTGGCTACTCCACATACACTTCCTCTTCTACTACACCATTCAAGAAAGCTGTCTTGACATCCATCTATTGTATCTTCCACTTCATTACTACAACCAGAGAAAGTACTGATGTGATTTAAGTGTATCTGGCTACGGGTGAAAATTTTTCTTCATAGTCTATTCCTTCTTTCTAGGAGAAGCCACGAGCCACGAATATTGCTTTATGTTTCTCTATGCTGCCATCTGTAGCATGCTTGATTTTGTAGATCCATTTGGAAGTTACAACAGACTTCCCTTCTGGTCTTGGGATAACATCCAAAACATCATTCTTCATGATGGATTGATACTCCTCAATCTTTGCATTCTTCCATTCTTCCTTTTCTGCCGCTTCTTCATAGTTGGAATGTTTTTTATCAATAATGTCACATAGCAAGGCTACATAATTGGAGCATGACCTAGTTCTCTTTCTTCCTCTATGTGTTTCTTCTGAAGCCCCATATCTTTCTACACCTTGGATAACTTGTCGTACCCAAGCAGGTTTCCTCTTATGAGGATTCTTGTCCTGAGGTGGATCCACAGGTTCTTGAGGTTCTTCTGATTCTTGATCTTCTTCTTGAATTTCTTCATTCATGGTTGTATCATGAATTCTGGGTATTTCTGTTTCTTTAGGTTCTTCAATAGGTCTCTTTCTGGATTTGATGTAAGCTGAATCTTTGTCAAATGTTACATCTCCGTTGATGTCGATATTCTTGAATCTTGGGAAGTATATTCCATAAGCCTTCGAGCTTTCAGAGTATCCCATAAATATGCCCTTCCTTCCTGAAGGATCCAACTTCATCCTCTTTTCTTTCAGAATGTGTATGTATACAGGATAGCTGAATATTATGAGATGGCTGACTTCTGGTTTCTTGCTGGAAAAGACTTCTTCAGGTGTCTTGTTCTCGAGTACTCTATGTGGAGTACGGTTTTGTACATACAACGCTATTCTGGCAGCTTCTACCCATAGATGCATGGGAATATCTTGATCATGAAGCATGGCCCTTGCAGCTTCCATGATCATTGTATTCTTCCTTTCTACAACCCCATTCTATTTTGGATTATATGGATTGGATAAATCCCTCTTAATCCGCGAGTCTTTGCATAACTCTTTGAATTCATTTGATGTGAATTCTCTGCCATTATTTGATTGAAAGTTCTTGATCTTCTTTTCTATGAGGTTCTCGATCAAGGCTTTGAATTCCTTGAACTTGTTGAGTACTTCATCTTTGTTCTTCATAAATTATATCCATGTCTTCCTAGAAAAATCATCAATAAAAGAAACATAGTATACATACCCACTTAATGAATTGGATGACATTGGACTGCATACATGGGAGTGGATGATTTTCAAGATTCCTTTTGCCTTGCTCTCACTACTTGGAAATGTCTTCTTCGTATTCTTTCCTTTCGCACATCCTTTGCATACACCTTCATGCTTTGTCTACGTTTCTTGAAGACCTTCAACAGTTTTGCTTGCAAGTGGTAGTGCTCTGTAATACATATGTGCAAGCCTTCTATGCCAAAGTTCATTTGGTTCTACCGAGTCATGAATCAAATCTTGTTCTGGTTGGCCCTTCAATTTGTATAGACCTCCTTCTTGTTCCCCAGTCACTACTACATCATCAATAGTCTTTCCCTTTGGACACATGAGAACTTGGCCATCTACAAAAGAAACCATCATGCCTTTTTCATCCAATTCAGATATGGAGAGGAGGTTCTTCTTTAGTCCTGGTACAAACAATACATCTTTCATCTTCATATACTTTCCAAAGTCTAGCTTATAGGAGGATTCACCACTACCTTTTATTGGATACTAGTAGTCATCCACAAGTTTCACCTTGTGAGGTGACCCATGTTTAGATAGTTCCACAAAGGATTCTTTGAATCCCGTCATATGTTTGGAAGCACCACTGTATATAATCCAATCATTGCTTCCATGTGAGATGGTTCCTGCGAGAGCTAAAATCAACACATATTCTTCATCACTTTCTTGTCTAATTCTCTTTGTGGAAGGTTCATCATCTTCTGCAGCATGAGCTTGATGTCTTCTCTTGTTTCCCTTTTTCTTGTGAGAGCTCCCTTTGTTTTTAGGACAATATCTGGATATGTGTCCTTTCTCATCACATGTGTAAAATATAATAGTAGATAGGTCTCTTCTAGAGTGTGAATGCTTACCTTTGGAGTGATGATGATCCCTTCTGGCTTTCTTGGTGTGGGCTGTGACAGCTTGATCTTCATTTCCCATATTTTCTTCTCGAGCTACTATTTGAGCTTTTTCTTGTGAGCATTCTTCCCATAGTCTGCTGAACTTGACTAGATTATTTCTAGCACAGATCCCTTGAATGAAAGAGTCCCATGCCCTAGGAAGACCATTCAGGGTGGTCATCACAATTTCTGCATTCTCTATATCTTCATCTACTGCTTCCAGTTGTTCCTTGATCTGAGAGACCCTTGTAAAGTAAGACTTGATGGTATCCGCATTCTGGATCTTTATATTATTCAGTTGGTTTCTTAGAGTCATCTTCTAATTTATGTTCTTTCCTTCAAATAGTTTGGTCAGGGAATCAAACATAGCTTTAGGTGTCTTTAGGGAGGACACCTGTGGTATGAGGCAATCCTTGATTGAATCAGCAATAATCCTTTTAGCAATGACCAATTTCTTCTTGTGTAAGGCCTTAGCCTCATCTCCCTCTAGAAGTGGAACCTCCTCATTGATGTAGGAGTCCAACTCATTTTCTTCCAGGACCAGGGAGATCCTATACTTCTAGGTTCGAAATTTATCATCTCCCTAAAGATTTTCATCAATATTGGTATGATGAGACATCTTAACTGAGAACCTCAAATGGAAATACAAAAGATTTAGATCTTACTAGATTAAGATGTCGGATTTGAATCTGGAGCTAAAGTTCTGCAGAGCTGGTTCAGGAGAAAATTAGGGTTTGACTTTCCCAGTATTCTATCCAACCAGATACTTTGATCTTGATATCTAAACTTTGATTTTGAGGAGGAGATCAATCCAGGCTTGGGCTCACTAAAAAATTCCACTTCTGTGGAAATCCCTAATTTTCGGCAGTAGTGTCGGGTCAAAAACTGAAAATGCTCAGAATTAGATTCTGCTTCAACAGAAAGATGGGCCTTAGGGAGGAGAGTCAGCCCAACCTTCTTTTGTTGAAAATCTATGGAGAGAGATCCAAAAAATAGGAATCCCTAGTTTCCATAGCTGCATAGTGTCTTCTTCTCAGGTTAGCTCTGATACCATGTTAGATTTTTATCATTTAAGCTAGCATTATCTTAGGATCTTGTATTGAGAGAATAATAAGCACAACAATCAAACATAAGAGACAATGGACATAAAGTTTTTCCTCAGGGAAATGATAAAGGAGAAACCCCCGCAACTTCCTCAGAGATAGAATCATCACCAAAATAAAACCCCCCAAAAAAGTAAGATGATCTCCCGACAACAGTAGTCTCTCTCTTTCTTGTCCCAACAACTTCTTCTCTCTCAGTTATGCGCTACAACTAAGTGTGAGTGAATGTGTGATAAATAGAGAGTCTAACTCTCTATTTATACTAATTCCTGACTTGACAATAACTCACTAGGGTCGAATTCTCTAGGAGAGTCTAATAACCCTAGGGCCCCAAAACTGCGAGGACTTTAACCCTTGATCAATAGGAGGGTTACCCACAATGATTTGACATGACTTGTTTACATTATTGAATCTCCCGATAGGAACATTGGGGCATGAAATGACTCAATAACATTACAGATACTTTTTGAAATAAACATCGGGGTAAAATACATAAAATATACAAGTGAATACGTTCTGAAGTTACAAATACATCAACAAGGAGGAGGACCACCATAAGGTGGTCCTCCGACACCTCCAGTAGTATGAATAGGTATTCCTCCCATTGCTAGGATGTAGGACCAGTTGGGTTGCCCCCATGATGTAAATGTATTCTGTAGAAGGATCAATTCGACAAGTCGACTTGAACGAAGACCGACCTAGTCGATCAACTGACTAAGTTAATGGGCCGACTTAGTCGATCAGCCGATTAAGTCGGTCGACTGACTAAACCAGAAGATTAGGTCGGCTACCCAAAAGTCATGTCGGTTCACTGAACCGACAAGTATTTATTTTGTAACTATTTGTAAATTGTATATATTAGGCTGTTGAGCCAAACGAGAACTCAGTTCAGTTCTCTGCATTGTATGGACTCGCTATAATAATATAATCTATTTAATCCTATCTATTCTTATCTCTTGTCTCTTGTCTCTGTTTTATATTTATGTATGTTTTAGTATGTATTATTGGTAAGCTTATGTGATCTGTGAGATTACAACATTGGTTTTGTTGCCGGTAGTACATGACTGGAATATATGCTCACATATGATACCAGAGCAGGATATTAAGGACTGGTGGGAACATAAAATTGCAAAAAGATTTGCAAAATTACGCACGAAGGAACAAATTAACAGTCGCTGAAGCCAATAAAAGATTTTTCACAGAGACGCATGAAAAGTTTGTCGAATCAGTGCCCCAACTTTTGAAGCAACTTCTGGATGAGAAAACCGGACGCAACTAAAGAACAACAGTTGCTAGAAAAACTGATCCGAGGAGGCTGAACAAATTTGTCGGAGTGGTTTGAGAAAATCACCGACGAATTTTGTGAGGAACAGGCAGTTGAAGATAGAACTTTAGTGGAAACTGTCAAAGAGAAATTTTACACAGATTTCACAGAACAATTTTTGTGTTCACTACTGACCTTGCTGTTCAAATTCTTGATTGAGAAAGGAGTAGCACATATTGTCGAACCTCATCCATCACTTCACGAATAGCCAACAAACACTAACTGGGCAGAGAAGTAGAGGAAGTGGGAGAAATTCATTGCAGAAAGGGAGTGGGAATACTTCCTAAGCAAATAGACCGAACTATCCGGGCGTTCTAAAAGCATCGGGTAGGATATGGGGGGGTAGCTGGTCATGTGTCAAAGATAGATCATAGTGGATCCTAGTCAACTAAAATATGATATTAGTCACCGTTGATGAGAAGTCGGCCGAAGAGGATCCTAATAGAATAGTATCCTACGAAAGTATGTCGGAAATTTAGAAAATAGAAAGGGATGAAAGACACCAGAGAAGGGAAGCAAGACGTGAAAGAGCCACAGGGCTGCACAGAGGACAAAACCCTAGGGAGAACGACCAAGAAGAAAATCCGCCAGAGTCGAGTCATGACCGACATGAAGAGGGCGTGGAGCAAGAGGCTTCCCCTAAGGAGGAAGAAGTGTGGATAGAGAAGCCAGAAGCTCTCCAATTAAGAGCTCCCAGTGAAGGAACAACCCTTTCCCCATTGAATCCGCATACTCGAATACAGACTATTGTCGAAGACGACCTCCGACTACGAGCTCGTGATTTCACTATATGGAGCCGACTAGGCGACGAAACGAACCCTGGATGACATCTTATTATACATCGACCGACGGAAGGGAACTGGGTGACGTTTCAAGCGACAACCTCCTTGCGAAGTATCCACTTGCTCTTACCGACACATGAAGGAGTGCCCCCCCCGCCAAATATAGCTTTAGAAGAAATTGAACAATCAGACCTGCGAACACAAAGTTGCAATGGACCATCGACAACAGAAGTCGACATCAACCGACTGCAAGTCGACGAAGACTCGACGACCGATGGGATCACCAGTTCTATCGACCAGAATTTCGCAGGCACGACTACATCAATAACCCCACCACTTTCACCACCACCCCCACCTCCACCGCTGCCAACTTCTGAGAGCAGTGAAAGTGATTCAGACATGGGTCACGGATTGGCTCACATTCCTCTTTATGAGGGAGACGAAGACCCCCGATGACATTGGTTCGTCTGCGAGTCGACCTGGGAATCCAACCAAGTTATCGATGAAGATCGACAAATGGCACAGTTCGCAGGAGCCTTAAGGAAAAGGGCATTGACGTGGTACATGAAATTTTCGAAGAGACAACCCAGAGTGACAAAAGTTGAGATTAAGGCGCAATTCTTGTCATTTTTTAAAACTCCATATGCTAAGCACCTGGCCACGAAGAGGCTCAAAACCACGTCACAAAATCTATGCGAATCCGTCTGCGACTACGACAAGTGGAGGAAAGATTTACTGAGCCAATTGGATTACGTTATTGATGAACAGTTACTAATTCAATGGTTTCTTACAGGACTATCACAAAAAGTACATCGACATATTAGTCTGGAGAGATTCAAAATGTATGAGGATGCGCTAACAAAAGCTCGTCAGGTTGAAATGGACGAAGATATACCCGCATACCCCATGGACCACAGACTGGAACAGCAGCTAGAGAATGTAAAGAAGTCTCTGAAGGAGCTCAGCCTCAAGAATCAGGAGATCTGGTGCACTAAGTGCTCAACAAACAACCACTCGTAAGATAACTGTCGACAAGAATATAGCCGACAAGACGTCCGCTTTGTATAGACCAAATCATTTTGTGACATTTTCCAGGAACATGGAGACCACTCTACATCAAAATGCCCGTTTAACATGAAGAACGGTAAGGCTTCCTGGTGCGCCATCTGTGAAACCAAAAGTCACAACACTGCCGACTGTCAGTTAAACCTAAAGAATCGACAGAACTATCATGCGGTATGCCAAACAAATGCAGTGGCACAACATAACGAGCAAAACAATCCACCAAATGATCAGAACGGACAAAGACACGACAGCCGACGATACGTGCGCCGGTAAGATAATCGACACCAAGGTTACAGAGGAAGAGGTCGATTGCCTGGGAATCGCGACATACGACTGCGTCGACCCACCCAGTGCTTCATATGTTACAAATAAGGTCACCGGTACGCAGAATGTCCATACAAGGATAGGACTGATCTTAAATTCTGTACCCACTATGGCGTAGGAGATCACTCGCTTGAGGATTGTCCTACTATGTTAGAGAAAATTAATACCAAGAAAAATGTTAATGTCTTGTCTTGTGTACAAAAGCATGATGTAATAACTACTAAAAATTTACATATTGTAACTCGACAAGGCACAAAAATAGGACCTGGTAACCCTCAAATTAGCAAGATTGCAGACACCAATGTTTATCCCGACCCTATGAGGGAAAGACAAACATATCAAGAAGCCACCCACATATTTCACGACATTGCACAACAAGAAAACATCGTTAACAATCGACCCAACACAATACATCAACTCATCCAACTCGCTCAAATAGACAAATCCATAGATCAGTTCATTGACTTATTGCATGAAATAAAAGGTACCAACCTTGGAAAACAAACAAAAAACATTTGCAGCCTGAACCAAAAAGACAAAAATGATGTCGACCCACTTGTCGACCTGGAAATCGAAGGTTACCATGTCCGACAAGTAGTGCTCGACTTCGGGTCCCAAGTAAATATCATGACCCAGGATACATGGGAAAAGATGGGCAAACCTCGACTCTATGAGTCAGGAATTTACCTGAAACTCACCGACCAAGGCCTCATTGAACCCATTGGGGTTTGGAAAAATGTCGACACAACCATTAAAGGAATCTCGACCAAGGTTGATTTTGAAATTATTGACCCAAAAGAAGGATCTAGCTCGTTCCCAGCACTAGTCGGTCGACCTTGGGGCCGAAAGATGAAAGCATCCATCTCCTTAGACAAGGAACAAATCAAGTTAAAAGGAAATGGTAAAAAAGTCATTGTACCCATTCATCCATCCCAAGGAGAGCCTTCGATGGAACCTATTGATGAAGAAGTCGATGTCAGACAACTTTACCAGATCCACAACAATACAGACTATACAGAGCCAAACATCCATGGAGAACTTAACTTAGGTAACCAAGAATCAATTGGTTATAACTTAGATGCTAAATTGTATGACTAGGAGATGGAAAATTACGAAACACAAGCAAGAGGGTGCTGGACTATACAAAAAGTACAGAGAAAACCCACCCGACAGTGCTTCATAGTATCCATTATCCCCAAAATCTTTGAAAAAAAAGTAAGGGAACGCCCTACCTTACAACCAACCAACTTAAACACTACACAACTACCCAGGTATAAGGAAAGGGAATCCCTAGTCATGCACATCAAACAAGTATCTAAAAATATTGGAGAACATGGTCGACTTCAAAGCTTAGTGGAAACATTTACTGGTCAAGTAGCTAGATGGTGGGATACCCATCAGACAAAGCGACAGACCTGTACAACTGCTTCGACTTACTTTGTCGATAGGTTTGGTGGAAAGAAGTTAACCCAGCAAGCCCAAATCCCTATCTTTACCCAAGGTCAAAACCCAAAAGAACATATCAAGACTTGTGAAACGGAGTGGAGAAGACTTGGATACAAAGAGGAGCAAGCCTGGCCACATTTGTTCCCTTCAACCCTAGCCGACTTACCCAATAAATGGTATAAGATGGAGGAAGCTAGAGGAGAAACCTTCTTTTGGCATGAACTTAGGGAAAATTTTATTAAAGACTTCAACTTCATACCTCAAAATGAAAAATTGGACGAGACAGCACAGCAAATCAAACAGTTTATCGAACCGACCGGAAAACAACCCTGCCTAGACCATCAATAGATCAAGGGCTGTAACAATATACAAACTGAGTCAAAACCATAGTCGACCCATTTACAATTAGAAAATGAACACACAAAAGGCAAGAGCTTCAGATGGAAATTCGACCACGTTGAAAGAACAAAACCTATTCACTCGATCCTGAAAGTCGTGACAAACAACAAACCAGACATTGACAGAATTACTGCAGCCGACTTCCCTGCCACATTCTCACAGTTCAAAGAAGGGAGTCGGCCGATTAATGAAGCTAAAGCACCAGAGTGGCTAGTTTCCAAACTGAAAACTAAAGAGGTCGACATTTCAAACGACGACCGACCAAAAATAGCCAAGATTGGTGACTACTGGAACGAACAACAGACCACCAAAATAGCGAACTTACTTAGAGAATTCCAAGATGTCTTTGCCAGGGACTATATAGACGTAAAAGGATTAGTACAAGAAATGGGAGAAATGAAAATAGATACTAAACCTGATGTTCGACCAGTCAAGAAAATACCTTATAAACTAGCTCACAAGTACAAGGAGATAGTTAAAAAGGAAATCGACAACATGTTAGCAGCAGGGATCATTTACCCTATCGACCAGTCGGAATGGGCAAGCCCAATGGTCATACAGCCCAAGAAACATGACCCGACAAGGTTAAGAATTTATGTCGACTTTAGGGAGCTCAACAAAGTCATATTGACAGACCCATTCCCCACCCCTTATGCTGATGAAATCTTGAATGAAGTTGCAGGACATGATTGCTACTCATTTACAGATGGATTCTCAGGCTATAACCAAGTACCAATAGAAAAAGAAGATCAAAAGAAGACAACATTTGTGTGTGAATTTGGCTCCTTCTCTTACAGAGTTATGCCTTTTGGGTTAAAGAATGCACCTGCATTGTTCTCCCAAATTTTTTTCAAGACATTCCAAGAATACATATATAAGACCATGGCAGTATACTTCGACAACTGGACAATATACTCCACCTTAAAAGATCACTGCAAATGGCTCTGACTTATGCTAGAGAGATGTCGACATATTCAACTCTCCCTGAACATTAATAAATGTATATTTATGACTCCCATAGGCATACTATTATGGAATATTTTCTGTAAAGATGGTATCAAGGTCGACTTTGCAAAGATTAAAATTATCCTCGACTTGAAACCACCAGTAAACCCCAAACAAGTCAGGGTGTTACTTGGCCATATAGGCTATTATAGAAAATTCATAAGACACTATTCAGATATGACCTATCCTTTGGAAGAATTACTAAAAGAAGCTCAAGAGTTTAAATGGATAGAGGAATGCCAGATCTCCTTCAACAAATTGAAAAGAAAACTAGTCGAAGCCCCCATTCTAAAATTTCCAAACTGGTCGACCAAATTTCATGTGCATATCGATGCATCAGGAATAGCAATCAGAGCAATCCTAACTCAACCAGGGGATGATGGGATGGATTACCCTATAGTTTACAACAGTTGAAAATTAAATAAGGCTGAAAGAAACTATTCGACCACCGAAAGGGAAGCCCTAGGTATGGTATTTTCCCTCCAAAAGTATCGACATTACCTTTTAGCCAACCCCTTCACATTCTATACCGACCATCAAGCCTTGAAGTACCTTGTCAATAAACCACTCCATCATGGGAAAATTTGTCGCTGATTACTTCTTTTTCAAGAATTTGAGTTTGAAGTCGTTGTTCGACCAGGAAAGCTGAATGTCAGGCCCGGCCATCTATCCCGCATAGACACAGGAGAGGAACCGACCAGAGTCGACGACAACTTATCGGATGCACATTTATTTCACATAGAAGCAGTGCTAGATGAACTAGAAGAAATAGCTCAGTTCTTAGAAACTGGCCAGGCACCAGAAGGTATGAATACTAAGAAAAAACAAATCTTAGCTATGAAGGCTACACCCTACAGCCTCATCAATGGATTTTTATACAAAATGGGATTAGACGACATCCTCAGAAGGTGTGTACTCGAGCATGAGCGATACCAAATCATGCATGAAGCACACTATGGACCTACAGGAGGACATTTCCAAGTAGACACAACTACAAAGAAAATCCAAAAGTCAGGATTATGGTGGCCGACACTCCACAGAGATTGCAAAAGTTTTGTTAGTCGATGTGACAGATGTCAACGACTTGGTCGACCCCTGCGAAGTACAGAAATGCCCTTGATATCATTAAACACTAATCTCACATTCGAAATCTGTGATATAGACTTCATAGGACCATTTCCTATCCCAGCCAAAAGGTCAGGAGCAAGATATATTATCACTGCAGTAGAATATGTCACTAAATGGGAAGAAGCTGAACCCCCGTCGATACGTGTTCGAGTGAGGTAGCCGCTAAGTTTATCTATGAAGACATCATCACTAGATTCAGATGCCCACTAACATTCATCAGCGACCAAGGGACACACTTTATCAACAAAACTATCAAACACTTGACCGACCAATTCCACATCGACCACTGACAAAGTACAGCATATCATCCTCAATCGAATGGCGCGATTGAAGCTTTCAATAAAACATTAACAAAAGGGTTAACCAAAATATGCAGTAACGACAAGGACAACTGGGACGAGAAAATCCCTGCAGTCTTATGGGCGTACAAGACAGCCTATAAATGGTCGACCGACCAAACCCCCTTTCGATTAGTCTATAGATAGGAAGCAGTTGTCACCCTACATTTTCGACAGTAGACACCTATTATTGCACAACTACTACATGTCAATGTCGAACATGCAAGAAAGGACTGATTATTTCAACTCAGCAAGCTGGAAGAACATAGACTCATGTCTATACAACACCAAGAAATTCACAAGCAACAATAGAAAGCATGGCATGACCGCAACATCAAAAAAAAAAACTTGTTTGTCGGCGACCTTGCCTTACTTTATAATAGTCGAGTCAAAGGAAAACCCAAGAAACTCCACACAGAATGGATGGGCCCTTACGTTGTCGAAGAGATACACCCCAATGGTTCAGTCCGACTAAAAACATTGTAGGGACTAGTATTTCAGAAGCTCGTTAATGGAGCTCGACTAAAACGTTACAAAAACTGAAAAAAAAATAAAAATATAACGACCATAACCGGCAACAAAAATCAATAAAAAGGGAAAAACTCAAAAAAACAAAAAAGAAAGTAATACACCAAACACAACAAAAACATGACAAGAAATCACTACTTCGACCACCGACATCATCATCTTCGACCATCTTCATCAACCAGTCCGGTCGACCATTCTCAGCATCGACACTGGCCAACGACCTTGAAAGTCCATCGCGCATTTATGACCTCGAGCACCGAAAGTAATTCACCGTTACTCCACACTCACGTATTAAAGCTGGAACATCAAGTCCACCATTAATACATCTATTACCACACACAACCACACCATGTCCTATAAATACTGGACCATTGAAGGTTCATTCACCTCGCCCTTTACACATAGAGCACTCGCCCATTCAGTCGACCAAAAGCAAAAAACCTTGTAATAACCTCGACCAATCTGATACAATGGCCCCCAAACAGACCAGAGCATCGACCAAAGCCAAAGAGATCCAGGCTGCAGATACACCCCTGCTCCGCAGGTTGAAAAACATCAAAAACGCCAAAGTGCAAGAGGGCCCATGGTAGAAAATCTGGGCCGAGATTAAAGAATGGGCCTTCGTCGACAAGAAAATGACCCAAGCAGCCGAAAAATTCCGACGCAGCACCCTCTTTGGATATGCCAATGCACCTCTGATGGAAAAGCTTTGGTGGGATGAAAGAAGCTGTCGTAAAATTCATTATTAGCCGATACCACAATTGTCGGTTCTACTTCGACGAGCCGATCGACATTGGCGGAGATGTCATCTCTAAACTCACTGGCTTGTCTAACACAGGAAACCCTGTACCAATTGGAATCAAGGAAGGGCTGGTAATAGAACTTACGGGATCGCCATCCTGAAAAAAACTCCAAAGGGTTGATGATCGGGCAAATCACAACTCGTACGCCACAAATTGTGGCCAAAATCATCGCCATCACACTTACATTAGCAGGTCGAGGCAGCAACCTCAAGTTGGAAATGATGGAGGCCGTCGACACAATTGCCACCAACGGTCGAATCTACAGATGGGGAGATTATGTCGTCGACATGATCAAAACCGTCTGCGAACGATGCCAAGAGACGGGAGGAATCATCAAGTTCCCCTCCCTCATCCTTTGGATCGTTATGTACCACATCTGTCCAAAAGGAAGCCCAGTCTTCCGGGAACCGTCAAGGTTCGACATGTACAGATTCAAACCCTTTTCCCAGAAAGGAACCCCACATGAGCTGGAGCAAGGGAAAGTGTTTTTGGAAAACTGGTTCCAACAATTGAAGGTTCACACGACTAGATGGAGGGTTCCTCAGAACATCCGACAAAATCTACCAACGAACTCCCACATCCAGTTGGAGCTCGACCATACGTCGGTCTGGTATATGCAGGGTGAGAACCCCAAGGCCAACGCCCTTGACTACTACCCGACTGTCGATCAAATCTTTCAAGAATTGACCCGACAGGCGAAGACAAGAATACCAGTACCCGAGGGAGTGAAACAGGTCGACTTTTCAATCGTGGAGCCACTCACCGACCAAGAGAAAGAGGAATACTACGAGCTCAACCTCTACATTAGTACATTTGTGTCGGAAGACATACCGGTTGAGCCCACTGGTTGGGTACAAATCACTATCAAGCCTCTGACTGCAAAAAGAGCCGACCCACAGCCGACGAAACCACAACCACAACCACAGCAGCAAACAACTCCTCCAGCTCCAGCAAGTATCGCTCCGACTCAGGAACCGATGGGTGAAGTCGAGCTCGACAACCTTGAGTATGCTTTATCAAGAGGCATCATCAAGAAACTGGCCACCGAGATAGCCGCAGCCAGAAATAAAATTAGAGCCCAAAAGGAACAACAAGGCAAGGGTAAGCGCAAGCTTATCATCGTTGAGTCATCTGATGATGAAGAAGAACTAGCAGCTGCGGCCCTGGACATTATAGAGGATGCTACCACAAACAAAGTACCAGTTGAAATTCAGTTTCAATGGTTTCTTGAAGCATGAGCTCCTGAAGGTTGACCAAAGAAGGAAAAAACAACGACGACACCTGAAGATGTCGTTGATCTTGTGTCGACCCCTCCACCCCCATCACTGACACCAATAGTCGAGGAACAAGCACCGGCACAATAGTCAGTTAGCCCCCTCGACTTATACAAAAGAGTGATACCGGAGATGGTGAAAGCAAAGTTTGACAAAGATACAGAGCTCAAAGCTTTCTTCGAGACATTTCCTGAGCTGTTCCAGTCGGCTCAGAAAATTTACACAAAGGCTCCTCTCTATACCACCAGTACAACACACCCCAGGTTCTTTGCACACCTCACGTCGACCTTCACCTGATCCGACCAAGAAGGAGACATGATTGGACATGTGAAGTATACCATTGAACACATTGACCCTGAACCCCAGGATGACCCACCCAGCACTACACCGCCGGAAGCAGACCCACCATCTGACGAAAGTCCACACCGCACTTCCGACAAACATAATTTTTGTGCCTGCCTGTTTCTTCGGGATGAAGAAACATTTTGTCCGTGGGGGAGATGTAGAAGGAGCAAGTCAACAAGTCAACTTGAACGAAGACTGACTTAGTTGATCAACTGACTAAGTCGATGGGCCGACTTAGTCGATCAGCCGACTAAGTCGATCATCCGACTAAGTCAATCGGCCGACTAAACCAGAAGATTAGGTCGGCTACCCAAAAGTCGTGTCAGTTCACCGAACCGACAGGAAGTTATTTTGTAACTATTTGTAAATTGTATATATTAGGCTGTTGAGCCAAACGAGAACTCAGTTCAGTTCTCTGCATTGTATGGACTCACTATAATAATATAATCTGTTTAATCCTATCTGTTCTTGTCTCTTGTCTCTGTTTTATATTTATGTATGTTTTAGTATGTATTATTGGTAAGCTTATGTGATCTGTGAGATTACAACATATTCCCAAGGTATGGAATTCTAGTATATGACATTCCTATAGGGGTAGGTTGGTAATTCATATTTCCTACAAGCATTTGATTTGCTGGATAACCATAACCCAACGAGGGTTGATTAACTACAGGTTGTGCCACTAAGGGCTGAATTGAACTTGAAGTAGGGTTTACCATATTTGTATTGGTGGGAGGAACGTAAATTGTAGATTGTCCTACAATAGAGGTTTTCCTATTACTAGTAACAATTCCACTAGTGGGTAAATTAGGTCGCGTCGGGGGTTTCCCCCCGGCGTTAGAAGGTATAGACACTACTGGAACTAAAGGTTCCCCCCCAGCCATAGAAAGTGTGGGGTGACTAGAGACATACCTAGAATTCAAAACTGTAGGAATGGAATTGGAGGTTTGACCTGGATTGTGAGAAGTCTCAACATAAGTTGGATGACCATCAGTAGAAGCTCTAATTTCAGCCACAGGCCAAGGATCTGTGTTACGGGGTAATCTAGCTGATATAGATTCAGCATGAGGTGCAGGTGCAGCCAAAAATCTGTCTATCCTTTGCATTCTCTCTTGAAAATCTCGTGCACGGTGAATAGATCATTGGTTATGTCTATATTCCTCTTCACCTGGAGAATTTTTTTTCAGGAGAGGTTCTATTAACTCCGAATAAGGAAATGGCATGCCCCATGGAAGTTCTTCAAAACAGAGCATTCATGCCATACTCAGGTGCAATAGGATTATCGGTAGGACCTTCCATATGTGAATGGAAGGAAGCATTAGCCATAAGAGTCTGTTGAACCAAGGGATTAATATAATAAGTGAATTGGTATCCACTTTCTAAAATTATATTTTCTTCCTCATGGGAACTAGTTGTAGCTCCTTGGTCACTGGCTTCCATTGGAATTTCTCCTCTAACAGGAGGAAAATCAGGTGGCAAGCCCTGTGTTCTTCTGGATTGTCTCAACTAAAACTCAACCAGATTGCACAATCACTAATCTAACCTAGGGTTTCAAAACTAACAAAAAACACACAAAACTTTCTCCTACTCAAGCTATAGGCCAACAAGAAAACTTTGAATGATAAGACAAACTCAAATGGTCAGTCTCTCACCAGGATTTTCAAGCAGGTGCAACTCGTGATATACCACAAGGGTACGTGCATAGTAATCTCCCCGAATGCTGTTTTTGGTGTATTGCTCCACACAATACGGCCAAAGGGTTTTTCTCAGATGGACAAGGCCATATCCTAGTTGGGTCTCTTGATATACTCAATGTACATGGGATCTCAAATCGGTAGTAGTGATGTCTAATGCAGAAGCGTTCATAAGGGGCCTTCCGATATACAATCGAGTACATGAAGTACCTTTCTATATACCTCAAGGGTTCGTGAAAGACCGTTCGATATACTGATGGTACGTGGAAGAACCGCGCGAGTCCTGGGCTGTAGTGCGGAAAAATAACGACAACTCCTATGTTTTACAACGCCCGAAGACGTCTATAACCTATCACTCAAATTTCTATACAATTTTAGTCCTATAACTACCATTAATTTTAAAGTGGATAGTTAGGTGAATGCATGGAATTTTGACAGAAAAGTAAAATCATGCAAGTATGAAATGCAAGTTCATTCACTTTATCATTCAGAGTATGCCTAATTACAGGAGGGAGAGAGAGTATTTTTCTTTTTAGTTTTTCTTTGAAACCAAAACATTTCCCAAACAACTATTCTAAAAATATTTTTCCAAGCATACAAGCAAACAACACTCCTTCAAATCAAATATTTTGAAAGCAAACATATAGAGTAAGATCTCTTTTCTAAGAAGAAAGACAAACAACAATCAAAAGTATAATCGATGTTTTTTCAATTTTTTGTATTAAACTGGAAAGATCTAACTAAAACTACTTTCATTTTTTCTTTTGATGAGATGACTATATGAAATAAAGGAAATACTAATGGAGATCTGAAAGCTTATGAGGCTAATCAGAAGGTCCAACAATTTGTCCTAAAACAAGAATACAAATGGATCTCAAAATTTTTTTTTTTTTTCAAAGCAAAAAGAAGTCTTTCACAAACTTAATGAAAAATAGAAATAAGCAAACCTATCAAACGAGTCTTTATTTTCAGTATTATCCAATAGTAGGCAGAGATATAATCTGGTCTAAAGCTTCCAAAAACTCCTTTCAGAATAACCAAACTTACAAGCAGTAGTAATAATGAATCTAACTTAGCCTTCGATTCTAACAAACAAGCATTTACCACATCACAAATTTCAGATTTCAAACACTCAGGTATTTGGAAACAAGTCTGGACAATGCCAACTGAACACTAAAAATCCAAAAACCAAAATTTCTTTACAAAATCTTGAAAAAATAGCGGTCTAGAAAAACCTACTTGGCATCGCTTCTAGAGGGTTGTTGACAGAGCGGTTATGAGGAGGCAACGCTTTCTGCTAATTGCTCACAGGTGGTGGCACCACTTCTTGATATATACATATAAGAAGTGGCACCGCGTATTTCCTACTGCACAGTCGCGATACCTTGTAAATGTCCAGAACACAATAAAAGCGAAAAAAAGTTAAAATTTGGCAAACTAGAATCAAAATTGATGAATCAACAGAAATAAAGAGCATAGAAAGTAAGGATGGCTCAGATATGAAGAGATCTAATGATATCAACTCAAAACCCAACTAGGCCAGATGGTAGATCTGATTGAAATGATAAGAAGCCAGAGCTTGGATTTGGAAAAGTGTTCGAAGGCTAAGGAAGATCACATCTGCTGAAGCTCTTCCCCAGTATGGTCGCCAGATTTGTTGTTAGGAATTTTGTTACACCTTCTGCAGACAGAAGTTGTTCCTCTAGTCTAGATGGTTCAGGTCCAGAACAAATTGTCTACAACAAGGTTGGGAAACTTCACCTTGAAACTACAGACTTCTGGAATGTAATCTTCGATGGAATGATGTGGCTCTTCACCTATGGTGAAGGATCTCCAAGAGAATACCTGTATAAAGACATCAAAACACAAAAGATCGAAAGTTATAGAACATCATCTATAGATCAATATCGGTGACTAAGGAATCCGATAAAAAACATGCAAGATTACACATAACAAGTATATAGGAAGAAAACCAACTTTGCATTAATAAATAATGAAAGAGTTTACAGCCTGCACCTTAGTGTTGAATACACTCCTCCACAAAACCGATGTCTTATCCCCAATAGCTCTGTGCTCTCTCTAATGAATCAGGCCATAATGTCAAAATGGCAGTGTTGCTGCCTTTCACACACCTGGGTAACGTGGCAGAAATCTTCAAGCCACTCGGTGTGTCCTTGGGGGCAAGTCTCAAGTCAAGGCTGTCACCTTGTTCTTGACTCCTCCGTTTAGGCTCAACTCCTAACGAAGCCAAGGGGGGTTAGACCCTATTAAGTTACTAAGGATGGTTTCTTAGTGTGGTGATGCTAAACTGAATTAGTTATTTAGGAGTTTAAATATTTTAACTACAGACAATTAAAGATGACAAGATACGAAGATAAATACACGAAAGCACAAAGCTGATACACCATATATATATATATAAAGAAAAAAATGGCCAGTGCCTTAGAATGGAGTCAAATCAAAAAGATCAATGTGCTTGCATGTGCTTGGAGTGAATGTTTTGCGATTGCATCTTGGTATGTTTTAAGTTAAAATTGAAGTATGAGTTGATTAAATTAGGCTAAGGGGGGACTCCAGATATACCCGAGAGTACTTGGAGTATGTCCAAAACTAAACCTTCATGGCTACCCACAAGGAATATGTGGGATGAATGAGGTCTTTGGGGCTATTGTTCATAATGCACTTGTTAGGGTGTGACAGAGATTGACACCCCGAGGTCACTTTTCAGAAGTTCCCGCTTCCTTTGGGTATTTTGCCACCGTAATGGTTTGATCTAGGTGTTGGATTTTCACCTGATGGTTTGTAAATTTGGGAGAGTGAGTCCTAATTATTCTAGTCACTCAAATGCTTTTGATACAGCTTGATTGATCGGACGAACCCCACCCAAGTGCAGAGCATACACACTGGAGTCTAGTCAATTTTAATAAATTTTAAAATGGGTGTTCTTGTTAAAAAGAAAACCCTCCAGGAACCTCTTTCGATCCAAGTGAATATCAATCAAGGAATCAAGGATGGGTTAATTTTATAATTGTTGAAGAAACAAATGATGAAAAGGAAAACACAGATACACAATTCCGGTTTTCTAATTAGTCCTACCACGCATCTCTTTCCCCTTTCGGGTCAATCGGGACGTCGTGGGGTAAGTATTAAGATTACTTTGAAATATCAAAATATGGAATATGAAATTGATAATGAATCAAAGTATACTACCCTGCAGATTAGAGCTATGCTATTTTGAAAAGATATGCACAAAAAGTAAAAAATGACACCGACGCAAATCCCCCCAGGGAGCATGGTGAATAGGCTCGAAAGAGCCTATTTGAAAGGACCCTTTCTTTTTATTAGCAGCAATTTACAATATCAGAAAATTAAAATTGATGCACTTTGGTCCTTGTTATCTGGGATCCAAAGGCTTAGAACAAGCTTGTAACAAGCTAGAATTAAACAAGGTGGTGGGGGAAGCTTCCAGGAGGCTCCGATTCGTCCAAGAGTTGGAATTTTGTCAGAGTATCCTTCTCTTTTTTGTTGGACCTGCTAAAAAACAGCAAGCAATCAAAATCAAATGTGGCCAAACACACTTTCAAAGTGTTTTGGGTTACTACACTAGTTACCGAAAAAAAATTAAGTAAAATTTTGTTAAGTTGGGGTAATCTAGTTTTGCAAAAAGGAACCTAGGAAAGCAAGATTTCATTGGGATCTTGGCTTGATGTTTGAGCAGCCAATAATATGTGCACTTTTATTGTATAATATGAAACTTTAAAGTACATCAAAGGAAACTACATTAAAAGCAAGCTACAAATTTTCATTAAAATGCTTGCAAAAAGAGGATAATTTCAGCTAGATCTCTTAAAATACAACTTTATATGCAAAATGAAACGGAGATCTAAACTTAAGAAAGGATCTTACTAACTAGATATATATGTAATTTTCTTAATGAGACAGATCTAAGCAATACGACTCTTTAAAAGTAACCAATTTGAAGAGAAATTAAGATTTTGAAGGAGGAAGAGAAGGAGAAGAAATGCTGGTAGCCTTGAAGATCCACAGTGGAGATTTCAGGTGGAATGTCGAGGGACTATGCCTTTGTAAGGTTTTGGAGAGAGTGAAGAAGCAAAATAGATCAGCATCCTCTCCAATCTAGGAACCTGCAGCTTAGCTGAAATAAAAAAACTTGCCGAAAAACTTGTGAGATCCAATTAGTACATACATAGAGATTCAAAATAACATGCATATAAGCTTATAGAACATGCTGAATATAGATCTCTAAACATGCATCAAAGGAAAGAGATGGCCAATAAACTTATTGAAAAGGACCTTTCCTATCAAGATTATAATAAGCTTATTATCAATCTTAACAATGAATCCACAAGCAATTAGCAAATTATGAAAATAGATACATGTTACCTCAGTAAAAAAATGGCAATGATCATCCACACATACAATGGCACAACATCGTCTTGCCTCCAAATCTTCTCTTTATTTCAAATGAACAATAATAACAATACAATAGCAGCAGCAACTCAATCCCAGTTCTAACTAGCTTGGAAGAGGTTGCTTGTGCTTGGAAATATACAAAAACTAGGAGATCTAGCCCAGGGGGCACAAATCCCAAGGAGATAGACCAAATCACTGATGGAGAGTTAATTAATGCATATCTGAAGCTTAACTAAGCTAGATCTGAGTCTAGCTGAGTGCAATTGTCAATCGAAGAGTTGATCTGACTGACACCTCAACCTGTTGACTGAAGCATCCACCAAAACTCATCCAAATGAGCCAAAACGTGTCGAGGAGAGAGGGAGGGCGAAATTCCCCATAAAGGATGCTGAAGATCAACTCTGGATCTGATTTGATCACGTCCTTCAGTCAAGGATTTGTCAGATCCAGTCAATCTAGTTCAGATTTGAATGATTTCAATCAAATCGGCTGAGAATCCACTGATCTATGATTCTGTATTTGCTCCATTATTCATCAATTTATTAATTAAAATAATCAATAATTGTTTTTTGGGGCTTTCTAACCTGAGTGATGGAAAATCACTCAAAACTAGGAAATAGTGGGCCCATGGGTTTACATGGTGCTCTTAGCTTGAAAATGAGCACCTACGTGACTGAAACTGATTATTTGGCCCACTTTTATTACAAAATCAATTTTTCCAATTAAACTATTAAAAAATAGCCGAAGTTTTGGAAAAATTAAATTTTAATAAAAAACATTGAAAAAATTAAATTTAAATAAAAAAGTTGAAAAAACCTAGGGGGACTTAGACATGTTCATATCACTCAACCATGATTCCTAGCATGTTTATACATTGACACATAGACTCTAATAACCTCAATAGGCCTAAATGCCAAGCCGACCACCCCAACTTTGGAGGTATGGAGTGAAAAACTCAGAAATTATTAGTCGTTTATTCAACAACCAATAATAACCAAGGGAAAAAACACCCCGGGCTGATCAGATTGACAAATAAGGTCTAAGAGACCGAGTCTTTTACAGACACTATCATGCTAGAACATTTATTACAATTCCCCCATGGGGTATGAACATGTGATATAGTACAACAAAGATTCCCAGAAGTAAGATTGAAGGTCTTCTGAAGTCCGAACAAGTTATCCTTGTCCGGTTCACCAGGCTCACTTGATAAAAAACCACTAAGTACAACTTAGGTGGTAACATTCTGGCTCCAACTGTGGGATGTGTGCTCGATCTAATCTTTAAGGCAAGGAGAGGATATGAGAACACCATAATCTCTGGTTTATATACCTTGTAAAAACAACTTAACTTGACAAGAAAAACCTCAGTAGCACAAGTTTTATAAAAAATCAAATGAACCATTAAGCTGATTTATTTAAACAAAATAAATGTAACTAACTAAAATAAGCAAAGTTTTATTATAGCTAAGTATAAAATAGAAATGCAGAAAGTAAATGTTCTCTTTCAAGGAGCTTATTTTCCTACTCTAAGCATGATATAAAAAGGGTTAAGTGTAATCAGAAATCCAATGTAACCACCTAAGCATTTTGTTAGCATAATTATTTTTTTCCTTGTCTTTGGTTACCAGCCAAAGTAAGGATACCTTATTCAAAAAATCCAAACCTGCGTGATGATTTAGAATGGGCGGGATGGATGGGAGATCATAGGCATGAATAATGTCATAAAAATTCTTCCCCAACTTGTATGTCCTCATGCAAGTTGCTTCTATCCATGACTGGATAGGATTGATATACCAATCAGAATGATGAGGCAGACTGAATACATCATCATACTAATCACCGGGGATTATCAAATGATAACTCGTTGCACAAGCCCCAAGTAGGGTCCAAATCATAAGGAACCTCTATATGTGAAAAAGATGGTTGAGACTGATATTCCACTGACTGCATCACATCTGACTTTTCACAACACTGCTTCTCAATGTCTTCATTACTGATACCCTTGTGCGGCTCTGCATGATATGACTTTGAATGATCACATGAGAATTCTGAATGCTCCTCTTCCATACTAAGGTTTTCCAAGGTCTCTAGATCCATGCTTCCCTCTATGGAAGTATAGTAGATTGGACTTCCACAAATTTCTAAATAGACACTCCCCTTGCTAGATATAGCATAGATAGGATTCTTAATAACATATCCACAAAAATCCCAATACTCATCACCATCATCTATGTTAGATGTGATGGATTCCCGATTGCTGATATCAGGTTTCGATATCAAGTTTTCTTTGTCTTCATTACTGATACTGATATATGGCTCAGATTGATCATGTGGATAAACTGCATGCTCCTTTTTTATATCAAATTTTCCCAAGGCCACATGGTCCATGCTCTCTCCTTTAGATATGCCATAGATAGAAAAATCAACAAAACCATCAAAAGTTTCTGGTTCATTATTTTCCTTTTTATTCATGTCATAGACCGGATTTTCCATGAATGTCCAGGACTCCTCATCAACATCTTTGTCGGGGATAAGGGAGTCTTCGTCATTTGTATCATGCTCCAAGCTATAATTGTCCTCATTTTCATACTGATCTTCTTCAGAGAAAAGGTCACAAGGTAGTAAACCTTCCAGACTATCATCATCATATGGAGAACACATAGGAGTCCCATCATGTATATTACAATTTTCATCATAAGTTTCACTATAAGATTCTGTAATGGTTTCATCCTCAGGCTTGCACTGTTCAGATGGTGACAAAGGGTAGGTCTGGCCTACCATGTATATATGATCATGCTCGCTTGAAGTTGTTTCCTGATTACTGACCTCGGGAAGTCCATGTTCCATGACTTGATTTGCAACATAACAAGTGCTTTCTTGGTGGAATTGTTCACAGGGTCTACACCATGGAATTACTTATTCTACCATGTTAGCTGAGTCTAACTGGTTTGGAATCCTAGGCTCCTGCTGAGGAAAATCATCTTGATACATCTGATTCTGCTTGGTATGAAAGTTCCTAGGTCCATTATTCCTTTCCATTGTGATCAATCTATTATGCATATGATTCAGTTGTGTGGACTGATTTTCCATAAGTTGGTTTTGACTAGTACCGAAGTCATTTATCATGTCTGTTACCTTTTCCATGGGATCTTTAGAGGCTCCCTTTTCTTCTGATTCAATTTATTTTCCCTTTTATTTGTTGTATGAATTATTTCCCCTAGTGTAACCTGGAATGTTGGATTTTCCTGAAGACTACATATTATTTTCTATTTTCTCATCAAATTCCTGAGCAGTTTTTAGATCAGCCGGCTCTTTGTCCCTTAACTGGTACCTCAAATCACCAATGAAAGCTTTGATGTAAGATATGAGGATGGAGGCATCCCTTGGATTTATTTCGTAAGGGAGGTCCATAACCACACGCCTGAACTTAGTGTTAAATTCATCCATGGATTCATTCTCCATCTTCTTAATGTTATGAAGGGCAGCAAGCAGATCTCTTGGTTCTTTCTTTTCTCCCCATTTCTTCTTAAAACCCTCTAGGAATTCACTAAGATTTTTATATGAATCATCATCTAGGTCGAAGTACCATTCTTCAACATCATCTTCTAAGGATAAAGAAAAGAGCTTCATTTTGACATCGTCATGGTCATGGGAAGCATCATTGCAATAACTGACCAGGTGCTTTTCAAACTTTCGATGGTGAGACTTGGCAGTGATGGCATTATTGCCCTGGAATATGGAGAGCTTCTTGATAGCATCTTTTGGAATGGCATGGGGAGCACCTGCTATCTGAGAAAAGTTAAGGGGTTTGAATAATTTCGTCATTTCTTGAGATTGGTGAACATGATTCTCTACAAATATGTGATGGATATCGAAGAGGGATTGGTCTCTTGAATTTTCAAGGTTTCTACAAGAAGTCTCCCTATTCAATCTTTCCCTAATAAACCTTTCGGGATCAGGGAGAGGATTAAATAATTTCTGACGGTTTCTTCGGGTAGAAATTCTTGAAGGGATGTTAGACAGTGGAGTTGCCAGATGGATCGAGTTTTAATTTTTATGTTTTTTTTAAATACTAGATCAATCAAATTTTTTTATCTTTTTAGTTGTTTAGAAAAAAGTTAAGCTAAGTCATACTCGGGAATAAAAAGATTTATCCTCGGCAACGGCACCAAAAAATGTTGCCACCTTTCACACACCTGACTCACGTGGCAGAAATCTTCAAGCCACTCGGTGTGTCCTTGGGGGCATGTCTCGAGTCAAGGCTGTCACCTTGTTCTTGACTCCTCCATTTAGGCTCAACTCCTAATGAAGCCAAGGGGGGTAGACCCTATTAAGTTACCAAGGCTAAATTACTTAGTACGGTGATGTTAAATTGAATGAGTTACTTAGGATTTTGGAATTTAACCATAAACAATCAAAGATGAAGATACAAAAATGAGCGCATGAAAGCACAATGCCGAGACACAATATATATATATATATATATATATATATATATAGCAAGAAAATAACCAGTGCCTTAGAATGGAGTCAAAATAAAATCAATGTACTTGCATGTGCTTGGAGTGAATGTTTTGCAATTGCCTCTTGGTATGTTTTAAGTTAATGTGAGGTGTGAGTTGATTAAAATTACGCGAAGGGGTGGACTCCAGATATACCCGAGATTACTTGGAGTATGTCCAAAACTAAACCTTCATGGCTACCCGCAAGGAATATGTGGGTTGAATGGAGTCTCTAGGGCTATTATTCATAATGCACCCATTAGGGCGTGACAGAGATCGACGCCCCGATGTCACTTTTCAGAAGTTCCCGCTTCCTTTGGGTATTTTTCCACCGTAATGGTTTGATCTAGGTGTTGGATTTTCACCTGATGGTTTGTAAATTTGGGAGAGTGAGACCTAATTATTCTAGTCACTCAAATTCTTTTGATACAACTTGACTGATTGGATGAACCGCAGCCAAGTGCAGAGCATACACACCGGAGTCTTGTCAATTTTAGTAAATTTTAAAATGGGTGTTCTTGTTAAAAAGAAAACCCTCCAGGAACCTCTTTCGATCCAAGTGGATATCAATTGGGGAATCAAGGAGGGGTTAATTTTATAATTGCTGAAGAAACAAATGATGAAAAGGAAAACAGAGATACACAATTCCGGTTTTCTAATTAGTCCTACCACGCATCTCTTTCCGCTTTTGGGTCAATCGGGAAGTCATGGGGTAAGTATTAAGATTACTTTGAAATATCAAATATGGAATATGAAATTGATAATGAATCAAAGTATACTACCCTACAGATGAGAGCTACACTAGTTTGAAAAGATATGAACAAAAAGTAAAAAATGACACCGACGCAAATCCCCCCAGGGGGGATGGTGAATAGGCTCGAAAGAGCCTATTCGAAAGGACCCTTTATTTTTATTAGCAGCGATTTAAAATATCAGCAAATTAAAATTGATGCACTTTGGTCCTTGTTATCTGGGATCCAAAGGCTTACAACAAGCTTGTAACAAGCTAGAATTAAATAAGGTGGTGGGGGAAGCTTCTGGAAAGCTCCGATTCGTCCAAGAGTTGGAATTTGGGCAGAGTCTCCTTCTCTTTTTTTTGGACCTGCTAAAAAACAGCGAGAAATCAAAATCAAATGTGCCCAAACACACTTTGAAAGTGTTTTGGGTTACTACACTAGTTACCGAAAAAAAACCTAAGTAAAATTTTGTTAAGTTGGGATAATCTAGTTTTGCAAAAAGGAACCAATAATATGTGCACTTTTATTGCAGAATATGAAACTTTAAAGTACATCAAAGGAAACTAGCTTAAAAGCAAGCTACAAATTTTCATTAAAATGCTTGCAAAAAGAGGATAATTTCAGCTAGATCTCTTAAAATACAACTTTATATGCAAAATGAAATTGAGATATAAACTTAAGAAAGGATATTACTAACTATATCTATATGTAATTTTCTTAATGAGACAGATCTAAGCAATAAGACTCTTTAAAAGTAACCAATTTGAAGAGAAATTAAGATTTTGAAGGAGGAAGAGAAGGAGAAGAAATGCTGGTAGCCTTGAAGATCCACAGTGGAGCTTTCAGGTGGAATGTCGAGGGACTATGCCTTTGGAAGGTTTTAGAGAGAGTGAAGAAGAAAACTAGATCAACATCCTCTCCAATCTAGGAACCTACAGCTCAGCTGAAATTAAAAAACTTGCCGAAAAACTTGTGAGATCCGATTAGTATATACACAGAGATTCAGAATAACATGCATATAAGCTTATAGAAAATGCTGAATCTAGATCTCTAAACATGCATCAAAGGAAAGAGATGGCCAATAAACTTATTGAAAAGCACCTTTCCTATCAAGATTATAATAAGCTTATTATCAATCTTAACAACAAATCCACAAGCAATTAGCAAATTATGAAAACAGATACAGGTTACCTCAATACAAAAATGGCAATGATCATCCACACATACAATGGCACAACACCATCTTGCTTCCAAAGCTTCTCTTTATTTCAAATGAACAATAACAACAATACAATAGCAGGAGCACCTCAATCCCAGTTCTAACTAGCTTGGAAGAGGTTGCTTGTGCTTGGATATATACAAAAACTAGGAGATCTAGCCTAGGGGGCACAAATCCCAAGGAGATAGACCAAATCAGCTGATGGAGAGTTAATTAATGCAGATCTGAAGCTGAACTGAGCCAGATCTGAGTTTCATTGAGTGAAATTGTAAATCAGAGAGCTGATCTGACTGACACCTCAACCTGTTGACTGAAGCATCAACCAAAACTCATCCAAATGAGCCAAAACGTGTGGATGAGAGAGGGAGGGTGAAATTCCCCATAAAGGATGTTGAAGATCAACTCTGGATCTGATTTGATCACCTCCTTCAGTCAAGGATTTATCAGATCCAGTCAATTTGGTTCATATCTGACTGATTTCAATCAAATCGGCTAAGAATCCACTGATCTATGATTATAGATTTGCTCCATTATTCATCAATTTATTAATTAAAATAATCAATAATTGATTTTTGGGGCTTTCTGACTCGAGTGATGAAAAATCACTCAAAACTAGGAAACAGTGGGTCCATGGGTTTACATGGTGCTGTTAGCTTGAAAATGAGCACCTACATGACTGAAACTGATTATTTGGCCCACTTTTATTACAAAATCAATTTTTCCAATTAAACTATTAAAAAATAGCTGAAGTTTTGGAAAAATTAAATTTTAATAAAAAACACTGAAAAAATTAAAAAAATAAAAAAGTTGAAAAAACCTAGGGGCACTTAGACATGTTCATATGACTCAACCATGATGCCTAGCATGTTTATACATTGACACATAGACTCTAATAACCTCAATAGGCCTAAATGCCAAGCCGACCACCCCAGCTTTGGAGGTATGGAGTGAAAAACTCAGAAATTATCAGTCGTTTATTCAACAACCAATAATAACCAAGGGAAAAAACACCCTGGGCTGATCAGATTGACAAATAAGGTCTAAGAGACCGAGTCTTTTACATACACTATCATGCTAGAACATTTATTACAATTCCCCCATGGGGTATGAACATGTGATATATTACAGCAAAGCTTCCCAGAAGTAAGACTGAAGGTCTTCTGAATTCCGAACAAGTTATCGTTGTCCAGTTCACCAGGCTCACTTGATAAAAAACCACTAAGTACAACTTAGGTGGTAACAGGCAGCATGAATTTGCTCTCTCCCAACCATGGGGTATGAGCCTGTTTTTATAAACCTCAAATGGATAGAGATGGTTGATATTTTGGTGGGTGAGGTGGATAGGAGATCCATAAAGGAGGGATTTCGAGCTCAACTGACCCAGGTGAATAGGGATAAGGCCTTCCAGGAAGCTTTTTATCTAGAAGCTTCGTGAAGCTTCTCTTTTTCACTTTTTACCAAGGGCACCGCTACTGCTCCTTGATGACAGAGCGGTGTTAGGTAGAACCACTCTTCAAACAAAGAGTAAAGGCGGTGCCACTGCCTGTCTTCAACACAATTCAGGCGGTGCTGAAGAAGGTACTGCTCCTAAGCTTAAGGGTAGAAGCAGTGCTGGTTTTTTATATGCAAGCTTGACATTTGGATCAAGTTTTTTCACTTCAAGATTTGGGAATGAAGGGAAACATGGATGTTTAGGATCTAATCACTTGTTGATGACAAAATTTAGGTGTAACAATGAGGAATCCTCTAAGTCTCTTGGCAGAGTGCTTTCCAGAAGTAGGGGTGCTTTCTACCCAGGTGCTCCTTCTTCTGCCTTTATCCCCTTGTCAATATTTTAGTTATGGCCCATCACCTGTGGTATTGTGTCATTTAAATCTGTTCTCCTCTCCTTGATATTTTGACTGATTTTTCTATGCATGCGATATCTTTTGCATACAACAACATTTAGGTTCCAATGGGAGGTCTATCTCACTTCCTTCCACCTAGAGTACCTACCTACAATAGTTTACATAATGATCATCCCTTTCCATCACTTCCTCAAGGTCTGAACTTAGCGGGGTGGGTTCCCATGAGGTGTGCTATGCATGCCTTTTTCCATGTGGCACCCATTTTCTCCTAGGTGGGATTTCATTGAGTATGATCATGCTTGGGGTATCTTTACCTTGATTTTATCTGTTAGTTCATTTTTGCACCTTTTTATATAGTAGAATGGACCTTTTGAATGGTGAAAATTGAGTTTAGGATCCTCTTTTGCATTCGACTGTGATTGGGGTCTTTATTTTCCTTGTTTTTGTGGATCTTTCCTATGACAATTTTTAAGTCTCCAAATATGGATATGTTTTAAAGACTCAGAGACATTATCATTTTAAATCCTTGCATTACCATTATCTATTTGTCTTTGTTATTTGTAGTGTTCCCAATTCCCCATGTGAAGGTTTGAATTATGTATACTCTACAGTATGGAATTTCTCCTCCCGCACTTGCCTCCGCTAGATTTCCTTTTGAGGCACTGTTGAAAAATAATTTGTGACAATGAAGTTGCATTTTCCATATTTTGAATTCATATGGGATAATGTATATAATATGGGATATACTGACACATCTAGTTGAATTTCCTCTATTTAGATTTACAAATTACTAATTACACTAAGAAATTACAATTCATTATTGCAAATTATAATAATACAATATCTCTTTCTCTTGTTCTTATTCCCAGAGGAACGTGAATTGTTGAGAGGTTCCTTTAATATATGCATCTCAGTCAATAGTGTTTCAAATTATTGTTTAATATTGAACCTTTTAAGATGTTATGTTTTTAATTTTTTCTATTTTTTAATTTTAATTTTACTTTTTTTTTAATGTCCTTTTTTCTTCTCCACCCAATGAATTGAGACAACCATTTTTTGATTGTTGATCATTCTTATAAAAATATTATAAACTTGTTGTTCACGTTTTTTTTCTACCCAGGTTCAGCTCCTCATTTGTCAACAAAACCCAAGATATCGACCTGACAAAGGAGATCTCCACTAGCAACACCTCCAACGCAGATGAAGTCTCACACGAGATATATTATTGGGAACTACAAGAATCAGATTTTTGTAGTTGTGAGGGGGATTTCTATATTACAACACTAACAACAACTCGACTGAAACCTGGAATAGACCTCTATCCCATAAATTCATTCACAAATATATCCTATTGATCCGTCGACATATATAACATAATATAGTATAAAGAGTTAACACATAATTAACTCATCAAGATGTGTGACACACACACACACACACACACACACACACACACACATAAGCTCATTCACAACAGAGTCTGTACAACACATTCAGATCAACTCATTCACCATAGATATGCATTCAACACAATCACAAACTATAAAGAAACATAGAGACAAGATATAACGTGGAAAACCTACTAGGAAAAACCACAAAGGTGCTCTTCATCTTGCTTGAGAAATGGTTTAGCACATTTGGTCTGCACACCGAGCTTGCAAAATATTATTTTGGTATTATTTACAATTCATATCTTTATCTCTCATCTAATTCTCTCTGGTTTTGGTTTCTCTTTCTTTCTTTCTCTTTAAATGTCTCACGTCAATTTGCACACAGCTTGGATCAATGCTTTTTTTTCTTTACAACTCTTGATTTCCTTCTTCTTCTTTTGTCGTCGTCACACAACTTGGATCGACACTTTTATAATATTTTTACATTTCTTGATTTAACCATCAACTAACTCTCAACTATTAGTCAACATGTTGTCTTTCTAATTTAACCCATCCCATTACATCTAAAAATAGGAACTATCAGGTCAAATTACAATCATGATTTATTACTGTTGCCACCTTTAACACACCTGGGTCACGTGGCAGAAATCTTCAAGCCACTCGGTGTGTCCTTGGGGGGAAGTCTCAAGTCAAGGCTGTCACCTTGTTCTTGACTCCTTCGTTTAGGCTTAACTCCTAACAAAGCCAAGGGGGGTAGACCCTATTAAGTTACTAAGGATGATTTCTTAGTGTGGTGATGTTAAACTGAATCAGTTATTTAGGGGTTTGAAGATTTTAACTATAAACAATTAAAGATTACAAGATACGAAGATAAACACACGAAAGCACAAAGCTGATACACAATATATATATATAAAGCAAAAATGACCAGTGCCTTAGAATGGAGTCAAATCAAAATGATCAATGTGCTTGCATGTGCTCGGAGTGAATGTTTTACGATTGCATCTTGGTATGTTTTAAGTTAAAATTGAAGTATGAATTGATTAAATTAGGCTAAGGGGGGACTCCAGATATACCCGAGAGTACTTGGAGTATGTCCAAAACAAAACCTTTGCGGTTACCCGCAAGGAATATGTGGGCTGAAATGGAGTCTCTGGGGCTATTGTTCGTAATGCACCCGTTAGGGTGTGACAGAGATCGGTGCCCCGAGGTCACTTTTCAGTAAGTTCCCGCTTCCTTTGGGTATTTTGCCACCGTAGAGGTTCGATCGAGGTGTTGGATTTTCACCTGATGGTTTGTCAATTGGGGAGAGTGAGTCCTAATTATGTAGTCACCCAAGTGATTTTGATATAGCTTGACTGATCAGACGAACCGCAGCCAAGTGCAGAGCATACACACTGGAGTCTTGTAAATTTTAATAAGTTTTAACTAAGTGTTCTTGTTTAAAAGAAAAAAGCCTCCAAGAACCTCTTTCGATCCAATTGGATCTCAATCGGGGAATCGAGGAGGGGTTAATTTTAAATTGCTGATAAACAAAAGATGAAAAATAAAACAACTACACAAATCTGGTTTTCTGATTAATCCTACCACGAATCTCTTTCCCCTTGCGGGTCACTCGGGAAATCGTGGGGTAAGTATAATGATTACTTTGAAATGTAAGATATGGAGTATGGAATTAAAAACAAGATCAAGTATACTACCCTGAAAATCAGATCAATTCTAGTGAAAAATAAATAAGCAGAAAATGACGAAAATGGCACCGACGCGAATCCCCCTAGGGGGGATGGGGAATGGGCTCGAAAGAGCCTATTCAAAGAATGATTTTATTACAGAGGTTACAATATCAAAGCACTGATAAATTAGTGCTTTCTTGGTCCTTATACAGGCTGAAACCAATATCTTACAGTTATACAAAAATTTTACAAATTTTGTGACAAAAGAGAGACCCCTGGGGGGATTTGAGCGCTCCAAAAGCCACTTTGGACAGTAGCTTCCTTTCTTCTCTGTTAGACCTGATAAAGGAAAGTGAGCATGTTAGAATAAAAAATTCCCAAAATCACTTTAAGAGTACCTTTGGGTCAGCCTACTTTATCTCAAAAAATAATGAAATTAAACTAGCTAAACCGACGAAAAAGGAACCAAGGAAAGCAAGCTTTCCTTGGGATATTGGATTTCTGTTTGTGCAGCCAATTAAAATGCACTGATATTGCAGAATATTAAACTTATTGAACAGCAAATGAAACTACCTTAACAGCAAGCTATGAATTTTCACTAAATTACTTGCGAAAGTAAGGTACTTTAGGATAGATCTCTTGAGATTGGACTTTATATGCAAAATGAAGCTAAGATATAGAAATTGGAAGGGATATTGATAATTATATCTATGTGTGTTTTTCTCGATGAGATATATCATATTAATAAGAATCCTTTAAAGTAACCAGTTTGAGGAAAGTTTAATAATTTTTAAAGGAGAGAAGGGCGAAGAAAGGTGCTTGTTGTTGAAGCAGATTTGCTAAGGGAACTTGGTAGAGAAGCACCGAGGGGCACAATATTAGAAATATCTACTGGAAATCAATGGAATCAAACCTGAACCATAGATATTCTAGCCACGGCAAACCTGTAAGCTACAACACAACTCCTGTAGACAGAACTATCAGATCTGAAGATACATATGAGAAAGGGATGATACAGTATGCAAATAACCTTATTTAACATACATGTATTAACTCATTCAAACATATGCAGCAAATAGAAAGTAAGAAATATTACTTACAATGATCTATCCTTATGATTTCAGAAACCATTCAGGCAGACAATAATTAAGTGCAAAAAATTGGAAAAATAGCAGTTTCACCTCGAATGCAGCAAGACAATGGCAATCCACACATGAAAGGTACGCCATAATTGAGCCTCCAAAGCTTCTCTTTATTTCAACAAATGAAAATCAGTACACAGTTACAACAGCAAGCCCTTTAGTCTAGCTCTAACTAGCTTGGAAGAGGGAGCCTCAAGTAGGATTTATACAATTTGTAGGCCATCCAGCCCAGCGGGGGCGCAATTCCTCATGGAATCAAGTGAAATCAACTGATGGAGAGTTCATCAATACAGAATTGCGGCTGAATTGAGCCTACTTGTCAACCGGGGGCCTGATCTGGCTGACACATCAACCCATACATTGCCACATCAGCCCACAGAGCATCCAGGAGAGTCCACACATGTGGAGGAGAGAGAGAGGGCGCAATTCCCCATGAAGACCACTGTAGATCAGCTCTGGATCTGATTTGATCCCCTCCTCAGTCAAGGATTTGTCAGACCCAGTCAATCTGCTCCAGATCTGATTGATTTCAATCAAATTAGTTGAGAATCCATTGATTTATTGATTTTGGATTTGCTCCATTATTCATCAATTTATTAATTAAAATAATCAATAATTGATTTTTGGGGCTTTCTGACCTGAGTGATGGAAGATCACACAAAACTTAGGAAATAGTGGGTCCATGGGTTTACAAAGTGCTCTTAGCTTGAAAATGAACACCTACATGATTGAAACTGATTATTTGGCCCACTTTTATTACAGATTCAATTTTTCCAATTAAACTATTAAAAAATAGCCTAAGTTTTGGAAAAATTAAAATTTAATAAAAAACACTGAAAAAACTAAAAATTTGAAAAATTGAAAAACACCTAGGGGGACTTAGACATGCTCATATGACTCAGAAAAGATGTCTAGCATGCTTATACATTGACACATAGACTCTAATAACCTCAAGAGGCCCAAATACCAAGCCGACCACCCCAACTTTGGAGGTATGGAGTGAAAAACTCAGAAATTATCAGTCATTTATTCAACAACCAATAATAACCAAGGGAAAAAACACCCTGGGCTGATCGGATTGACAAATGAAGTCTAAGAGACCGAGTCTTTTACAGACACTATCATGCTAGAACATTTATTACAATTCCCCCATGGGGTATGAACATGTGATATGATACAACAAGCACTTCCCAGAAGTACTTCCAAGGGTCTTTTGAAGTCCGAACAAGTTAACCCTGTCCGGTTCACCAGGCTCATTTGATAAAAACCACTAAGTACAACTTAGGTGGTAACATTCTGGCTCCATCTGGGACACATTCTCTAACTAATTTTTTGTTCAAAGGAGTGGATGTGAGAACTCTGGAATGTCTGGTTCCTGCAAGGAAATTAGAGTTTGTCAGTAACATGTATATATAAGAAAAAATTATCCATAAACAAACTAATGTACATAATTAATCTATAATGTGAAAAAAGGAATATTTACAAAAACTAATATACAAAGGAAAATTTTCAACATGGTACAACATAACTATAATACAACAATATGATATATACAATTTAGAAATACATGCAGGGCAAGGTTTAGAAATTGGCCCTGAAACCACCGATGCCACTAAAGGCATCAAATTGTCTCGGCGAAAAACAGCTTGAGGAGGAAACCATTCACTGGTAAGCTCAATCTTTCTCCTTCCAAGTCATTTAGATAGAAGGAGTTCGTTCCTGCTATTTCATCGATGATGTATGGTCCCAACCACAGGCTGTCGAGCTTTCCATGTTTCCCAAGTTTTTCCCGTCGTTTGTCCCAACGTAGAACCGTGTCACCTACTTGGAAGGAACTTGGCCAGGTAGATTTATCGAAGGCTCTCTTGACCTTGTCTGAACTCTTGATACTATGGTCAAGAGAGTCTCTTCTGCTCTCATCTAGCTCGATTAATTGGTTTATTCTATTCTGGATGGCCTCCTTATCTAAGCTGAATGTCTGGAGGAGCTGATACACTGGAATCTTTAGATGGACTGGTAAAGTGACATCAAGGCCATAGACTAGTTTGAAAGGGCTTCTCCCTGTTGAACTTTTCTTAGTGATCCTGTCAGCCCATAATGCCAATTTGATTTTGCTATCCCAAGCCTTCTTATTGTCGCCCACAATTTTTTTGATTATGGTCATTAAGTTCTTGTTACTTGATTATGCTAGACCATTTCCTTGGGGATAGTAATTAGATGAGTGAGATAGGATAATGTCGTACTTGAAACAGAAAGACGAAATCTTGGAAGAAATAAAGCATGGGCCATTATCCGTGATTATTCTAGCTGGCACACCGAATCTTGTGATGATTTTGTCTTCTAGGAAATCCATGACTATGGCATAAGTTTCCTTTTTGGTGGGTATGGCCTCTACCCACTTGGTAAAATAATCTGTGGCAGTAAGAATCCAGGAATAACCATTGCTTGAGTTATCCTTGAACTTACCGATGAAGTCAATCCCCCATTGCTGAAAAGGGGCTTGGACTACTATTGAATTTAGAGGCAAGGCTTTCATTTGTTGCTTTCCGGTGAATAACTGACACTGGGGGCAAGCTCTGACAGCCTTGTGCACATCTGAAAATAGGTTTGGCCAATAGTAGCCTGCTCTAAGGATTTTGTGGGAGGTTGTTTTAGCTGCAAAATGTCCACCACAAAATCCTGAATGGAAATCAACCATGAGTTTCTTGGACTCATGTTCATCGACACATCTAAGTATCAAACCATCTGGGTTTCTCCAACCCAAACCATCTTTGGTCAAGCAATACTTAGTTTCATTTAAACTTAATGCCCTTCTTTTATGACCCAGTAAGTGATCGGGGCATGTAAGGTTGCGGAGGAAAAATATGATGTCGGTGTACCAGGGGTGCTGCTCCAATATTTGAAACTCATCTGATACACTTTGCTCTGAATTGTTGCTCTGGCATATTATTCCTAAAGCCCCCTCATTTCCTTGGGTCAACATATTTGCAAGACCCTGTCCCTTGATTAATTTAGTAGGTCTTATCTCCAAATCATATTCCTGAATTTTTGAAACCCACTTACCCCTGACTCCTAGACAGTCTTGCTGAGACATGATATCCTTGACAGCTGCATGGGGTACATATCCAATGATTTTGGAGTAACCTATATACGTTCTGAAATGTTTAAGGGACTTGACAAGAGCATAGGCCGATTTCTTCATCGTGGTATACTTCAATTCTGAATTTTGTAAGGCTCTACTCATAAAGGCTATGGGTTGCTCTTGTCCCTCCTTATTCTTTTGAAGTAAAACACCAGCAATGGTGTCTTCTGAGGCAAAGGAAAATATTTCGAACTCTTTGGAATAATCAGGACTAATCAAGACTGGGGACATGGATATGGCATTTTTTATGGACTTGAATGCATCTTTCCCTTCATCTGTCCACTCAAACTTAGCATATTTCTTCAATAGCTTTTGTAGAGGTTTCATTAATTCTGCTAAGTTTGGGATGAATCTTCTTATGAAATTGATTTGACCATTAAAGGACTGGAGAGCTTTTAGATTGTGAGGCAAGGGGAATTTCTTAATAGCTTCGACTCTCTCAGGATCAACCTTGACACCATCTTTAGAAATGATGTGCCCCAACAACTTGCCTTCATCAACTCCAAATATTGACTTGGCGGGATTCAAGGAAATACCATATTTTTGACATCTTATAAAAACCTGCCTAAGATGACTTATGTGGTCAGCTCTTTCTTTTGAAAACACAGTTAAGTCATCCTGATATATTTCAATTATTTTTCCTATAAGTTCTTTGAAGGCAAAATCCATGGCTCTTTGGAAGGTGGCACCCGCATTCAATAAGCCAAAAGGCATTGTTAGAAATTTATAAGTACCCCAAGGTGTGGTGAAAGTAGTCTTATGTTGATCTTCTTTATTACCAACACCTAGTTACAACCGAAAAATCCATCCAACATGGACATCATTCCTGATCCTGTTACTCTTTGAAGCAAAGTTTCCATGTCGGGTAATGGGTAGTTATCTTTGAGGCATGATGTATTCAGATTTCTAAAATCTATACATATTCTAATTG
>LPNX010946848.1:0-49993 GCA_001517045.1 Pseudotsuga menziesii
ACCTAGCCTTTAAATTTTCATTTGGTCACATGTCATAACATTAACATTAAACACATTTGTGTGTTGTTAATATTGCAATATGCCATTTTTTCAAAGAAAAAAATATCCATTTCTATTCCCCATGAAAATTGAAATCACATTTATGCGGTGTTTTTTGAACTTTTCTTAAAGTCGTCAAAAAACGACTCCAGAGTCCAGTCTATCAGTCGATACTCTATAGTGTCCAGAGTATGCCCTTGGGCCTTATTGATTCCTATTATCTAATAGCTTTGTACTTTGTTCCAGACCTGTTCCCTGAGAGCCTCTTTGCATCTAAGCATATCTTCCCTATTCTTCAAAAGAGGAATTAGATTCCATGAGTACTCCCAAAATTTTCTAATTATGTACTTCAAATTTTGAAGGCATGTTATTAAATTAGATATTTCCCCTTGACAATATTATTACAGATAGTCAGAGATACATTTTGATTTCCTCATTTTTATGTTAGTTTTGAATTTTCCTATCTACTTTTACATTTTAATGGCCATGCATGAATTGATCTTGTGCTGTAGACAAGTTTAAGTTTAACTGTCTAAATCTTAAAAAATTTCAAGCATGTTTACATAATTGGCTTCATATTTCATTATAGTACAAGAAGAGTTTTCTTTGACAGTGCCCTAGTTTTACTCAAATGGCCTAGTTTTACTCAGATGATTGAAATTTTATGCTTATCTGATAATGTCTATAAAATTTGTTGACCCCCCAGGCATAAGAGAATGCAAAGATGCACTACATAAATTCCTAAAGTCAGTGATGCTAATGATGTGTCTAGAGGGATTTTGGAGAAGTTCCCAAAGCGCTTGAATGCTGTTCCCCCTAGATTTCTCAGTGGTTCATTATCAGGTGTTACTGCTGAGACATATAATGCTGATACACAGTTGTGGAGAAAGAACGTGAAAGGATACAAAAGAATGAACAAATATATTGGGGAGAGTAGATATCGCAATGTTATGGACATGAATGCAGGTCTTGGTGGCTTTACAGTAGCACTTACATCCAACAAAGTTTGGGTTATGAATGTTGTCCCAACCATTGCAAAAAGAATACACTTGGTGTGATATATGAAAGAGGCCTTATTGGAATTTATCATGACTGGTATGGTTACCCTTCATTTCTCTTTTAATTTTTGCAAGGCTTTAAATTTTGTTATATAAATATAACCTATAGTTGGAGGACCACAAGTCACAACAATATACATAAATTGATATAGTTGTAGTTGTAGATTGATATCTATCATAAATTTGTTTGAATATCATCATTGTCAAGCAATAACAACTTCTTAAAGGGTGCTAGCTCAATGGTGGAGCGCCTACCTAATTATAGGCAGGAGGTTGGTGGTTCGATTCCTCCATGCCCTGTCATAAATTTGTGACTACAAAAATGACTAAATTCACATATATACGACTATTAGTAGCTAATATCTCGTATCTTAGTTGTATTTAGCTTAGTCATTAATATGTTAACATCTAGTAGTTTATTTAGTCGTATATTTGGTCATTAATGGTTGCAATCAGTGACTAAATCAGTAACTAAATCAATGATTAAATCAGTGACTAAATCAATGACTAAATCTGTGACTAAATCTGTGACTAAATCAATGACTAAATAATTAACTATCAATGACTAAAACAATGACTAAATCATTGACTATCAATGACTAAAGCATTGTCTATCAATGACTAAATCATTGTCTATCAATGACCAAATCAATGACTAAATGAATGACTAAATTAGTGACTACTAAGTCAATCTATTAATGACTAGTGAAATACGACTAGCTATAAGATAGTGGTAATTTGCTACTATTAGTCACCGACTCAAAAATAGTCATTTATAGCCTGATATTAGTCATTTTTTTAGTCATTAATTTCTCATTTTCTACTAGTGACAGAGCTTGACAAAACACAAATGCAATGGCCAGAATGGTGAAATCGCGAGTATAATAAAACCCCAGTAGATACAATATCCAGCAAAAGGAAAAAATGATTCAATGCAATTACTAGATCGATTCACCCATGGAATTTTACAAAAAAAAGTCACATGCCAAAACATCAAATCGATACACACAACGAAACACATACTCAGCACAAACACCAGTGCAATTTGTAGAGGATTTCCCTTGAATTTTATGGAGCAAAATCCAAAACCAGAATGCATGCCTCCCTCGGCATCTCGCCCCTCTTTAAATAGGGAAAAATCATTGGGACAAAAGGTGAGGATTCTTTGACTGGTTTCTTATCAAGGTCTCAATAAAACTCATCCCATTTCCTTGTTTTTTTTTAATTCCATTTCTATTTCTATTTCACAATGCATGCCGACATCCATGCAATGATACCCACATTTTCCCAAATAGGCTCACGCCCCATGCCAGTTATCACGCGAGATTCAACTAATACTAACTAAAATATTTGATATCCTTATTAAAAGACAAAAGGCCTCCAATTATCATACTGTTTCCTTTTCCCTTTAAATCTTTTCAAAATAAACGACTTGAGTTCTTGACTACCATTAACATTTATCTCCCGATACAATATATATATTGGTAGTTCTTTTTAACTCTTTAGGGGCAAAGATATTTAAAGTTGGTCTAATATACCCTTATGTATAATTACTAAAAGATTTACTTATCATAGGATTAATGGATCAATATAAATACATATATATGTGCACCTTTGTATGCTTCAAATGGTAATTATTATTGGTATTTGTGCATGTATTCATGCATATAAATATATTTTGTAGCTATACTCCTAAATTAAGTTACCTCCCTAAGAGTAAATACTTTCTTAGATAGTCACGTGGATGACTTTTATAACATTTCATGACCATAATAAAAAAAATTTCAAGAGAAAGCTTAAGTTTCTTAGTATAAGCTACAGGGAGGACTCCTTTGCACTCTATGCTTCAATTAGGTATTAGTTATGAATTATCCATAAAGACTCAAAGTAAAATAGTTTACTTTAACTTAAGAGAACACCTAAGGACTTACGTCTTAAGGAAATCGTTATTATTCTTTCAATTCACAAGTCTTCACTCATCGTTTTTTTTATTAAGTTTTGCGTTTACGGATGGGGGTCATGAGGGGACATTACATGCACCCTAGATTTAATTCCCATATTATTTTTACTGGGTTAAGTATAAACTAGGTTTTATTTTAGAAGTAGGATCTATCTGCTTTGTGGCCTTCTTACTCTACTCACATATTCCATTTGTCAGCAGAGTCATGTTAACTTAATACTATCTCGGACCTAATGTTCCATTTAAAACCTAGATTAGAATCTATCTAATTAACATCAATAGTAAACAAATCAGAATATTATTTATAAGTATACATTAACAGTTATAGAATGGTATTATAAATCTAATCAACTAAGTACAAACTATAATTATTTCTAAGATAAATAAACAGTAACGACCTTTTAGTGTCTAAATATTTAAATCGAAGCTAATTACTAAATCGTTCCATTAAAAATAACATCATCATAAACAACGAACATAGTAAGTATCGTGACCATTCTTTGTTCCAAGATCAAATCTCTTTTCATTATATAAAATCTACAGTCCTATAATATAAATCCACATAATCAAAACATATGCCAAAAATCAAATAGTCCTATTTAATATCGCTCACAACCATAGTATAAGCACTTAACCAAAACAATACCATAATCATTAATTAATGAACTCAGAGATTACATTAAGGTCATAGGAACGAATCCTGTAGACTATTGTGCTATTCGCTACATAACATCATGCCCTTCATATTAATAAAAACCCAAACGTAAATATAAACACAATAATAATTTAATGAACCATACATTCATTCTATATAACAACTAAAACCCTGTAATTACAATGATATACGAGAATCTTTTCGTTATATAAAAAATATCAAATCTCTATAGAGTCCAAGCAATTTTATAGGAGAGGACAGGAATCGAATCCTGTAGCATCATTGCACATCCATCATAGCCATGCTATACACAGGGTATAGGCAGGGTTAAATAACAAATCAAACACATTTTCTACAGCAATGTCACAAGACCCTAGTTCTTCACTCACATTGAATGCACACCCACAGCCATAAATAACTAAATAACATAGCCCATTAAAATTAAACCTACAACAATGATAGCCATCGTGGGTTTACACCCATTGCTTTCCCCACATTCCACATACATAATAATAAAACAAAATAATAAGAATGTAACCATTCAATCTATCGCAGCAACCTTGAGGAGTGCTAAAGCCATACACGGAAGGGGCCTCACCCATTCGTCAAAAGGTATTAACAACTAAGAAATAAATACAAGAAATTACACAGATCATTCCTACGGGAAATTGCCTCACCCAACACAAGAAAATAAACCCCTATCGCAACATAAGACGTTACACACACTCAAGTATTTTAACCATTTCCAAAAACGTAGGAGATATATTATTTACACAGTCACCTCAAAGTTTGCAATCAAAAATTCCATAGTCGTGCCAAGGGCTATGGAACCATTGCAAGCAATGGTGTCGCCTAGGATAAATAACCCCCAAATTAGAATATAGATTTACATAAACAAATGCAAAGTCTACTAGAAGTCCCAAGTTTCCTGTTTACTACTAACAACACCAGTATTTACAAAACCCAAACCATTCTTACATAGGATCAAAGAAAAATCGAGTTTCCACAGTAAAATTCCAAACAGCAATGATATAACCCATTCCTACCCAAATTCCAAGAGATGACAAGATTCACTTGTATAACTATCTTACCATGACTACAATGGAATCACCCTTGTGGTGACAATGAAGCTCTAAGTCATCCCACCTTCGCTTACCCTATCACCTACAAACGCAACCAAACACAATGAGGATGAGAAGTATGAAAATTAAGAAGCCATGAAATGCACATAAAATGCAGTCATGAAACCAAACAAAGCTTACCTTTGTCACCCAGGACGTTTCCTCCTTCACAATGCTGAGTCGAGACCACAACCATCAACAAATGAAGCGAAATGACCAAACTGTTCATGGAGCCAATCCCTAAGCTTGGGCTGCCCCAAACCCCAAGAAACATTAATGGCACCAATGTGGTGTCAACCAACGACCCAAAACCCACTTTTACATAGTTTGCATTTGATACATTGACGATGGTTTCCATTTCATGCAGGGTCTTAAACCCCATCGCATAAGTGCCAAAAATCATATTTTATAACTCACCACCCCAACGTTTAAAACAAGGTATGGTTTAATGTCGAGTCTATGTAATGAATAGTGTAATTCTTAGTCCATAGATTATATATTCTAACCCAAAGTATTGTCACAATGTACAAGGTATAGCATATGACATGTATCATTTAGACCTTAGGCTTAAGCCTTAATACATTGCATGTTCCCTAAGCTTGATTCTTAGAAACCATGGCATATGAGATATTCCATTGTATCATTGCTAGGAATAAAATCCAAGTTTGATTTTTATCCAAATTATAACTTGCCACGAAATAAATAAGAAATGTGTTAATGCTTATAATAACATAAACAGGAAATATAAATACAATGAAGGATAGGTATCACATAGTTAATGTATGTCGGTTAGATAATTAATGAAATAGAAACTACCTTGCTATTAATATGAGTCTGTAAGGAAGCGTAATAACAAACAATAGGTATGTTAATGATCACAATGTTTAGCGCTCTTTAAATATATGTCGCTAAGTATAATCTACATACGAGATTAAAGAGGTGCCTTATTTCAATAGAACTAAGTAAGCCTGCTAGTCAAGTGAACACTTTACCTCTTAGTAATGTCACATGGGATAACGAGTCCCACCACTCCTCCCACTTTGTTTCCAAAAACAGAGCTAAGTTAGGAATTTATAAATAATGATTAAGAGTATATAATCAAGTAATGACACATACAAAACAATGTATAACTATAAGAATCAAAGTAGCAACAAGCATTAGGAAATCATAAGTAAAATACAGTAATATTCACAATTGAAAGTAAGATGATAGAATGTAAGAACAACTTACGACCAAACAATGGTACAACTAGTGTACATTATATTCCACAAGTATAATAATGTTCCATTTAGGTAGTTTTTACTATCCTAATAAAAAAAATTATTTTCATTTTTTAGGAAAATTACAAGTGGTATCAGAGCCTAGTTTCAATACTAAAAGACCTATGGGCACACCAAGCATTTACTGCAAAGAAAATAAAGTATGTTATTAATTTTCTTACTAATAGAATTTTTTTTTGGTTATTTTTTTTTTTAAATTACAAGAAACTTTTACTGAACACTTCAGTTTATGAATACTGAGGAGGATAAGAGCCGGAAAGGAAGGATGAACACCCCCACCCTAGAAGAAGAAATTGTGGTGGAGCTGAATTCCAATATTTTGAATACTATACATAGTCTTCAAGCAGAATTGCGAAGTCTCAGAGAAGATAGTCTGAATGAAAGAAAAGAACAACAAGGTATAAATGAAGCTTTATTGAGAAATATGATGGGAGGAATCTCACAGGGTAAGCCTAATAAGTCCACAAATAGCTCCAAAAGATATTCATACCATAAACTGAGTGTGGAAATTGAACCCAGGCGCTAGAACAATTACACTCACAAAAATTGCCAATTACACATGCAAATTACACACAAAGGAGACTAAATATGGAGCAGAACACTAATCTGTATTGAATAAGTGTATAATAGCCAACCCTATGAAGTCATAGGCTACCGCAATAAATAATTACATGAGATATTTTAATGCATAAGGATGCCATTCAAATTTGGTCAAAAGTAGGCTTACTACATCTAAGCAAATCGCCCATAGGTGCATAAAGCAGTTTCCAAATTTGTCTAGGATCTCATGAATTGGCAAGATCAATTAGGAAAGCTAATAGATGATGGAAGGACAACTCATACATTCTTTTCTTAGGAGAAAAGAGTGGACGATGATGAGGACAAAAAACAAGTTAAATTCACCTAGTCAAACTTTCCCAATTGCCTTAAAACTCAGGAAAAGCAGGCAATAAAGCAGAAAAAGAAGACATGCACTAGGAAGGCCAGGAATAAAGCATATTTGATTCCAAGTGGTTTCCCAAGCACTCCATGACTCAATTTTAGCAAGTTTGACCACTTTCGATATGTGGAGGACAACTTGCATAAGGTGGAATATGGAAACTAGGCAAATAAGACAAAAAAATGGATTAATTAATGTCTAAGGTAGCTAACTATGGGTTGATTATTCTAACACCCCCCCTTAATCCTAAATTATGAGTAAAATATCAGAAAATTATAGGGACTAGAAACAAGGATTAGTCACCCTTTACATACTGCATGTCCATTTAACCAAGGAAAGAGGCAAGAACCCAGTGGGAAAAATCCTCCCTTAAACATGGACAGTAAACAAAATTTGAAAATATTGACATCACTCATGCTTCACAGCATGATCAGAAATCCCCAGCAGTGATTTGAGATTGCTGAATGTCTTCTCACAAAAAACTTTGGTGAAGATATCTGCTACTTGTTCTGAAGATGAACAAAAGAGTAGGTGAATGGTGCCATCATGGACAAGCTGTCTGATGTAGTGCATATGGATCTCAATGTGTTTGGTTCTCTGTCTCTGAATTGGATCATTGTATATTCAAATGGTACTCTGATTATCACAATATATAGTGGTTGAGTATTCTGATTCAAAGCCACACTCACCAAGTAACCCCTGCAACCATAAACATTGAGTTGTTGCATTTACAACTCCTTTGTACTCTGCTTTTGTAGATGAGAGTGCAATGGCACTCTGTTTCTTTCTTGACCAGCTGATTGATCCTTTAGCAAGTATGAACACATATCCTGATGTTGACTTTCAATCTATGTTTTCACCTACCCAATCACTGTTAGTAAACCCAATCAAATCAAGATCAGATTTAGCTTTGTAGAAGATCCCACGAGTCCTTGTTCCCTGAACAAAGTTAAGGATCCTTTTGGATGCTTTCCAATGGATCTCATGAGGCTGATCCATGTATATTGAAGCCACACTTACTGCATAAGAAATATCAGGTCAAGTATGTGTAAGGTACAGCAAACACCCTGTCAAAACACCATAATTTCCGAAAAATTTAAAATTTTGTAAATACAGATAAACTTCATTTTTGCAGTCAACTAATTGTTTTAATTAGTTATATGTTAATGATTTCATAATCTGAATTATCTACTTGATTATGTTTATCTTATAGAATAATTCTTTTTCAGTTTAATGACTTGTTTTTCTTTGTGACCACAAGGTGGAACTATCTTGGTATTCTGGGCTTACTTAGCTTTTGAGCTAACGCAGAAATTTTACCTGCTCTTACAGATTACAGGTAAGAAAGATCTGGTTTAGGGTGTCATTAATCATTATGCATATAGATATAAGTTCGTTGCAAAAATAATAGCTCAGTAAAAGAATATAACTACTATTCAATTCCAATGCTTTATGAGGTAAAACCATTAAATCGTTATTCTTTTAAAGGCTCCATGGAAACGAGATTTAGTCCTATCAGTATTGATGACAGTTGCTTTCTTTCTAGTAGTTGTAATTTATAGTTCTTATTGCGTGCTAGACTCTTCGATATTTACCATGGTCGTCGTGTGTGTAAACGCCTTAATCTTTCTTTGCATATAGACCAAGAATGGCAGGGTTATTATGTTAAGGGTTTAATTTAAATTGTGAACAAATACCATTTACGTCATGACAGATTTGGTTACTGCTTGTGATATGAACGTAATGTATATTTCTAATGAGTTGATGTACCAATAATCCCACTTCCAAAAATTTGAAGTTTAAAGGGATTATAACCTTATTGCATACTACATTCAATTAGACTATAATAGTGTTTGAAGAATTAAATTCCTCTGCACTATATTTGCATGGAAAATATTATCCAGTTATGGTTAATATAACATTAAAATTTTAATGTCAATCCCTTCAGCATTTTAAGACTTATCATGCTCAAATGCAAACCTTACTAGTTTAATAGTTAAAAATTCAATGCAAAACTTACTAGTTTAACAGTTAAACATTCAAAGGCAATGAGACTAACACTAGCAAGAAGGATATTTACCATAAATTGATTTTATGAATTTCTTTTATAAACCTCAATTAGCCTAACTATGGATAGAGTTAAAGTTGGTTTAATAAATGAATGTCATGTTTGTATAAACAAAGGGGTCATAGAATAGACCACGCCCATGAGAGTCTATAGTTTAACTTTGATTTAAAGTTCTATAATCTTTTATTAAATGCCTCCTTACTTGCATAACGTGCTAGGTCATGTATTGTTTTATACCTTTGCTATGTTTCAATTATTTGGTTGAATGAATGCTTGTTTGAAGCAATGTATTCACCAAAATAAACGTTATGAATTTCTTTTATAACAAAAACCAAGGCTTAACTATTACCAAGGTTATAATTGTTTGAATGAATGTATACCATATTTGTATAATGATGGGTCGTATTATTCGCCACGCCTTTGGTGAGTTCTATGGCATAGTTTGTATATTAATAATTTCTTTTGACCATCATAACGTGCATGCTAGGTTGACTTTGAGACTGAGGGTTATGGTGGAACCTTCGAAACAACAAAAATAATTGGAATATCAGTCTTCTCGTGATTGCTCATCGGGACTATAGAGATCACCCACTGCATGCAAATAATTTCTTTGTGGAAGTGGCAACACCGTAGTCAAGTTTTGTGTGGTTATAAGGCAGTTTGCAACCCTAGTCTCGTCATTTTCTCCATCGTTCTCAGCCTATGGCTGCTCTGCTACTGTATTCGACCTCCATGTCGATTTCTGCAATTAGTTTGAGTGACAGTCCCCAATTCTTGTTTCTTGTCTTTCACCATTCGTAAACCTGCTTGCTTCTGCACCTGGTGAGCACGCCCGAACGCTCAATAGAGAAATGTTGTAACAGAATTGTTGTTGCTTGGGCTAGGTTAGTGATTTTTCTCCAGGGTTTCACCACCAAGGCTAGCTCATACAAGAATCTTCGGATTGTGTAGTTTCAATTCTCTTTGGCTCGGTAGTGGGGTCGTGGCGTCACATCCTATGGTTTAATGGCTCGTAGGGTTTCACCACAGGGTGGTTTCTTTGGCTAGAAACAAGTGACGACTCAAGCATTTCTCTTGCTTGGCTTGTTGCTCCTGCTTTCAGTTACTGTTGGTTGTTTACTATGTTAGTAAACTCCTTCTTTCCTGCAGCAGATGAAGGTTTGGCTCCTCCTTGCATTGGTAACTGCACTGTTGTCTGTGGGTGGTTACTTTTCAGTTAAGATTTGAAGTAAGAAGCAATTACTGCTACTTTGTTTCTTGTTTTAATACGTTCCATCTTATATACAGCAATATAATAACAATTTTAATGTTTGATGTTACACAGGTGCCGACCTGTCCTTCTGCGTGGTTGGTGCAGGGATGGAACAAGCATTGCTCACAGGTAAGCCTTAAATACCCCATGGAAGTTCGTCCTTGTTCAATCCCATTAGGCACACTTGATGGTTGGTCATCATGGCCTACAAAACCCTCGTGGTTTTGGTTTACTTGGGTTTATTTTTCTCGCTGTCTCTGCTAAGAAAAGGCCCTTGCTTTATGCGGGGCTTCCGGCTTAGGCCGTGACTGTAAATTTTGATTTTTGATGTGTTTACTTGCGTATATATGTAAAAAAAATGAAATAAGGATGGTAAATCCTTACTCTGTTAATTTTGTTTGAAGCCGAGAGGCATTAGAAGAGCTTAAACTCTTGGTTTTACACCTCTGTTGTAAATTTTGAGATATTAGGGTTTTAACCTAACTTGGCGATATGGAAAAGTATTTACTGCTTCTTTAAATTATCTTGTAATTACAATGCACTACTGTAATTTATTTGGTTATTATTTGTATTGTGTAAATGGTTATTTAAGCTCGGTAAATCGAGCATATCTATGTTCTGTTACTTGGATTCCTGCAAGTTAATATATTTAATTTATAAGCTGTAAATTATCCAGGGTAACTGTATAATGTTTTTATATGAACTTACCTTAACTCATTCTGTTCTAGTAAGGTTATAAATATTGTTTTGTATTTGTTAACTTTCAGAACTTATGTAATTTAATATTCTTGCAGTTGTATTTGTGTAACTGATAGTTACATCTTTTAAGTATAGAATGTGTATTGCTTAATATTTATTATAGTGAGATAAATGTTATTTTACGTGCAAGTAAATTTGTTCCTACCATTATATATATTATCTTTATTCTTTGTCTATTTATAAATATATAATAAGATAGTATTTTATTGTTGTATTCTTATACTTTCTACACTAAATAATTTATAAAAAAATACCTTTTGTATTCTATATTATCCTGTTTATGTTATAATATTAGCATTTAAAAAATAAAAGAAAGAAAACAACTATCTATGTTCTATATTTGTTAACATTTTATAACGGATAGGTTAGTAATTGTAGATCTTGTTTAAGCTTAGCTAGATAAAAATGAATGAATTAGTTAAATTACCATCCATAAGTCAATTCTGAAACCAACTAGTTTAGTAGTAGAATTAAATCAAGAGTTTAGCTATTCTTACTCACAGTTTAGTTACTATACATACAGTAGTTAATTATCCTAAGCTGAAAGAAATAAACTGTAAAGTTAAAAGCATTTTTATTTAGTCTAACCCTACTCTATTTTAACTAATATATCCTTTTCTTTTGGTTTCAAAATAAGTAATAAGATTACAAAAATGAAAATTGTATAGAGAATTGTTATCTACCAAAACATATTACTGTTAATACAATGATATAGCTTATTTTCCCTTACAAATAATCTGACATTTACAGTCTAGGTATAACCCTACTCTATGTACAGGTTAGTAATTCTTCTGATAACAGATAAAAGAAAACATTCTATTAATCAAGCTAACTTCTTATTCTATATTTACATCATACTATCTTCATTTAAATACATCACCTGTGCTAGAGTACGATCTGGATTACTCCAGATGGGGAAAAACACAGGTAGGATTTGTTTCTCATTAAGAATAACTTCATTACTAAACGAACTAAGATATCCTATCCTCTAAGCTTTTTTTTTATCATAAACTGCAAATGCATCATTCAATCATATATAGATAATAACACATAAATTAATAAATAACAGAACCTGTTCTTAGAGCTTGGTTGACAACAGCAATGGGAGGCCTTTCCTCCCTACCAACTCCTAGAGAGTGCTCAAATAAAAACTCCTCAGGACCCCCGAGCTTGCTCTGGTCTCCCTGGATGGAACTAGGTGCAGCAAACAATCAAGTACTAGTCCCGAGACTCAATACTAGTCCTGAACTTGTCAATCAAATATCTCAGCTAGAAAGATGTATCAGATCAAGTTACTACAGTTTATCCCTCAAACACCTTCCTTATAGTTTTCCCTTTTTCCCAATGAATTCCTTGAAGTGCATTCCACCTGAATGATTCATCTCCTGGAAAATATCTGAGCAGCCCTAGCTCTCTACATTGGGTACTTTTAAAATATTGCCTAGGTCTTTTTGGGTTAGTTGTCATTAATTGAGCCACCTGCTCTGATCCCACTTTCTTGGGGAATCATGACCCCAAATGTAGGGAAGTTTCCACCTGCAACATAGGAAGTGTTTGAGGGTGCTACCACTTGTGTTTTTCTCTCCACCTAGTTCCTTCCACTAGTTTTACAAGTAACACTCTTATTTACAGCTCTCCCAAGCTGTTGTCTCCACTTTTTATTTATTAAAAATAAAATATTCAGAATTACATTCCACATATTTTGACTCTGCTGAGTCATCAGTTTCTACTTAGCACTAAATTTAACATAATGTCTTATGAATCAAATTAAAACAAATAACATTATTTTACAAAATTGGGGTATGTGACACACCCAATCAGTTGCCTATACAGTTTATTGTTTACCATAGGTGAAGAATCTGCTTCTTCAAGATTAACTCTTGAAAGGAAGGGAATATTGCTTGGCTTGCAATCCTTCATGTTGAATTTGTTCAGAAAATCCAAGGAATACTTGGAATGATGTACTTTTATTCCATTTTTGGTTCGAGCAATATCAAGATGCAAGAACTGGCTCAACAACCCCAAGTCTGTCATTGAAAATGCATGGTTCATTGCATCCTTCAAGGAGGCAATTTCATCCTTTGAGCTTCTTGTAATGATAAGGTCATCAACATACAAGACAATAATCATTAATGAACCATGAATCAGCTTCAAATAGACATTAGTATCTGACTTGCATTGAACAAAATTCAATGATAGTAGAAAGCTATCAATCTTGGCATACCAAGCCCTGGGGGCTTGCTTAAGCCCATACAATGATTTCTTTATCCTAGACACAAGAGATGGATTAGTAGAAAATAATTGATGCTGCTGCATGTAAATATCTTCAGTTAGATCTCCATTCAAGAAATCACACTTCACATCCATGTGATGTACCTCCCACTGCTTCAAAGCTGCAATGGCTAAGGCTAGCCTGATGGAGTCTATCTTTGCCACTGGTGCAAAGGTCTCATTGTAGTCTATTCCATGTAACTATGAGTATCTCTTGGCTACCAATCTTGTCTTATATTTCAAAGGTTAACCATCAGCACCAAATTTGATTTTGTAAACCCACTTACACTGAACTAGCTTCCTCTCTAGGGGAAGATCAACCAGCTCCCAAGTGTTGTTCTTCTGGAGTGAGATGAACTCTTATTTCATGTCTATTTGCCATCTTGGATCATGTGCTACATATTCATATTTATATGGGTCTGATTCAACCATCAAATAGCGTTTATCGGCAAACAAGGGGTCTTTCATGCACATAGCACTCTCAAACTGAAATCTAGTCCTCCTAGGGTCATTAGGATTTCCAGCTAGTTCTCCAGCTGCATGAATGGTATTTGCTGCCCATTTTGGTCATGTAGGACTGTTAGGATCTGCAATTAAATGATAATGATCATACATATCATAATCAGCAAGTTCAACTATCTCTTCACTTACATTCAATGGTTCTGGTGGTTAAGAGGATTCTCCAACTTCCATTGTTGCTAAAGGCTCTTCTTGGAACTAAAAACACCTCTCAATGAAGGATTTGTTTGTGCTCAAATTGATCAGCTTGTAACCTTTTGAATATTTAGAGTACCCAAAAAATAGACACTCTTGGATTTGGGGCTGCAAAGCCTTCCTCTTTTCTGTTGGAATTCTAGCCCAAGCCCGTGAGCCAAAAATCTTGAAATGGGTCACATCTAGCTGGTTCCCACTCCATGCTTCGAAAGGAGTCATACCATCAAGTTGTTTATGAGGAACCCTATTCTAGATATAGGCTGCATATTTTATAGCTTCGGCCCAAAACTTTGGTGGCAAAGTCTTAGCCTCCATCATGCAAGTTGCCATCTCTTTCAGTGATCTGTTCTTCCTCTCAGCAACACCATTTTGCTGTGGTGTGTAAGGGATAGAATGTTGCATCTGAATACCTGCATCTGCACAATATTGAATGAACTCATACTTAACATACTCACCACCATTGTTAGATCTAAGGACCTTGAGTTTCCTCCCAGACTGGTTTTCAACCAAAGCCTTAAAGACTTTGAAGAGGCCAAAAACTTCAGACTTGTGTTTTAGGAAGTAAACCCAGCAGTACCTGGAAAAGTCATATATGAATGTCAATGCATATTTGGCCTGACTCATTGACATATGAGGAAATGGGCCAGCAACATCACTGTGGATCAACACAAGAGGTGCATAGGTTCTCTCATGACTAGCTTTCTCAAATTTATGCTCTGGGTGTTTTCCTAAGATGCAACATTGACAGACTTCTTTGGAAAACTTAATATTTGGTAACCCTATGACCATTTATTTTTCACTAATATTAGAAATATACTTATAGTTAAGATAGCCAAATATTTCATTCCAAAGCTTGCTTGCCTCATTATCATGAATCAGAAGAGCAGAGGGGTTTGAGTAAGGTAGGAAGTGTGAGAACATGTATACCTTTGAAGTGTGATTTGCAACTCCTTTTGCAATGAATTTACCACTTGAGATCTCTGTGATATCAACTTCATCAAGGGAGAATATGACCTTCTTTAGAGACCCTATGTGGGTCATCTGATACAATGATAAGAGGTTAGAGGCAAGACCTAGAACATACAATACATTGCTGAACTTACCATGGTCAAGATCAATCCTCCCTTTGCCCAAACTTTCAGTGAGAGATTCATCTCCCAGTACTATTGTTGGACCTTTCGACATGTTAAGTGAGGTGAATGCCTCCTTGCTTGGAACCATATGTCTTGAAGATCCAGAATCAATGATGAAACTAGGTGAGCTTGTTGTTCCAACAACCAATGCATGAACTCTCTCTCTGTCTTCTAAATTTGATCCTCCTTCCCTGTTCTTTGAGCTATCAGGAAGGGAGATTCCATTCTTCTCTAGGAGTTGGGTCACCATGTCAATTTTCTTCTTCATGTAGGAGATTTTAGGATGATTTCCCTTACTGCAGTATGCGTACTTGCTCATTTCTCCTTTGTTCTTCTTCTTCTGGGGGTTCTTCTTGGAACCTTGGGGCTCCTCTCGAGACTTGTTCTTGTCTCTCTTTTTCTCAGGTAGCTTCTTATCTTTCTTCTTTCCTTTTGAATCCACCCTCGAATCTCCAACAATTAGAGCTTGGTCTTTGGAAGGCTTGATGGTGCCCATCATCACCAATTTATCTTGTTCTTGTGTGAGAGATTCCATGAAATCTGCAAGGCTAGGCATTTTCCAGGCTCGAGTTGTCAACTTTGTGGCATGGAAGGTCGAGACAAACATTGAGTAGTTAGGGACAAGCTTCAAGAGTATGGCCAAAACCAGTTGTTCATCCTTCTTTTTGATCCCACATTGTTTTAGCAGCAAAACAAGGGATTTGAACTTGGAAAAATAGAGTTGCAGGGATTCAAAGCTATTGGGACTCAAAGAGATCAATTCATTTTCAATTTTATGTCCCTTCATCTCATGTGTCTTACCAAAAATATCAACAAGCTTCTCCCATACTTCATTTAGTGATGTTAATACATCAAGATGGAAAAGGATGTCTCTGGATATGCTCAGACACAGGAGACCATAGGCCTCATCCCTCCTGTTGTGCCATTTAATTTTATCTGCAGCTGCATTAGGCTCTGCTTCTATTTCCCTAGTCACTCTGTAGAGGCATTTCTCTCTCAACAGTATCTCCATCTCTGCTTTCCATTCAAAGAATTTAAATGGAGTCAAGATGATCTTCTGAGATTGATCCATAGCTCAGAAATTGTCCCTTCAGTCAGCAGAATGCTCCCAATCAATGATGTCGAACCTGAAATAACAAATTGGAAGGAGATAAATTGATCTACAAAGGCTCTGATACCATGTGGAAATTGAACCCAGGTGTTAGAACAATTACACTCACAAAAATTGCTAATTACACATGCAAATTACACACAAAGGAGACTGAATATGGAGTAGAACACTAATCTGTATTGAATAAGTGTACAATAGCCAACCATGTGAATTCATAGGCTACCACAATAAATAATTACATGAGAGATTCCAATGCATAAGGATTCCATTCGAATTTGGTCAAAAGCAGGCTTACTAAATCTAAGCAAATATCCCATAGGTGCATAAAGCAGTTTCCAAATCTGTCTAGGAGCTCACGAATTGGAAAAATAAATTAGGAAATCTAATAGATGATGGAAGGAAAACTCATACATGCCTTTCTTAGGATAAAAGAGTGGAGGATGATGAGGACAAAAAACAAGTTAACTTCACCTAGTCAAACTTTCCCAACTGCCTTAAAACTCAGCAAAAGCAGGCAACAAAGCAGAAAAAGCAGACATGTGCTAGGAAGGCTAGGAATATAGTAGATTTGATTCCAAGTGGTTTCCCAAGTGCTCCATGACTCAATTTTAGCAAGTTTGACCACTTTGGAGATGTGGAGGACAACTTGCATAAGGTGGAATATGGAAACTAAGCAAATAAGACAAAAATTGGATTAATTAATGTCTAAGGTAGCTAACTATGGGTTGATTATTATAACATGGAGAAGCATCCCAAGAGAAGAGGAAAAAGAGGAACGTACCCTTGAAGCACCAAAGGGAGATCATCATAGTCCTTCCAGTGATGACTCTCTTTCTCCCCAAAGAAAGAAACACAGAAGCAATGAAACTCTTCAGGGGGAGTTTAGAAAAATAAGAGTCCCGACCTATGAAGGTGAAGTAAACACTCAGTAGAAGGCTGAAGAGTGGCTGTTGGGCATGAGAAAATATGTCCAGGTTCATAACTACTCAAGTGAGATGAAGGCTTGTCTTACCATCTATCAATTGAATGGAAATGAAGCAAGGTGACAGAGAGATTTAAAACACACCAGGAAAGATGAGCTAAGAGAAATACTCTAGGACAACTTACAAAAAATATTCCAATAGAAATATATGTCGAAAAGGTTCTTCGACATAAAAGTGAAAGAGTTTCACAAACTATGTATGGGATTGATGACTATGAACACTTTTATCAACAGATTTCTAGATATGTTACATTATGTACCATACATTAAGGATGAAAAGCTAAAGATCCAATAGTTTTTAGGATGTCTTCCTCCCAATTTTTGGGAAAGGATTGAGCTCGACATGCCAAAAAAAATTGATACCACACTGCACAAAGTGAGGCTCTATTATGAGCATGGACAACTAAGGAAAGAGAACATGAACCAAAACAGAGACAAGTCGAAGAACTTTTTTGATAACAGCAAACCTGGGTCTTGTTGATATATTTGTAACTTTAGAATGTATTCCCTTGTATATATTATGTATTATACGCTGATGTTTCTATCGAGAAGTATCTTTAATTTAATTGAGTCATGTCATGCCCTGATGTTCCTATCGAGAGATTTAATCATGTAAACAAGTCATGTAGAGTCATACAGTGTAAACCTCCTTATTAATCAAGGGTTAAATTCCTTGCAGTTGTGGGGCCCTAGCATTATTAGAATCTCCTAGAGAATTCGGCCCCAGTGAATTATTTTCAAGTCAGGAATTAGTATAAATAGAAATGGATCCTCTCTATTTAACACACATTCACTCACACTCATTTGTAGTGCTTAACTAAGAGAGAAAGAAGAAGTTGGGACAAGAGAGAGAGAGACTACTGCTATCAGAAGATCATCTTATTGTCTTTGGGTTTTAATTTTGGTGCTAATTATATCTCTGAGAAAGTTGCGGGGTTTTCTCATTTATGGTTTCCCCAAGGAAAATCTTTGTGTTTATTGTCTATTGTGATTGATTGTTGTGATTGTTATTGTCTCAGATAACATCCTAAGATCATATAGCTTAAATGTTAAAAATCTAACATGGTATTAGAGCTAACCTGAGAAAAAGACACTGTGCAACTGCTAAAGCTAGGGATTACTACTTTTTGAATCTCTCTCAACACATTTTTAGAAAAAGGAGGCTACGATGACCCTCCTCTCTAGTACGCATATCTGATTTTCAGCATTTTCAGTTCTTGACCTGACACTGCTGTGAGAAATTAGGGCTTTCCACAGAAGTGGAATTTTTGAGTGAGCTCAAGCCTGGATTTATATCCTCCCAAAAATCAAATTTTAGAGATCAAGATCAAATTTTTTGGTTGGGTATAACTCTAGGGAATTCAAACCCTAATCTACTCCTCAACCAAAAAACCAGCTCTGTTGAAATTTAGCTCCAGATCCAGTTCTGACATCTTAGCCTAGTAAGATCTAAATATTTTGCATTTCCATTTGAGGTTTGCTGTTGAGATGTCTCATCATACCAAGCTTGATGAAAATATTGAGGGATTTGATAAATTATGAGCTTGTAAGTATCGGATCTCCCTGGTCCTAGAAGACAATGAGTAAGACTCTTACCTCAATGAAGAGGTTCCAGTTCCAAAGGGAGATGAGGCTAAGTCCTTACACAAGAAGAAATTGGTCATGGCTAAGAGGATTATTACTGATTCAATCAAGGATCACCTCATATTGCAGGTTTCCTCCCTAAATACACCTAAAGAGATGTTTGATTACCTGACCAAGTTATTTGAAGGGAATAACATAAACGGGAAGACGAATCTCAGAAACCAATTGAAAAATGTAAAGATACAGAATGTGGAAACCATCCAATCTTAATTTACAAGGGTGTCTCAGATCAAGGAACAATTTGAAGCAGTAGATGAAGAAGTAGATAATGCAAAAATTGTGATGACCACCTTGAATGGTCTCCCTAGGGCATGGCAGCCTTTTGATTCAAGGGATCTGTGCCAAAAGAAGCTAATCAAGTTTAGCAAACTCTGGGAGGAATTCTCACAAGAAGAAGCTCAAATATTAGCATGAGAAGAAAATATGGGAAGTGAAGATCAAGCTCTCACGGTACAATCCAAGAAAAGAAGAACAGACCATCACAAAGGTAAGCACTCTCGAAAGAATAAAAACACTAGAAAATCTAACAAATATTTGTCTAAATACATTTGCTATACATGTCATTAAAAAGAACACCTTGTAAGATATTTTCCTATAAAAAAATATAGATCGCATAAGAGGAATGGAAAGTATAAGATGATGATCCTTCCAAGAAGAGAATCAAACAAGATAGTGATGATTCTTCAAGTGATGAAGAATATGTTTTGATTTCCTCTCTCATGGGAAACATCACACATGGAAGCAATGCTTGGCTTATAGACAGTGGGGCTTCCAAACACATGACAGGATTCAAAGAATCATTTGTGAAACTATCAGAACATGAATCACCCCACAAGGTGAAACTTGGGGATGACTACCAGTATCTAATAAAAGGTAGTGGATAATCCTCCTACAAATTAGAATCTAGAAAGTCTATGAAAATAAAGGAAGACCTATTTGTATCATGACTAAAGAAGAACCTTCTCTCCGTCTTTGCATTAGATGGAAAAGGAATGAGAGTTACATCTATAGAAGTTCTCATGTGGCCATAAAGAAAGACTATTGATGATGCAGTACTAATTGGAGAACAAGAGGGAGGAATATACATATTAAAGGGCCAACCAGAACAAACTTCGGTTCATGACTCAGTAGAACCAATTAAACTTTGGCATAGGAGGCTTGCACATGTGCACTATAAGGAACTACCAGTTACAAGGAAAGCTGTTGAAGGTATTCCAGAAATACACGAAAAACATGAAGGAATATGCAAGGGATGTGAAAAAGGAAGGAAGACAAGGAAGACATTTCCAAGTAGTGAAAGAAAGGATAATGGAATCTTGGAAATCATTCACTCTGATGTATGCAATCCGATGTCATCTAATTCATTAAGCGGGTATGTATACTATGTTTCTTTAATTAATTATTTTTCTAGGAAGACATGGATATACTTCATGTAGAACAATGTTGAAGTATTCAGCAAGTTCAAGGAATTCAAATCCTTGCCCGAAAGCTACACAGAGAAGAAGATCAAGATTTTTCGATCAAACAATGGTGGAGAATTCTTATCAAATGAATTCAAGTAATTAAGCAAATATTTAGGGATTAATAGGAGTTGAACACTCCATATAATCCACAAAAAAGTGGGGTTGCAGAAAGAAACAATAGAAGGATCATGGAAGCTACAAGGGAAATGCTTCATGATCAAGATCTTTGCATGCATCTATGGGCAGAAGCTACTAGGATAGATCTGTATGTAGAGAACCGTACTCCACATAGATTAGTTGAGAACAAGAGACCTAAAGAAGTGTTTTTTGGCAAGAAACTAGAAGTCATTCATCTCATAATATTTCGCTGTCCAGTGTACATACACATTCCAAAAGAAAAGAGGACAAAGCTAGATCCTTTAGGAAGGAAGGGTAGATTTGTGGGATACTCTGAAATCTCTAAGGCTTACAGCATATACTTCCTAGGATTCAATAATATCGACATCAGCAGGGATGTCAACATTGACAAATCCAGAAAGAGACCTACTGAAGAACCTGAAGAAACAGAAATACCTAGAATTCATGACACAACCATGAACGATGCAACTCAAGAAGAAGATTGAGAAATAGAAGATACTCAAGAACCTGTAGATCCACCTCAGGAGAAGAATCCTCACAATACAAAACCTACATGGGTACAAAAAGCTATCCAAGGTGCAGAAAGATATGGGGCTCCATAAGAGATACATAAAGAGAGGAAAAGAACCAGGTCCTGCTTCGGCTATGTAGCCCTATGATGTGACTTCATTGATAAAGAACCTTCCAACTATGAAGAAGTGGGAAAAACTAAATAATAGAAGGATGCTATGATCGAAGAGTATCAGTTGATCATGAAGAAATATGTTTGGTATGTTGTACCAAGACCAAAGGAGAGGTTCGTTGTGACTTCCAAATGGATCTATAAGATCCACCATGTTGCAGATGGTAGCATAGAGAAATATAAAGAAATATTTGTGGTTCGTGGTTTCTCCCACAAAGAAGGAATAGATTATGAAGAAACCTTTGCACCTGTAGCCAGATATACCTCCATCATATTAGTACTTTCTTTAGCTGCAGTAATGAAATGGAAAGTACACCAGATGGATGCCAAGACATATTTCTTGAACGTTGTAGTAGAAGAGGAAGTATATGTGGAGCAACCACTCAGTTTTGAGACACATGATAGAGACACTTATGTGTGTAAGTTAAAGAAATCCCTAGATGGTTTGAAACATGTACCCAGGACATGGTACGGTGGAATTGACTGCTTCCTATCCATTTTGGGCTTTACTAAGAGTAAAGCGGATTCCAACCTTTACTACAAGGTTGAAGAAGGGAACCCATTGATACACCTACTGTATGTAGATGATCTATTTGTAACAAGTGAGGATGGGTTGATTACTGATACAAAGAGGAATCTTGCTGCCGAGTTTGAAATCAAATACTTGGGTATGATGCACTACTTTCCAGGCATTGAGCTGTGACAAAATGCAGATGGAATTTCCCTGGGACAATGGAAGTATGCAGTAAAGACACTGAAGAGGTTCATGGATGATTGACTCCAAGGCCATGACCACACCTATGGTATCGAACCTAAAGATATTGAGTGATGCTTCATCAGAATCAGTTGATGCTACCATGTATCGTTAGATGATTGGGTCCTTGATGTACCTGACGAATAAGAGACTAGATATTGGCTTTGTTGTGAACACATTGAGCTAGTTCCTAACGGATCTGAGACATATTCACTTGATTGTTCCAAATCATATACTGAGGTACATGAAGGGTACAATTGATTATCGGCTCAATTATGAGGCGAATCAGAAGATTGACCTGGAAGGTAATGTGGATTTAGATTGGCTAGGAAATGTCATTGATAGAAAGAGCACTTCAGGGTGTTTCTTTAGTATGGGATTAGGTGCAATCTCTTAGTTTAGCAGGAAGCAATTTTGTTTGGCATTGAGTATAGTTGAAGCAGAGTATGTTGTAGCTTGTTTGACTAGTTGTGAGGTAGTATGGCTGAGAAAGATACTCTCTGATGTATTTGATCCACGGATGGATTCTACTTGTATATATTGTGACAACCAGAGTTATGTGAAGTTGTCAGAGAAACAAGTGTTCCATGACAATTCAAAGAATATTGAGGTCAAATATCACTATGTCAGGGATATGGTGCACAGAGGAGCAGTAAAGATCCAATATGTTGTGATGAACGAGCAGATAGTTGATGTCCTACCCAAACCATTAGCTAGAGTGAAATTTGTGTACTTCAAGGAGAATCTTGGTGTTTTCTCGATCGAGGTTTCCTCAAGATGGATTTGATGTGTCCATTGGCCTTTCTGACATGGTGGAAGGATGAGATTCACATGGTCAGATGTAAGTGTAGAGATATTCTAATGTGATTGTAGGATGTGTTCGCACATGATCAGTGTAGAGACATTCTGATGTGATTGTGGGATGTGCTCCCACATGATCAGTGCAGAGAAATTTTGATGTGATTGTGGGATGTGTTCCCACATGATCAGTGCATATCAATTCTAATGTGATTGTGTGATGTGTTCCCACATGATAAGATATAAGTGCAAATCCATTCTCATATGATTGAGGAATTTGTTCCCACATGATTAGATATAAGTGTAGATCTATTCTGATTTGTTAAGGGATGTGTTCCCACATGATCATATATAAGTGCAGATCCATTCTGATGTGATTGTGGGATGTGTTCCCACATGATCAGATGTAAGTTCAAAGCCTTTCTAACAAGATGAGGTCAGATGTAAGTTCATATCCTTTCTAACAAGATGAGGTCATATGTAAGTGCAGATCCTTTTTGAGAAGATGAGGTTGGATGTAAGTGCAGATCCTTTCTAACAAGATGAGGTTAGATGTAAGTGTAGATCCTTTCTGACAATATGAGGTCAGATGTAAGTGTAGATCCTTTCTGACAAGATGAGTTTGGATGTAAGTGTAGAGCCTTTCTGACAAGATGAGTTCATATGTGAGTGCTGGGCCTTTCTAGCATGGGTTTTGAATGTGTTCCTCCCATGGTCGGATGTGAGTTCTGGGCATGCCTTTCTGATATGGTTCTTGGATTTGTTACTCCCATGGTCAGATGTAAGTACGGGGTGGGCCTTTCTAACATGGTTCGATCCATGGTCATATATAAGTGTTGAATACGACGAAGACCTACATGAAGGCTAGGCCTACAACTAGCATTAAAAAGGGATGGCTATGTAGAAATTCATGTGACGAGTAGAATTGAGAGAGAACCAATGATGATGACCCATTGGTGATCCAGCAATGATGATTCAGATCAAGTGATGATACAGACTTAATGATGATCCAATGATGCTCCAGATCAAGTGATGATCCCGACTTGATGATGATCTAGGGATGATCCAGTTCAAGTGATGATCTAGACTTGATGATGATCCAATGATGATCTAGATCTAGTGCTAAATATGACTTGAAGATGAAGATGGCTTGAGGATGATCCAGATGATACAGAGAAGAATACTTGTGATGATAAATTGTGTCAAGAGAATACCTTCCTAGTTAAGAGGGAGTGTTGATGTATTTGTAACTTCGAAATGTATTCACTTGTATATCTTATGTATTGTACCCCGATGTTTCTATCAGGAATTGTTTGTAATGTAATTGACTCATGTCATGCATCGATGTTCCTATCAGGAGATTCAATAATGTAAACAAGTCATGTAGATTCATAGAGCTTAACCCTCCTTATTGATCAAAGGTTAAAGTCCCCGCAGTAGTGTGGCCCTAGGGTTATTAGACTCTCCTAGAGAAGTCATCCCTAGTGAGTTATTGTCAAGTCAGGAATTAGTATAAATAGAGAGGGAGTCTCTCTATTTAACACACATTCACTCACACTTAGTTGTAGTGCATAACTAAGAGAGAAAGAAGAAGCTGGGACAAGAGAGAGAGAGACTACTACTGTCAAGAGATCATCTTACTGTGTCTGTGTTTTACTTTTGGTGTTGATTCTATCTCTAAGGAAGTTGTGGGGTTTTCTCCTTTATGGTTTCCGTGAGGAAAATATTTGTGTTCATTGTCTCTTGTGATTGATTGATGTGCTTGTTATTCTCTTAGATAAGATCCTAATATCATATAGCTTAAATGTTAAAAGTCTAACAGGTCTAACCCAAATCCATACAGAAAGTAGAATAACAACTTTCCAACAAACAGGAACTTGAATAAATCTCGTACAAAGCATTATGTACTAGCTTCTAATGTTAATAGGCCAATATAAAGTGGAGCCAATGCTACCCAGCTAAAGATCAAGTGCTGGAAATGCAACATGCCTCATTATTTTGGCGAAGATTGTAAGTGTTGGAGACATTTACCATCATACACACTCTTTTTGGTCAAATTGGACTAGTTAAAACACTATCCTAATTATAATTGACATTAATTGACATTAGTGGAGCATTAATTGCCATCATCCAGTCACACCCATGCCTACCTACAGTCAAGGAGGATAACTTAACCTTCTCCTGCAATCAAGGAGGCTAACTGGAGCACTATGGGGGTGATCTGAGTGATATTAATGCACCTAATTGCTAACTGGTGGTTACAATCAGTTCAACCACTCAGTTAGGGTTCCTCCTCTCATTAAATATATTATTTAATGATTATTTAATGATTATTTATCATTATTTAATGATGTGGAGTCAACAAGGTGCCTCCACCAACTTCTGATGGTCAGTTCAGCTTCAGTTAACCTCATCGGGGTTCATTGAAGTCATGGAGCACTAGCACTTGATGGTTGGCTTGCTATGACATGTGTTTGATCTCCTTCAGTTGAGATTCAATCATTTATTGCACTCTGACTTCAGTTAGGGTTTGGTGAGTCAATTAGGGTTTTGGTCAAGTGGTTAATTGAGTGTGATTGAATGGCTAAGAGTCATTTAAGCTAGACTCACTCACTGAATTCGAATTGTCTCCTTAGGTATTCGAATTATTCATGGATTTATGCTATTGCTTGACATTATTATTGTAAACTTTTCATTGTTTATTAAATATACAAAAAGGAAACCAATTCCGGTTCCGATTAACACCATTTCATGAGTATTTGTTGATTATTCTTTCATGAGATTGATTCTTAGTTCCTAGATCATGTGCAAGAATTAATATGGTATGAGAGCATACAGTGGGAAAAAGATCTATCTCTCAAAAACAAGCTTTTTGACATATTTCTCCATGAAATTTGAGCAATAGCTCAAAAATCCAGCACTGGACTAGAAGCCAAGGCTTACCACTCAAGATCCCAAGTAAAGAACTTGTTGATCAAGCTTGCTTGATTAACTATGCTGGGTGTGATGAAAGCCTAAAATGTGCAAGCTATATGACCTTACAATGCCCCTTTTGTTTTGATTTGTAGGTCTTAACAGGTACAACTTCGAATGCACTCATCAATCCCTCTTCTCACCCCATTCACAAGCTATTCGGAATGGAAGTTGAAGATGATTGCATATCTGAAGAGACGAGGTCTCTATGAGGTGTCTATTGGAATTGGAAAAGAGTCTTATGAGAATGAGAATGACTGTATAAATGATGATGATAGAGCTATTGGAGCAATATGTCTGGCCCTTTCTCCTAGCTTGTACTACCTTATTCTTGGTTCTGCTGAATACCCAAAGGAAGTTTGGACAATATTGGAGTAAACCATTGGCAAGCACAATAAGGATCATAATAGTAATTTGGATATCACAGCCAGCACCACAAGAGTTCTTCACTCAAAATTCACAGCCTCTACTCTCTCTGATGAAGTTGTTCAAGATGAAGATGAAGAAAAATCTTCTACACATTTAATTCGAATTGAAGAAAGTCTCCATGCAGTGACTCCTTCTCCTGATGCTCCGGAAGTTAATGAGATATATGATATGTCATCTTCTCATATTGTTGAAATAGAAGAAGACATTCGAATTTCTGATATTGAATAAAAACACTGCTACACTTCCATGCAAACATTCATCGGTGATTTTCCTTTGAATTCTGTGCAAAATTTACCAGTAATTGCTTCCGAAAGTGAAGAGAAATTTGATTTTTCTTCCTATAATGTTGCTGCTGGTGTGAAAATATGTAAAAACTTGGATATTATGGAATAAATATCATATTATAAGAGTGACACATTCATTCCCCATGATCTAGATATTCCAGCAAATTCCTGTAGGATTGCATGCAACAAAATTCAGAATTTTGAAGAAGAAGAAAACTGTGCATCCACCGTCTCAGTTGACCATGATTTTGGATCTGATATGAACCTTATTGGATATGATATGATCTTATTTGTATATTATCTAATATTTCTTGGTTCAAAATTTCAGGTTCATAAACCTTCAGTACTACTTGTAGCTGTTCTCATCAACGATGTGAAGAAACAAGTATCGCAAGTCTCCTACAAAACTGCTGCTGGGGATTTGATTTCATTTCATAGTTTTGGATCTATTGTGAAATTATTTAGATCTTATTTACATTCTGATATGATTTTATTTTGTTAATATTTTAAAATCCAAGAGATTTCAGTCATGCTTGTAGCTGCTCTCACCAATTCCGATGTGAAAAATCAAGTACCGCAATTCTTCTTTAAATTTGCTTATGGGGATTTGGTGTTAGTTTCCTCTTATGAGGTTGCTGATATTTTATTTTGTGATTCATTAGTTATTTCAGAATATATATCAGACTATGGAGCTCAGGAATTCACTCTCCAGAGTCCCAGGGATTCTCTACCTTTGGTCACAAGCTCATCTCCTCACAGAACTAGTAAAGAGGAAGACATTCTGCATCTGCTTGGAAACTTGCTCCTAAAAATTGGGGCTGATTTTACCACTCATGGTTTTCTGTTAAAGGCTGAAAAATATCATTTTCTTGAGTTCTCCACACATGTTTCGAATCCTCAAGAACCTTTTCTCTTTCTTCAGATGATTTCAGTTGCTCTACATGGGTCCACTTTTCACCGTGTGGCTGCTTATATTTTTGATTTAGTTGAGTGCATTGTTCTTATTCCAAAGTGGAAGATTCCTCCAGAAATATTCATTTAGTTTGGATTCATAGGTTCACATGAACAATATCAGGATGCTGCTGCATAGAAGAACCAATTCTTGATTTACTGCTTAGTTTGAGGGGGGGTATTTTTCCCATGAGGTTTTCCCCGTTTCCTTGGTTATATTAAGCAGTTAATTTACTATACAGGGTGACCTATGGCCTTTGTTGCTGGGGCCCTAGCATTTTTATGCATCTATTTTTTCTAACTATTCCTGAGTATAGCTTAAGGGGGGGTGTTGGAGACATTTACCATCATACACACTCTTTTTGGTCAAATTGGCCTAGTTAAACCACTATCCTAAGTATAATTGACATTAATTGACATCAGTGGAGCATTAATTGCCATCATTCAGTCACACCCACGCCTACCTACAGTCAAGGAGGCTAACTTAGCCTTCTCCTGTAGTCAAGGAGGCTAACTGGAGCACCCCGGGGGTGATCTGAGTGATATTAATGCACCTAATTGCTAACTGGTGGTTACAATCAGTTCAACCAGTCAGTTAGGGTGCCTCCTCTCATTAAATATATTATTTAATGGTTATTTATCATTATTTAATGATCTAGAGTCAACAGGGTGCCTCCACCAACTTCTGATGGTCAATTCAGCTTCAGTTAACCTCATCAGGGTTCATTGAAGTCATGGAGCACTAGAACTTGATGGTTGGCTTGCTATGACATGTGTTTGATCTCCTTCAGTTGAGATTTAGTCATTTATTGCACTTCGACTTCAGTTAGGGTTTGGTGAGTCAATTAGGGTTTTGGTCAAGTGGTTAACTGAGTGTGATTAAATGGCTAAGAGTTAGTTAAGCTAGAATCACTCATTGAATTCGAATTGTCTCCTTAGGTATTCAAATTCTTCATGGAGTTATGCTAATGCTTGACATTGTTATTGTAAATTCTCATTGTTTATTAAATATATAGAAAGGAAACCAATTATGGTTCTGATTAACACCATTTCATGAGTATTTGTTGATTATTCTTTCATGACATTGATTCTTAGTTCCTAGATCATGTGCAAGAAATAATAGTACGAACAAGACAAGTGGAATTGTTTGTATGTTATACTAAGGGATTTTCCTCTGCATATATAGTGGTATCCATTATATGGACTGACGACCCTATGTTTACTTTTTTTGTTGAAATAATAAATGACCAGCAGGGTCTGTGATTACATGTATAGTAGATATCCTTTTCTATTTTATACAAGGCTCGGTTTCCATCAATGATGGATTTACGCCAGTCCTTGGGGAAATCCAAAAGCTTGTTTCATGACCGGGTTTTGATGTAAATGTGTGTAGTTGTAACAACGAGATATATGTTTGGAATGTAATAGATTTGGTTCTATGTATACTTCATTCAATTCATGGATTGTATATTTGTTTATTAGGATCTTTCATCCGAAAAATAATTTCTCATGTGAATCCAAAAAGGATTGTTTAAGTGACTACATATTTAATTATAGAGATAACTAAAGGTTCTTGACATGATTTTTTAGGATCTTCCAAAAGTAAATTGGTTTTGACTTATAAATTTCATTCCTATTTTGATTATTGTGGATTTGTATAGTTCTTTAATTTACTTCCGGATCTCGATCTAAAATGGAAGTAAATATATGTACTTCCATAAGGGGTTGGTAGACCTTTGATCATATATTTATGTGTAATATTGGTCATATTTATCACATTGTAATCATCGAGCAGGGTTACTATGTATGGATTGTTTGTAACCGATCTAGTCCATACATTAATACATTAATACTTTGTTATGTTTGAATTCTAAAATAAATCTATATATGGTGATAATTTTGTTGTCTATATATATATATATATAATATTGATATTTTAAATATTACAAATATATGGTATATACATATATATTTATATATTTTTTACTCTATTTAAATATGAAGTGAAATAGACTAATACTACCATGATTAAAGATTCTACCTATTATCAGCTTTGAAATTACAGACTAAGAAATTAATATAAATAAGGAGTGAAAAATACATTACTAAATGGGTCACATAGGAAGAAATTGGAAATAGAGGATACATATCAGTTTAAAAGAAGAATTATATTTTCGAATAAAAAGAGAGTTCTTAATTCAGGTATAGACGTCTAACCAAAGAACTTCCTAACTCCTAGTAAAAATTTAATCATGGCCTAATTAAACTCATAGATACATACTAGGTCCTAAATTAACCTCTTCACATCTAGAATAAAACATTCTAGAGTCATTTTAAAACATAGATTATTAAATTGGCACCAATGTTGGAAAAAAAAGTAGAGAAGTTTTTCCTCCCAACCAACTCCCACAGCATCAAAGTTACTTCCATCTGTTGCATTCTATTATACAGTCCGAATCGAATGATAGCTTCATGTTTCTCATGGACATAATAATAAATAGTATTTTTCCTAGGAATTTGTTATTTATGAGTCTCCTGCTCTTTAGAATTGGACTAGGAGTTGTGACCTGATATTTGGGGATGATTCCTCATGCGTATTGAATTATCACTTAGTGGATCCAACCACTTGTATTTTCGTCTTGTGGGTCAACAAACATTCTTTTAATAGCTATATCCACTTTTTTCCCCCCTTCATCCTATTTTATTAAAATAAAAACGATTTATTACAAAATGTCTTATTTTTGAATTTCTTCCAAAAATAATCGTTAAAATTATTTATCAGCTAAATAAATAATAAATTATTGATTCTCAGTTAATTACAGTTTGGCTCCTCCTCTCTTTCCTTTTTCCTCCTATGTAGACTACAAATCCTCTACTAAAACTCAAAATAAGGTGGCTAGCTTCCCTTCTTAAATTAACGATGAACCAAGAAGGCTGAGGTTGTAATGGAGACCACATTTCACCATCAATCCAGTGATAAAACCTCCAAGAAAACTAAGGAATACAGACCAAAAGAAAAAATTTCATTAACGTACCATGAAGGGAAAGGAGTGTTGCACGAGAGCCATGGAGCAACTAGCCAATATCAACAAAATCAAACAAACCAAATGGACGTAGTAAAACTCTCACGACAAAATAAAGTTGCATTAAACCCTATGAGAAACCTTGATCCCTATATTGACAAGTGGAGGTTCGAGATCCATCTATGGCCACAATGCATGTGTTTAAGCCATGTCAATAAATATGCATAGTTGTGCTGTCAAATCTCACCCAATACTATGACATCACAAACATTCTTACAATCCATTAAAAATTACTTCATTGGAATACACTTGTTCCTCCCTGCATCATACACACATAATACATAGAAAACTTTATGTTATAAAATATCACTCTTTGATGTGTAAATCCCATGGGCTAGGGCCATTAAAAACATAGTCTATGTATTAATTCATTACAATCTTCCCATCATAGTTTAACATATAATCAAGCCTTTAAATATTTATGCAACCACTTTTTCCATAATGTACCCATACAAGGGGTGGGTTTAACACAAGGGTAAGCTAAAAATGGTAGCTAGGACTAAGCCTTAGGTTTAGGATTTTGTCCTGAACAACCAAACCTTTAATAATAAACTTAAGGACTAAAAACATCACCTTCTCGAGGGTGCGACCCAATCTTCGCTACATTGGAGACAATGCCAACAGATGAAATAACCTGTCATTCAAATGTTAAACAATTCAAGTTCAACTCAGATGCATATGACTATAGATATGTGACAATGAATATAAATGTGTTATGACCAAAAGAGTCATGTGGTGACATGATGGAAATAATAAATGATAAAACAATATTTTTATGGATTGTATGGGTTTGTGACAATATATTTCTAGAAAACATGTAAGGAAAATGTGGAGTCATGGTTATGAATATAGTTAGTTGCTAAACAACAATTTTTAATTATTCTATTTAGAAAATATGTTTCCAATGATGTTCAAAAGTTTGACCCATAAAAATTTAAAATTTTCAGTGGTGATGAAATCTTATCTTCGGTTAAAATTTTATGGCCAATTTTAGTTTATTATGTCCTTATAAGGGGATATATATCAATCAAGGGATTTTATTAATCTTGACCATACGACTTATTTTCCGAGGCATATAGTGATTAGATCGTCTTTGCTAGTATCTTCTTCATGAATGAATGGGCTTAAAATTCTATTGCAAAATTCAAAATAACATATTTGCAATAGGGCATGGATGATGCCATCTCATGTATCTTTTTCTAAGAGTTTGCTAGAGATAATTAGGAGCGTATTGTATATAAATGTTAGAACACATCAATAAATGATCATGTATAAACTTAGTGTGAAAATTGTTCAATTAATATGATATTTTGAATGATTATATTTTAAAGTATCCGTTGGAGTGTAAATTTTTATTTCAATTTATAGATAATTTATTTAGTAGAAGTACTTTAAAAAGTATTATTCACATCAAAAATTTGAAGTGAGAAAATTATAAGTTATATATGAAAATAATTGTTGATATAAGAAACTTCGAACTAAATTATCTAATAAACTATAACCATTTATATGAAAAATAATTATATTTTAAAATTCAAATAAGATATAAAAATCAACTCTCATGGAAAAACAAATTTTAATTATAAATTTAGAAATATCTAATGTAACAATTTATATGAAAAAATGACAATTTTTTTAAATTTAAATGGAAGATATAAATAAACTTTAATAAAAAAAACCACCTATTTTAATTATAAAGTTAGAATTAGATAAATATTTCTAAAAATAAAATGCATTTTGTATACTTAAAAAAAAAATTCTTGTAACACCCCCATAATTAATAATTATTATTAATTCTGCTAGAAAATACTTTATTTACTATTTTCTTATTTTTATTATTTTTTACAGAAAAGTCAAGAAAATACTTTATTTACTATTTTATTATTTTTATTATTTCTTACACAAAAGTCAAGAATACAACATTTTGTAATAAAAACAATTTTATTTAATAAAATATGTTGAAGGGGGACAACACTGGATATAGTTGTTGAAGAGTGTTTGGTGACCCACAAGAGGAAAAAGACAAGTGGCAAAGTAAGAACTCACGATGCAGAAGGAATCATCCCCAAAAATCAGGTCACAACTCCTAGTTGAGTGCTAAAGAGAAGGAGGCTCATAAATGACCAAGTCTTAGGAAAAATACTATAAATTAGTATGTCCATAACTAGCAGGAGGGTAGCATTGGATGGGGATTAAATATCTGTGGATTGCAAGAGATCTGTAACATAACTGTTACTTTGTAACGTCCCCCCAAAAAATTAATTTTTATGAAGAGACAAATTTTTACCTTGGTTACAACTATACAAATTATTGCTACTTTCATAACATCCCTCTTGTAACATCCCCAAATCAATAAACATTTTTCCTAAATCAGAAGACAACATCTTTGCTACGACCACACAACTACGGCTATTCTCAAGTTGTTCCTCTAGAGTTCATATTTTTAGCTATCAAGATATACCTGTAGCCTTGCAAATTATTCATGACACACACATTTATATAAATTTATAATCAATGACAAAATATTTTAGTCATTAGCATCTTTTGGACAGTCCTTTAGAATATAGTTTTTCAATGATATATTTACCTTGTAAACATAATACGCCTTCATTTGCACTACAAAGGCTAATCTTAATAATAGCATGAACTTGATGATCTAAACATCATACATACAATGCATTCTAATTTTACATAAATACGTTTTTGTTCTCATAGAGGACTACTTACATGCAGCTTCCAAAATTCCTATAACCACTTTCCAACATACATTGACTTGCAACTTCTTAACTAACATATGGGTCTCTTAGGTGATTAAATTCACTAATTCAATGGTTAGCTTATATCCATAATGTATCCATCATCGAAGATACCGAGTTATATAACTACCTTCCCCTTAAACAAAGATTCTCAATTTGAAAGACTATTCCTTAGTTATTTTTAACAAATGATTCATAAGAGGAAAACTTTCATTCATATCCATAGCATATCTTTTCCATCAACAATATTTTATCGTGTGGATGACCATAACTTAATGTAATTCCAATGAATTATTATTCACAACCTTGAGAGGTGTATTCCACAGGAATTTCATCATCATAGTGCTTTTAAGTATAACTAGTGTATGGACAAGAAAGCATTATGATACCAATAACTTTTCCTAATTATCAATTCTAAAGTATTTGCAGAAAAAATCACAATTGCACAAAACAATACAAAGAAAATGAAAGATTTAGACATAAACACAAGAGAGATGACAATGTAGGTGTTTCACCCAATCCATGTGTTACATCAACAAAACCATCACATATTGTGACATTTATTTCATTAAAAAGGTTACAATCCGCAACAACTTTGTTTCCATCCTTTCTTTCTATCGAACCTCATAAGATCCCTCTTAGGAAGTATTTCTAAGCTATTCAATCTATAAAGATTCTATATAAAGCATTGTACCTCAACATCTTTATTTTCTTTGGAGAGATATGAGATCTTATATATCAACATTGTATATAAACATCTTTACATATATAAGACACTTTATATATCCCATAGTTGTTTTCTGTGAAGATCCAGAAAACCATATATATAAAACCTTATATGGCAGCATCTTTACTTTCTTTTTAAGAACTTTAAACATTATATATAAACCTCTTTACATATATAAGACATTTTATATATCCCATCGCTGTTTTTTCTGTGGAGATCCACAAAACCATATATATAAAACTTGATATAGAAGCATATTTACTTTTTTTTAAGAACTATAAACATTATATATAAATTATTATATATCAGCCTCTTTACAAATATAAGACATCTTATATATCCCATCACTATTTTTTCTGTGGAGATCCACAAAACCATATATATATAACTTGATATAGCGGCATCTTTACTTTGCTTTTAAGAGCTATAAACATTATATATAATTTATTATATATCAGCCTCTTTACAAATATAAGACATCCTATATATCCCCTCGATGTTTTTCTGTGGAGATCAACAAAACCATATATATAAAACTTGATATAGCAGCATCTTTACTTTGCTTTTAAGAACTATAAACATTATATATAAAATATTATATATAAGCCTCTTTACAAATATAATAGATTTTATATATCCCATCATTGTTTTTTTTCTGTGGAGATCCACAAAACCATGATATATAAAACTTGATATAGCAGCATCTTTACTTTGCTTTTAAGAACTATAAACATTATAAATAAATGATTACATATCAGCCTCTTTACAAATATAAGACATCTTATATATCCCCTTGCTATTTTTTCTGTGGAGATCCACAAAACCATATATATAAAACTTGATATAGCAACATCTTTACTTTGCTTTTAAGAACTATAAACATTATATATAAAATATTATATATAAGCGTATTTACAAATATAAGAGATTTTATATATTCCATTATTGTTTTTTTCTGTGGAGATCCACAAAACTATATATATAAAACACCAACATCCAACATGGATTCGCTATAAAAATAATCCAGCGTAAAGATTAAAACGTAGCTATGATCTATTCTTGATCTGGCAGAAACTCCTAACACAATCACGGATTTTGGTATATCCACACTCAACATAGCCAATCCAGTACAACTAAATTGCAGCTAGGTCATAAAGTTCTAGATCAGAAAAATGGAAAAGTTGTTAAGGGTTAAATCACACCTATGGATCTATCAGTTCTGGAATAAAACTCCACCACAAAACGCATACAGGGATTGGGATTTAAATGATAGGATAAATTTGATAAATATATATCAATGCAAGCATTGAGTTGATAGCAATTTACTTTAGAATATATATAAATATATCTTCCGACATGCAAGGAAATGAAACCGCAATTTCTAACAAACCTATCACCGCAGGCTAAGAGAAATTGTAAGCAGCAATCACTCAAGAGTGTGAACCAGAATGGGATTTACATACCCGGTTAAAATCATTGAGATCATTAGCACAAAAGGACGAGATACTCCTCCATAAATGCATATTTCATTCCTATAAGAAGCGCATAACTCATAGCTCCTTCCCGTAGAGATCATTTTTCATCAGTAGAGACCCCCTTGAAAACAAGGAGCTCCTCTTTTAAAAAAGAAAACGCAGAGATTGTAGCTCTTCTTGCATAGCTCATTTCCCCTCAAAATGAAGAGCTCTTTCCCCATATAAAACACCTAGATGAATTTTCTTTTCTCCCCTCCATCCAAATTCCCTCCTTCGTCAATAATATAACAGGAAAAATTTTCTAAACGTAGCATTTGCCGTTGCAATTGATCGATGGATTTTTATGCTTGATTATGGCGATCGTTTTTTCCCTAAACTTTGGTTATAGCTGTCAAGGTTCAGGGGTGATTCATTCCTTTCATTCAAGCTAAACCTCTCCTTCAATCAAGCCAAGATTAAAGCATGAATGGAATCGAGGGTTTAATTCAAAAATTCATGATTTTATTTTGCTGAAGGTTTTAATTCTCCTTTCCATATTATAAATGTTATAATAATAATTCATTCCCATCTTTTATAAAAGATTTGACCCATCATTGGTTTCCCTTATGACATAGTAATTCATATAAAAAGACTTAATCCGTCTTTTTCTTCCATTATGTTTAAAATAAATAAAACCATCCTTAGACTTTATAATAAGGATTCATGTCTTCTCTTTTATAAAAGACTTATTGTCTAAAAGGACATAATAATTCATGTCTTTTTTATAAAAGACTTGATGTCTAAAAGGACTTAATAATTCATGTCCTTTTTCTAAAAGACTTAATGTCTAAAAGGACTCAATCCATCTTTAGACTTCATAATAATAATGATTCATGTTTTTATAAAGACTTAGTCTATTATTTTCTTTGTCCTTATGATATACTTTATATCATAATACTTCATGCATTTTATCTATCATATTCCTTATAGATAGACTTCATATAATAATAATAATAATACTTGTCTTTTTATAAAGACTTAATCTATCATTTTCTTTAATAAATGGATGGCTATTATTATAAATATATGAGCACATAGATTTATAATATTTCTAACCTTTTTTCTGATCCCTTAGTGGAATCTGTCCACCATCCTAGTTCTTGTCGCACATATGTTTGTCAGACCCCTTGTGTTATTAATTTTCTCATAATCAAACCTTTGTAGGAGGCTAGGGTTTTTTTTTCACTTACACTCTCCTCTTTCGGGTTGCGTACTAAAGGAAATATTATGGCTCCCAAACCATTCACTTTTTGTCGTAGTGGAATTCAGTTGCCCATCTCTAGTTGTGTCAATGTCTTTGAGTCACCTAGGTTTTTTTTTTTTACTGAGGTAATTAACTCATATAGGCTACACGGTTTTGCTTCTGGTGGGGCCTTGGCCTTGAGCTCCTCACTAGAAGCAAGTACAATATATTCGAAATAAAAAATATCCAAGGCATGCGGGAGGGATGTTACAAGATGGCACATTGATATATTACTCTTGTTGATTAGTGAAGAGGTGCGATGGTTCTCGAGTAAGTAACTTGGATTTCTAGGAGTTGGTTGGGAGGAACAACATCTCCACTCTTGTTTTCTGACCATTGGTGCTAGGTTTATACTTAATCCCTAGATCTGTAGTAGATTAAATCTGATTGTTTTTGTATTAATCTACTATTGTTATACTTGCATATTCCACCTAATGGAGTGGAATCATTTAATTATAATCTACACAACAATTTTCAGTATTCGACTGTATATTTCCCAATGGCATTGTTCTCCTAGATATTTTTTCTACTCTACATATTGAAGTTAAATTAGCGAGTAGATTTACAATTTCTATTTATAAGTATAGATCTGCATTCCTTCCATGAAAGCGAATGAAATCCATTTTATATCATGTTTATCCAAATTCACTACAAAAATCTGTAGTGTGAGATTATAAAAATATTATTATATAGATCTGTAGCTTTTAGCTTAACTATAGACAAAACTCTTTTAAAAAATAATAATAGTATTACAACTTATGAATCAACTAATTTAAGTACTAAAAATTGAATAATATCTATATAGGAGAAAGCATTGTTAAATATCGTGAGTATTTATATAGGAATACCATAGCTAAAATACACACATCCCTTAATCAAACTAATGTTAAATTAGTATCTAGAAATCATTATAAGAAATCATGTTTATAAACAGATCCCATAAAATCATAGGTTCATTTAGAGTAAGATAACATCTATAGGAACCCTAGAATGTTATCTCCATAATATTCATAGATTGGTGAAGAACAAGCTTACAGATCGAAGATCCTTTATTATGTACTATAAATCAATATTTCCTAATCTATAATAGACCTGAAGGGTTGTTTACGATCCAATCATCAACACATCAAGACAGGGTCATAATTCCACACCATGGCTACCATAGGTTGTACAAAAACCTCGACCTAATACACCATACCACCTTACAAGTCGCATGATCAAATCCCTTCAAGTCTTTAATATAAATTATCGAATCGAGGATCCCTTTTACAATCCACTAGCATACTTTAAATAATATGAATTTAATCCAAATCTATAATTGTTTGATACACCATGTATCACATTATTCATTACGATAGAGGAATCGTTATTTGGGAAAATTCCACATCGTGGCTACCTAACTATGTTATAAACCTTCCGATTATAGCATTTAAACACTCACAATATAATTAAAATGCAATTATTATATATAGTCAAAGCCTTGTTTTCTTCTTATACTAGATGCCATTTTGTTACCGAAATTGCGGTATCGAGTCGCGTAACTATATGAGTTTAAACACTTAAACATTAGAATACGGTATTCATAATCATAAGAATTAAAACACACATAAGATGGTTGTAAGTCCATGCCAAATGGATGCCACTATTTTCTATCACCAATGATTTATAAACAGTGAAAGAACCTACTAAGGTTACAAGTTAACTAACTTAAGCAAGAGTTTAAATGGTCGTAAGTCTTTCCCATAAACCTACCATCGCAATACATATCAGCAACATGTTTTACAAATATATATAGAGATATTTAAAATGAAAAAATGCTCTCTTTCCATGACCTTAAGACCAACCACAATGGCGGCTGAAGTTTTCATTACAATTCACATAAATAATTACATACATAAATTTACAAACAACATTGGTTAAAAACCAACCGACGTTGCCTCCCAATGCTATAATCTACCGAAAGGATATATATATATATATATATATATATATATATATATATATATATACTGAGTGGTTATAAGACCATTAATAATCGCTTCCATTAATGTATGAAAACCAAAACAATATCGAAAAACTACACATGAATAAGATTTGTCAAGGGAACCTCAGAACCCTACCAAGGTTTAAACAAAAACGGAAAATAATTCATTTCATTACAGTGTCAAGTTATGGATTTAAGACGACACAACCTGAAAGGGGTTTCCAATACCATCAAGGGCTAGATTAAACTTAAAAAGAACAAACCACTTATCTTTTCATTGCTTCCCTATGAAGTCTCACCCAAACAAAACATGCAACCAAGTGAGAGGGGATCAACATGAGTTATTTTAATAAAATAAATTATAAAAACAAACAAAGAACTAGTTTCGAAACAAGGCTAGATAAATTTACATAGGAGGTTTGTAAATGCGTTCCTCGGAGGAGTTGGCCATGTCGCTTCCTCTCCAATGTCGAAACCTACAATTAAACCCTATCTCAATCAGTACTTAGTTTTATCCTTAAATATTTTTAAACCAAAATAAACTTGCAGAATATTTCGTTTACCTTGTCATGTGGAATTGAGGGCCATGTGTCTGCTCCTTTCAGCACCCTTATCCCTCGATAGCCTGTACAAACAAACTTGTCATTAAAATCAAAGAAAATGGACTATGAGAGAAAATCCAATTGAACACAAGCGTACTGCCGCGTTTACCTTGGGAAAGGTTGTTCATGGTAGTGGAAGCCTCAGGAAGATCATTGAACTCTAGTTTGGATAGAATTTCTCTAGGGTAGACGGAGAAGTTATGGCTACCACAGAGAAACCATTTAAAAATGTCATTAACCCTGTGAAAATCAAGTTGAGCATCACAAGGAAGAAATCTCGGCTCTCGGATGGATTTTGACAAGCAAAACAATGCAAGTGCAAAAAACCAGATGTCGTGAAGACTTATGAAACCATGCAAGACCAACTAAATCTCACCATCCATGTGTAGAAAAGGGATCACACCCCTTAATGCCTCGTGGGTCCTGGATGAGTGGCCAACTCGCAGCCAAGATAGGTTTACTTCCAATGATAGGACAACTTTAATGTCATGATAGAAACCATTACAATGAAATCATTGTGAATCCAAAACTTGGATCATGTATTAAAATCCAATAATATGACCTATTCCTTGGATCGTCGGATATAGATATATACACAAATATATGTTACACAACCTTTGCGTTGGAAACCGCATAGTATAATAGCTCATCCTTATGCTTTAAACCTTAGTAAAGTTTGTTGGGATCAAATTCCATCATGGGACATGGCTAGATGCATACCTTTCTAAGATATGCCATAAAGCATGTTTATTACAAATGCCAATACCTTAGCATTGGGTTAGGATAAGGTATTGGGAGGGGTTTTCTTTAGTTTTAAAACTAAAACATTAAAACCATAATCACATTAAAACCTGGTCACTTACATATAAGCCTTCAACCATGACAAGCTCGTTAAGTTAGTAACCACTCATACGCATAAAAGAACTAAAGAGGTGCACTAAAACCAACACTTGTAGGATATGTAAAGTGTTGCGGTAGATTCAAAACATACAGTTCCATGCCAAGTACAAGTAAGTAAACCTTATTTTTATTCATAGTAATAGATAACCATATGGGGAACCATAGTTTACAGACCCTAAGCCTCTCATGATTAGGGGAAGGTCTTACATACATAATGTAACTATGTCAAGGCTAAGCCTTTAAAGTAAGATAATTAATAGCAAAAACAAGTAAACAAAGTACATCACTTGAAGGAGTATGGTTGAAGGTTTTGGAAGAAACTGGTTGTAATCTCCCCAAAAATTGAAAAAATAAAATAAAATTATACGATAGTGAAAACTACCGAAAAAATATCACTAGTACTCATGCAAAAACATAGATGCTCCATAAAATTTCAACCTCTTCATATTCTACCCATTGTCATGTTAATCCATTATCCATTCCGTGACTATTAGTCCATTTAAATCTTATCTCTTAATTGTGTTATTTAAACTGTCGATGTATCTTAGTTACTATTATCGGTGAATTAATGAGTTATATATATCATTGTTTTTCTATTGCACATGTATACTTTGTTTATTTAATGAAAACTCACTTAACTTTATTAATGGGAACAAAGTGATGGAGTGGTGGGACTTATTCTCCCATGACGATCTGAGAGGTAAGGTTATTCTTCATTATGCAGAATTACTTAGTTCATTCGAACTAAGGCACCTTATTCATTGCTTCACAAGTTACTCTTATGGCATTGGAATTATTGGTTACTTGACATAATTCAGTTCTTAGTTGTACTTCCCGTTCCGTCTTGCACTTTTGTTACTTATCTGTTTTACGACTCAGATACACCCTATGTTTGCTAATTAACTTTATTCGTGAATTTACTCAGTGCTTATGAATTATATTACTGTCCTTTCATTATTATTGTCTCTCTCGTGTTTAGTTACTTACTCGTCTTTTATTTCCATTTTTGCAGGTTTACCTTGGTGATGAGCTTGTATACTTATGCTTGTCTTCCTAGCGAAGGCATCATGGAATACTACATTTGCCATCATGCCTAAATGATACAAACCTAGACTATGACTGAAACGCATATGCTACCTATATGATGTTAAATTTTCATATGCTTAACTAAGACATCAGTATATCATTTCATTTTTCATAATAAAAGCATATAAAACAGGATCACTGAAAGAAACAGTATCACAAGAACAACACAGATTTATCCTGGGAAAAACCTAAAGGGAAAAAACCAGCAAAAGATTCCTCGATATAGATGCCCCAAAAAGGGAAAAAGGTAAAACCAACAAGGATATCAAAAACCTGATTCTCCTCCTTCTCCAGCAACTCCTCTCCTCCACAAGTGCGCTATTCCAAGTGAGTGTGTGTGTCTCAAGTGAGGAGCACTACACCTCTATTTATATTCATCCATTCACTTAAAGTTTACTCAATTAACATGTCGGCTTAAGTTAACTCATGTAGGCTCGAGTTACACATGTAGGCTCAAGTAACAACACTGGGGTGCTAATGAACCACCTTTACAATTTGAGGGGACTACCTCATGACTCTTATTAGTTCTTCCGATTAGGAGCATCGGGGTACAATGTAATACAAGTGGTTCTCCCGGTAGGACCATCGGGGACCACAAAAGGATACATATAGAATATTCTTCGAAGTTACAATATTTTAACACTCCCCCTTAACGAGAAGGGTATTCTACAACAACATCAATAACAACAAGAGTAGAGATAGGGGACATCATCAACATCAGCAAGGTAACACATCTATAAATCATTGGAAGCTTTTCAACATCATGTAGTCTTCATCTTCAATCTTCAATCTTCATCATCAGTAACATCTTCAGTCTTTGATCAACAACATCTTCAGCATTTTGATCTTTCAATTAGTAACGACATCTTCAGCACTTGGATCTTTCGATCAGCAACATCTTTATCGCTTTGACTGTCCGATCAGCAACAACACCTTCAGCATTTTGAACTTTTGATCAGCAACATCTTCAGCACTTTGATTTTTCGATCAACAACAACATATTCAGCATTTTTTCCTTTTGATCAGCAACATCTTCAGCATTTTGACTTTTTGATCAACAACAACATCTTCAGTGCTTTGACCTCTCGATCAGTAGCAATGTCATCATCATCATATTCTGATATGTCGATCATAATCATCATCACAGTCTAATCTTTCCATCAAAAACATCATCATCATACTCTGTTCTTTCGATCAGAAACATCATCAACATACTCTGATCTTTCGATCAGAAACATCATCATCATACTCTGATCTTTTGATCAGAAACATCATCATCATACTCTGATCTTTCGATCAGAAACATCATAATCATAGTGTGTCATCATCATACTATGATCTTTTATATCAATACGTCATCATCATCATACTCTGATCTTTCGATCAGTATGTCATCATCATCATACTCTGATCTTTCGATCAGTACGTCACCATCATCATACTCTGATCTTTCGATCAGTACGGCATCATCATCATTAGCAACAACCTGCAATCCACAACTCAAAGACAAAAAGTCTTTGGATCACTTTTGGACTTAAAGTCCAAGGATGATACAATCCCACCAAATTCTCGATGACCGAAGTCACCGGATACAATTACGGGATAATCACTCCCTATCACGTTAGGACTTGATTCCAAGGATGATGCAATCCTACCACATTCTCGATGACCAAAGTCATCGGATACAATTACGGGATAATCACTCCCTATCACTTTAGGACTTGAGTCCAAGGATGATGCAATCCTACCACATTCTCGACGACCGAAGTCATCGGATACAATTACGGGATAATCACTCCCTATCACTTTAGGACTTGAGTCCAAGGATGATGCAATCCTACCACATTCTCGACGACCAAAGTCACCGGATACAATTACAGAATAATCACTCCCTATCACTTTAGGACTTGAGTCCAAGGATGATGCAATCCTACCACATTCTCGATGACTGAAGTCACCAGATACAATTATGGGATGATCACTCCCTATCACTTTAGGACTATGTCCAAGGATGATGCAATCCTACCACATTCCCGAGGACTGAAGCCACCGGATATATTATGGACAGATGTCCTAGGATGATACAATCCCTCTTCATTCTCGAAGACCGAGGTCTCTGAATCACTTTAGGTAAGGTGCCCAAGGATGATACAATCCCATCATGTTCTCGATGACCGAGGTCACCGGATCTATTATGGACAGATGTCCCATGATGATACAATCCCTCTTCATTCTCGAGGACCGAGGTCTTTGGATCACTTTAGGTAAAATGCCTAGGGATGATACAATCCCACTGCAACATCACTACTCCCCCTTTCGAGGAAGGTCTATCCAAACAACACCAAGCTTGTCTCGAAAGTGTTCGAACTCTACTCGAGGCAGAGGCTTCGTCGGTACATCATCATCCAAACCATCATCATCTACATCTTCAATATCTGAATACTGATCTATCACCATCTGTATCTCTAGTATGTGAATACTAAAAGCATCATCATCTATATCTTCAATATGGGAATACTGAAAAATCATCATCTCTATATTCAGTATAGAAATACTAAATCACCATCATCTGCATCTACAGTATCATTATCTTCATCTTATCTTGTATGTAGAAATACTGGATTTCTACGTGTTATGTGGAACACAGGGTTCTTTGTCATCACAACTATGGTTATCACATAGAATCATTGTTGTATCCATCTTCAGGTCAAAGAGACCTGATATCGGCTTCTGAAGCCATATGGCTTCATAACATAGTAGAGCAATCTGCTATGTATTCTGCTTCAACCGTGCTAAGAGAAACACTGGACGGTTTTCTGCTAAACCATGAACTCATAGCAGACCTCAAAGCATATACCTGATTTGATTTTCCTGTCTGAGATACTTCCAGCCCAATCTGCATCTGTGTAGCCATACAATCTATACTCATGGCTACCATCATAATATAGACCAAAGTATATAGTCCCTTTCAGATATGTTTTGCAGCTACTAGGTGAACCCGTTTTGGTTGAACAAGATATTGACTTAAGGTGTTCACAGCAAAACAAATGTCTGGTCTGGTATTTGTTAAGTACATGAATGACCCAATGATATGTCTACAGTGAGTCACATCCACTAACTCTAATGAGTCATCAGCTAACAGCTTCAGGTTGGAGTACATGGGTGTGGCCATGACTTTGCATTTGAGTCTCTTCAATATCTCTACCACATACTTTCCCTGGTTGAGCAATATTCCTTCTGAAATTTGCCATACTTCCAGACCTAGGAAATAATGCATTAACCCAAGGTCTTTCATCTCAAATTCTTCTGCTAGTTTCTTCTTACTTTCCATGATCTGTTTCTCATTCCCTGTCAAGAATAAGTCATCCACATATAGTAATAGAATGACAGGTATATCTTCTACAAACTTGTAGGAAAGGTTAGGATCATCTTTACTCTTGGCAAAGCCCATGCTCATCAGGAAACTATCTTTTCTTCCATACCAAGCTCTAGGAGCTTGCTTTAGGCCATAGAGGGCCTTCTTCAACTTGCATACTTGATTCCTTCTTTATTCAACTTCAAATCCTCATGAATATTCGATGTAAAACTCTTCCTAAATCATACCATTAAGGAAGGCTTGTCTTTATTTCATCATGGAAGAAACTACTATGATAGTTTTGAGGGGAATGTACCTTGCTTCCAGAAGTAAGAGTCTCTTCAGAATTAATTCCCTCTTTCTGATAGAAACCTCTAGCCACAACTCTTACCTTACTTCTATCAGCAACATATCTTATCTTGCGAATCCATTTGGAAGATACCACATTCTTGCTTTCTGGTTTGAGTACTATATCCCAAACATCATTCTAGTATCACAACATCTTCTATGAGTCTGTCTTCTCAGGTCATCAACATATCCTAGTCTTTTGCATTCAACCTTGAAGGTTGGAACCTACTTTACTCTTGGTAAAGTCTCAATCCATCACAAAGCTATCCATCATGTCATACCATGTTGAACTCAGATATAATTTTCTGTAGTCACTCCCCCTGAAGTGGAGTATCATCTTCCCTCTTCATTCTGTACAGGTGGTTCTATGCTTGACATATACTGGTCAATAGAGTATGTCATGTCATAGTCTATTCTTTATGGGGAGAATCAAAAACCTTGCTTTGTACACTTGTTCCATCATATCGTGTACATCATTCACCATGATCAACTATTACTCTTTGATCATAGCTTCTTTTATAGCATTCTTTTCTTCATCTTGAGTTATCTCTTGTACCCATGGTGGTCTTCATCCTTCAAGGTGGATCTACCATTCTCTGAAGCTCTTTCTTCTGTCATGGTGTCTTTGACCCTGGGAGCTTCAGATTCATGTTTACTGGAGTGAATCTTGAATTTTCATCACTTGTTCTTCGGAACAAGTCTCATCCTTCTTTTCTTGTAGGAGGTTGTTCATGACCTTTCCTACAATTCAAATGTACCAGTTCCATGGTTAGAGATATTTCATAAAACATATGTATAACGAAAAATTCTTATGCATCATGCAACTATTTAGTTAATACAACATTCATCCATATCTCACATAAACTTTCTATATGCCTTCCATCTCTACCATGACATTATTGAGATTGTGCACTAATCTAATATGTCAGCAAAGAGGTTTGATAAGTAGCAATGGAGAGTTGTATATCACCATGAGCTACTTACCCATCACATGCATATTAGTAGTATACAGTAATTAATGCAAACAATCTATCATGCATAACACATCACTGAATATAATCAAATGTATAACAAAACAATATCATGAAATGACAATTGAATACTTCTTTATTTGTTTCATGGGTATATTCCTTCTTGATTCTTCAAATTTATCGTCTTCTTCATTCATGATAGCATCGTTTCTTATCCAAATGCTGAGGTGGATAAGAAGTTCTTCAAGAGTTGAGATCTTCATATTCCTCATTGATTGAGGGATCTTCTTTGGAAGATGAGAGCTTGATCTTCAGAACCGGGTTTCTTCTTCTTCCCAAAGTCTGCTGAAAGTAATCAATTCCTTCTGGAACACATTCCTTGAATGAATGAATTCCATGATCCTGGGAGGCCATTCAAGGTGGCCATCACCACTTCTACATTCTTCACTTCTTCTTCAACTGGTTTCTTAAGTTCATATTTCGATCTATGTTCTTCCCTTCAAATATATTGGTCAAGGAATCAAACCTCATCGATGTATTTAGGGAAGACACTTGTAGAACAAGTTGATTTGAGACTGAATCATCAATAATCTTCTGGGCTTTGACCAAGTTCTTCTTGAGAAAGGCTTCTAGCCTCATCTCCCTCTGAAACTGGAACCTCTATGCTCATGTAGGTGTCCAATCCATTTTCTTCATAGAGATTATATACTTATAGGCTTGGAAGTTGTAAACTTCACCAAGCTTATCATCAAGCTGATGTGATAGATCACTTTTAAATGAGAACCTCAAATGAACATAGCAAAGGATTAGATCTTACCGATTTGAGGTGTCTGTCCTGGTTCTGGAGTTAGCTGATCTAAGGTTTGTCACAGAAACCCTAATTTTAAAAATTGGAATATTTCAGATCTGATTGGATAGATAGATATATCTCTTCAAATGGAGCTGTCCAATGTACTCCATTTCTGAAAACAGTGGAGGGAAGCTCTCGGAACAGGAAGCCCTAATTTTCCAATTTCTTTTGCAGAAATTCCTGTTACTGTTTCTATGATATCTCTGAAATTTATGATCCTTTATGTTTGAAATTTTTTAATGAGGTAACCGTGCATGTCCCTGATCCACCACCATAGGTTTCATCAGAATTGGTTTCACCATTTGGGATTTACGATCATTTTCCCAAGGTGACCCGTTACAGGATTGTTCAGAAAAGAGAAGTTGTACGGCATGCCACGTGTCACTGGTTCATCTTCTGAGTCTGATATTCAAACCACCGAAATTAAAGTCCGTTCCCTTTTTGGAAAATATTTAGTAATTCCATTTGGACCTCTGTAGCCCAAGATATTGCAATTCTCCCCACGTGTCATGTTTAGGGATGAATTCTGGAAGAGGCTAAAACCCTAACTTGCAGAGAACATATCTCTTGGAATACAACGAATCTGAGGATGAATTTTGGACACAGTGTTAATTAGGATTTTATCTTCGGCCCCTGCAATTTTTAGATCCTTATCCTTTTCCAATATTAGAATATAGCGAATGTGCCAAAACGTAGCAGTTTTAGTATTTAGGGTTTTTCTAGCTCGAGGTCAAACTAGGGTTTGACTTTCTCGGAGACTCACCCAACCAAAAATATTGATCCAGGTCTCTAAAATTAGGTTTTGATGAGGAGAAAAATCCTATGCTGGTCTCACTCAAAAATTCCTCTTCTATAGAAATCCCTAATTTCCACATCGAAAATTGAAAATGCTCGAAATTGAATTCCGCTTCGACAGAACGGTGCACCCTTCAAAGGAGAGTCAGCCTAGCCTTATTTTGCTGATTGATTGTGGAGAGAGAACCAAAAAATAAGAATCCCTAGCTTCTGTAACTTGTGAAATCTACCCTATTCAGGTTAGCTCTGATACCATGTTAAATTTTCATATGCTTAACTAAGACATCAGTATATCATTTCATTTTTCATAATAAAAGCATATAAAACAGGATCACTGAAAGAAACAATATCACAAGAACAACACAGATTTATCCTGGGAAAACCCTAAAGGGAAAAACCCAGCAAAAGCTTCCTCAATATAGATGCCTTAAAAATGGAAAAAGGTAAAAGAAACAAGGAGATCAAAAACGTGATTCTCCTCCTTCTCCAGCAACTCCTCTCCTCCACAAGTGCGCTATTCCAAGTGAGTGTGTGTGTCTCAAGTGAGGAGAACTACACCTCTATTTATATTCATCCGTTCACTTAAAGTTTACTCAATTAACATGTCGGCTTAAGTTAACTCATGTAGGCTCGAGTTACACATGTAGGCTCAAGTAACCACACTGGGGTGCTGATGACCCACCTTTATAATTTGAGGGGACTACCTCATGACTCTTATTAGTTCTTCCGATTAGGAGCATCAGGGTACAATGTAATACAAGTGGTTCTCCCGGTAGGACCATCGGGGACCACAAAAGGATACATATAGAATATTCTTCAAAGTTACAATATTTTAACATATGAACTATCCTAAAGGGCATATGATAACACTATAAGCTTGTTGCTAAGGGAAATACATTGTAAAAAGGTTTGCACATACCATAAGGATGGGACTATGGTATACAAACCATGTGATTAGTATTGGCCTGTGCTAACTTTTAAAGGGTGGTGAAACCATAGTATAGAGGCTTTATCATAAGACACGGTTGAGACACGATCTAATGGTTGGGATTTATTGTGGTGTTAATGGTCGCTAGCTGGTGTCATTAATGCCATTGGGATTGGTGAAAAACCTTGGAAAAGGACTTGGAATTCTTTGTGTGTGCATTATGGTATTGGCATTGTGGTGTAGTGAAGCCTCTACATTTTTGGTGAATGGAGTCGACCCCAACGATTCGCAGGTAAGCTCATCCGGCTCTATGTAAAATGCAATGCTTCGTTTGGTTTTTATCCATGGCATGGTCATGCTCCTCATGCCATCATGGTTTGTCTGTAGGTGAAAGTGAGGGCGCTCTGAGGTTTGCACAGGCTGCACTGTCAATTTGGGATTTCTTCTTTAGGGCCATGGTAAGCATGCCAGCAAGAATCACTTGCCTCCTCTCGTTTTGGGAATTCCTAAGTTTGAAATATTTACTGGGTTGGGGTTTCGTGTCGCACTTGTTTACTCTGCCTTGGGGGTTTATGATGTAGCTTGCTCAGGTTTAAAATGGACTCTCATTGAGAGATTTGGCATTTATTTTGGACACGGCTGCACCATTACTTGTAATGGTGCCATAGCTCACATCTTTCCATTAACGTTTTAATTACTTGACTTTCCATCAAAGTGGTTTCCTGCCTCTTTATGTAAATACACGACGCATTGGTTTTTAATATGAAACTGTAATGATGTGATATGAAATACCTACAAATTCATCCATTGTTTAATACTGTGTAACTTGGGTTTTGTATGGTTATTTAATTGCTTCATTTTATGTGGACTCTACTAGGATCGATCGTGGCTTTATAGCTTGTAGAAAATTACTTTGCGTATAAAAATGTTGTTTTGGGTTATAGCTGGATGCACATCACTCTGATTTTTTGGTTTGTGTGTTGAGTAGGGAGCTTCTAGAGCTTTAGGTGTTATGCCATGGGCTGCACCATTGCAACAATGGTGTTGTATCCCATTGGCTTGCCACCATGTGCTTTGAAATGGACGCGATTTGGATTGTAGATTTTATATACTAATACAAAGTTTGATAATAGAGCACATGGATGCTTACAATTCCTTCTGTGTTTGGTTAATTATGATTATGTTTATAAAAATGCAATGTTATGATATTTAAATTTTTTTTATATGATTATGTAGAGTAGATCTTAGAAGGTCTTTAATAATTTGTTAACTTGTTTATTATATGAATTCTAGTTTAAAATATTTAGGTTCTGCTCTTTGGTTTATAATAAATCAAATAGTACATAAATTATAAAACTATTTGAAGACTGATATAAATATGTAATTATATAT
>LPNX010946848.1:50142-93126 GCA_001517045.1 Pseudotsuga menziesii
TGCCACCTATAGAATAGGCTAACTGGTAACAAAAACTAGGTATGATGCACATAAACTAAACATGGGATAATTATAGAATTTCACTCAAAGTACAAACCCTAGTAATGTATAGCATATAGTAATATTTCTCTAGCCTATGATTAGTAAGTTGTATATACAATCCTAGGAGATTGATAACCATAAAACAGAACCATTACAGTTAGAAATTTCATTTCATCCATTACTTAACATAAAACATTAATGAAACTTCGGAAAGAAATTGAATAGACCTTCAAGGGTTTCATACCTGAAATTGAGGCTTTGTCAATGGCTACACATGCACACTTAAATAACTATCATTAACAATTCAATGGAGATTTTACCTCTGTTTGATGACCAAATCACTTGGGAACTACCACATTCCTCCCAACCATGACCCAAAACCGTTCCTGGTTTTAATATGGATCCCCCTGAGTTGGAATCCAACATGCAAGTAGCTTAGAGCTCCTAAGGTAGGGTTTCCTAAATGGTAATCAGTTCTTAATCAATCCTCTTTTCCTTGCAGGAAAAGTTCTCCAAGAAAACACTTGAGAGAAGAACACGCAGAATAATAATTCTCCTAAATAAAAATCAGAACCCCCAAGCCTTTGCTTGGCTTGAGTCTTTATAGGCATAATTTTCAGTCAAAGGGGAAGTTAAATCAAGAAATCCTTGATTTTTTGATTTAACCCTTTTTTAATTTACTGGGGTAATTTTCAATTCTTTACCTAGGAACTTTTAACTAGTTCCTAGTTTGTCTTTCATAGATATTTCACTATTTATTAATCCTTTAATAATAAATAATAATTAGTGGAGCTTCTCTTCTTTCTTTATTCAATTATATAATTAATCATAATTATACATACTATATATAAAATTGTAACATCCCTCGCCACCTCGACCTAGAGCTCACAGTGTAAGTAAGCATCACTGTAAGTATCCACTATAAACCTCTGTCAAGTTATGGTTATAAATGATAAGGTTAACGACTAAAAGATTCGAAAGACTGAAATGACATTTGGAGACGAATCCACTAAAGGGAAAGGGATTTCCGGAAAAAGGGAACCATGCAACGGTTGAAGTAGGAAGAGCTAACTCGTATATTAATTTACATAATGCCTTGTGCATAGTTGAAAAGATCTTTTTTTTACCACATTATATATTTATGGTGAGATAATGCAAGGCTCTTATGAAAATTACTCTTTAACAGATATATATTTATATATATTAAAAAGGATAACACCATGTGATACATTTATAAGGGAAAAACATTTAATAGATGATGCACGACCAATATTAAATGAAGGGGCATAGTTTTCATTTTATGACTTTTGTAAAGTTTGACTTTATTGGGCATTATTTTAAAAAGAAGAAAGAATAATGTTTTTTTTTAGTGTTTTAGGGGAAGGGGTCATGTGAGAGCTTTATATTTTAAAAATGGGAATGTGCCACTTTTTCCCAAATGCTCTCCACCTTTAAAAAGGGTTAAAGTAGTTAAATGGAAAGGGCAGTGCAAATGAAGAAAAAGCTAATATGAATTTTAGAAAGGTTGAATATATTAAAAGTAAAAGATAAGATAAATAAATTAGAAATGTTAAATATACTAAAAGAGAAACGAGTTAGTTGTCGAGTTATGGGCAATATCATTTATCCCACATGCATGGGAAGAGAAGAATTGGAGGGCCCTGCAGCCTTTTTAAGGAAGTTAAAATTACAAGAGGGGGGACACAGCTCTTGGAGGTGGACGAAAGAATCATGGTCGCGATCTACGATATTGATATTTGAATTCTCGTCTGTGGAATTCAGCCTTTTGGCAGTGTTGACCACCCATTCTTTTTAGTTCATTTTTCTGAAATTATTTTAATTCATTTTTCTGTGTTCATATTGGGTTGTAACATTTCTCTGGCTTGAGCTGAGATAATGAAGGATGGGGAGAATTTGGAGAATTCCATGGATGATACCAAGAGGCCATCCTTGCAGAAATCACTGCCCGAGAGAGGGAGCAGCGACCGTGGAGGTTTTTCGATTTTTAGAGGGAGTATTGCTGCTGCAATTTTCTGTACACTGATCATAGCCATGGGGTCTATGGAGTTTGGATTCACAATGGACTGATTACTGCGCACAGGGGAACGTGCTCCTTGCTCCATAAACACGAAGGGAGTCTTCGGCAACCATTCTGGTAACTGTGTTGAACCTTCCTTGTTTTATGCTGTATCTGTTATTTTGGTATATGATTTCACGATCCCATGCTTGGATCGGCGCTGCTTGATCTCAGCCTTATGTTGATTAGATTTCATGCTTGATCCCAACTTCATGTGGTCTTGTTTGCATGCTTAGTCTCAACTTTATGTTGTCTCGATTTGATGCTTGTACTCAGTCTGGTATTTGTCCCAATTTTTATGGTTGATCCGAGTCCTAAGTTGTCATGATCTCATTGATGGACCGTTTATCTGTTTATGTGGGATTGCAGTAGTTATCTCTATGAGATTTGGGTGGATACAGTGATGGCAAGTTTTTCCTTGTGTTAAATGATGTTAGTATAGTAGATCTGATTTTGTTCCTGCGTGTTTCTTTTGATCTGAGATCATATAGAATTCCTTCTTTTTCTCCATAACTGAGTTGTGCCTACGTTTTCTCCAGATTTGAGCCTGCGTGTGCTTTTGAATAGTTTTTGTATATTAACCATATACCTCCTTGGATTAAGAATGTCCATGTTTTTGGAATACTCTGTGATTTAGCTATGGAACTAACTAATGTATATTCTAAGTCTACAATTTGAGATCCATCCACCATTATTTGATATACTCATTTATCTGGAAAAAAATGTGGCTGACTGAATTATCACCGAAATAATCTATCCTGGATTTTCCTTCTTGTACGCTAACCTTGTTTGCATTTCCTTTACGATTGGTATGGATACCCCTGAGATATCGACTGGATCTAAAATTTGTAAGTGGCAATTGAAATTTTATCTGCACATTACCTTAGGTTTAACTCGGAATGCCAGTAATGGAAGTACTACCTTAAACCCCTCCATATTAACTTGGATCTAAACTCTGAATACTTGTATGATGCGAATTCAACCCAATATCCATAGTAAAAAAATGGTAATTATCCATGTGCGGATATGTTTAAAACAGGTTTATGTAATTATTTGTTTATATATGAAGGAATAACGAATATATGTAAATGGTTACCATTCATAAAAGAATGAGAATGGTTAAGTTAAACCTAAGAGCCTAATATTTGGTATTTAGATGTATATTCTAATTGGTAGAGTAAAAATTGGAATATAGCTGATATAGTTTAATCATTGTGAGTATATTGAGTTCGGAGATGTTCCAAAATAAGACATTATATATATATAAGTAAAATCATTTATGTATATTATACATACTTATAAAACAGAAGAAATGAGTCAAAAGAGACACTTAGAAATGAAGGTCATTAAATATGGTATCATTGTTTTGAATAGTGGCAATTAGATCAATAAGATTTCATTTGGTACATTGCATTGCTAAATTATTGCTTGTACTATTTATATAACTATGTTAGTATGAATGTATCTTTTAAAAGCTATATCACTATGTTAGTGTGAATATATTTGTGAATACATTTGTAAGGAAAGTGAATATAGTTATTAAAATATGTAAAGGTATATCACTATTTTAGTGGAGTCGAGTGGTTTATAATAAGAAGGCCACTACATGATACAGATATGGATATAGTTTATAAAATGGATGGGTGCTACTAAGGAAATGAACCTCTTTCATCTCCTATAATAAAGCCTAATTGAGATGTGCCAGTATAAGGGGCGTACCTCCATGTTTAGGTATCCAATAGTGTTAGAGAACTGAATAGTACATTTCCCATTTCTTAATAAGAATATTTTTTCTCTAATCTTGAATAGAGCTTCTATGTCAATGATCATTTATGATATGTGTCTTAGACGATGAGAATGCCTTGATGAGTAAATATTAAAAAAATGTTCTATTGTCCTCAATCCTAGTGGATTCGTCGCGCAAGCTCGGGGGTGACTCTAGGCGGTATAACGCAAGCCAAATAGAGTCAGTTGGTTGGGTGGAAAGTCGAAGCAAAGCTTTCAGTCGGATCATTCTTTAACTTAGAAAAAGAAGTGTTAATTACTAGTTGTTAGTGTCAGTCGTTAAGTGGCTAGCTGCATTTATAAAATGAGTTTATATTTCTCTTTGAATTGTTTTAATGCTAAGTTGTGAAGCGTAGGAAGGAGTCGTAATGAGGATGTGAATGATGAAACCGCCTTGGGGATTCTTGTCCCTTCTCCTCTTGTTTGTGCGTGGAAGAGAAATGCTTTCTATAAGATTGGTGATATGGTTTTATTCATGCATAACTAAAATTGTTGAACAAAGCATTGTATCTGTCATGCCTATGATTGAATAACTTATGAATAGAGAAGGATCTCCTAGTTGTGATTGTATAAGAATTATTGAAATGCTTTCAGGACAAGTAGTGAATCATCCTGAAATGACAAGAACTCAAGGTAATTAGAATGAACTCATGGAAAATTATAAATGAACATAATCTACATGTAATTGTGTATGTCTCCTATATAAACTGGTTGTAAAGTAAGTGACAAATGGAGGCAGTCAAGTTAACCTCCTCGTATTACTTGCTTGTAGTATGAAATGTGTCTTATGACTTAAGTTGGTTTAAGAGTTATGCAAAGTAGCATAAGGATCACATGGAAAAATAAAGAATATGCATGTTATCATTTGGTATTCCTTAAGGATGTATTTATGGTCAAACAATGTAAGAATGAGCTTAATCCAATGGATTTAACTAAGTCTTCGTGAAGTAGATAAAAATAGTTTCAAGGATAAATTCCAGTTCATTCGGGATGTCACAAGTTGAGTGTCCTTAACAATTGTTATCTTAGGTGCTTTTGGTATAATTACTTTTTATTTATTCTCATGGTGAGGAAGTATTTTATTTCTATGAAGGACTGTTTAGGGAAGATTTCTTCTTAATCTTTATAAAGACGATAGACAGTCTAGTAGGAGAGAAGACTTTTATTCTGTAAGGCCCTTGATAATTATTATAAGTATGGAGCATTAGAAATAAAGGGAAGGGCTGATTTTAAATGAAAAGGCTGATTTTACAATACGCTCAATTTTCATTATCCAAGTACCCAAGAGTGGTGGTATCTTTTATTTCAATGGATAATTAACTGAGGAAAATCTCTTACCACTTTCTGGATCGATACAGGAAAGTAATATTGTAAAAGTTAGTTAAAGCATGTTACTGTCATCTTACTATTCTACTGTTTTTGGGGAACTATGATGATAACATGTTAAACATAATTCTCAAACGATTGTTTAAAATGTGCATGAATCTTTCTTAACAAGGTTGGTGCTAACAGATTTGAATCCTTTGTAGTAATAGTGTAAAAAAAATAAAATCTCTGCACACATTGGCACCTAGGTATAGGAGGGGCACTACAAAAATATATAGTATTAAAATACTTGTTAACACTTGTCTTCGGGCATCATGTCTCATGATCGTTGAGACTTAACGACACTTATTTTATGAAGGTCAAGTAGATAGATGGCTTAGGTATACTAGGCTAGGAACCTCTAAACATCCTTACATGTTGGATTTCCCTTGTATAATGTGGTAGTTCTTTAGTACTTGATGAGAATACAAAAAGTCAAAATTTCATTTAATCACATGAAAATTAGTATGACGAGATCAGTATTATTCCTTGATTCCTTTTCAGTCGGAGGTGATTTTAATCTTTTTAGTAACCCCTAGCGCTTACCAGACCCCATACTCAATGCTTATAATAGGGAGTTACAAACACAGTGCAATTTCATAGCTCTCGCTCAACACTAAATGCTAGGATGTACTTGTATGATACACCTAGGGATACAATGGCCAAAGATCCGATGCTCCAGATCTTATGCTCAACATCAACATGGAATGATCCAGAGCTTACGCCCAACATTTCCAAATTATATTTTCATGTGTTCCAGAGCTTTATGCTCAACAAAAATGTAATTACTCATGTGCTCTAGAGCCTTTCGGTCAACATAAAACATCTCATCGATCATGTGCTTCAGGGTCCATTCCCAACACAAACATTTCATCAATCATGTGCTTAAGGGTCCATGCCCAACAAAAAAAACATATATACCTATAAATCATCAACAATTTGCTTACGCCCAATATACGAAACAAATCATCATGTTCATATGTAGTGGGGTATTTGACCCTGTTATAGCTGATTTTACAACAGCTGGTGAATCACACTTGTATGGCCTTCCCTTGTCCCTCTGCAGACTCTTTGGACCCCATGGACCTTTTTTATACATTTGATGTTTCCAAGATCATCCCTAAAAACATGCTTAAATTGCTATACATGAATTTTAAACCCTTTCTCACGTGTATACGTGGGTTTGGCCCCTAAAACTACGTACATTAGGTTGTGTCCAAAAGGCCAAATTATTTTTGAGTTTTCCTTGACATGGATCCGACTCACTTGTCTCCTGGACTTCCATATGCCTTGAGATCGCTCAGATTCGACCCTTCGTTGCCCCATTGAAGAGCTATATAAGGAACCCTTTGGATACATTGAAGAATATGGGAGAATTGAGAGAAAAGAAACTATAGTCCATTGTTGCTAGAATTTATGCTTGAGTCTGCATCCCTTTGTCCCTTGGATCAGTTTAGTGTTCTTCCCAAGATTTCCTTTTGCTTGTAATCTTGCTATCGAGAGATGGAGGATTGAGGTGGTGGAGGCCCAAGTGGGGGATTCAGTTTCTCTGATTCGCAGACGTGCCAACAGAGGCTGTATTGATTGTAATCTCTGATTTTCTATTAATAGAAATATATTTTCCTGTCCAATAATGTATGTTTGAATGAATATTTTATCCATGGATGATTTCAAATGCTTATACGTTGTTGATTATATATGATAGATTAGATCTAACGCCAATATATATAGCATGCTTGTCTTGTTTACTGATTGTTGAGGAAATAATTTATCAATTAAAGCTGGAGTTGGAAAGCTCAATGGGGATCTACTGTAACCGCCCGGAATAAGGTACGAGTTTTGATCTTTTAGTGTTAGATATTTGATTTCTCTTGCATATTGGAAATGATTGATTTCTAGTTTAAATATTTGAGTTTGGAAATGGACACGAGTTGGATTATATATTTTATATAATAATACGAAGTTTGATAATGGAGCACATGGATGCTCACAATTCCTTCTGTGTTTGGTTAATTATGATTATGTTTATAAAAATGGAATGTTAAGATATTTAATTTTTTTTTATATGATTATGTAGAGCAGATCTTAGAAGTTCTTTAATAATTTGTTAACTTCTTTATTATATGAATTCTAGTTTAAAATATTTAGGTTCTTCTCTTTAGTTTATAATAAATCAAATAGTACATAAATTATAAAACTATTTGAAGACTCATATAAATATGTAATTATATATATATATATATATATATATATATATATATATATATAACCTATACTTCGGAATTAAACTTGAATTAAAAACAACCCTCTACTGACAAATGAATAATGTCAGTAGAGTAATGCCACCTATAAAATAGGCTAACTAGTAATAAAAACTAGGTATAGTGCACATAAACTAAACATGGGATAATTACATAATTTCACTCAAAGTACAAACCGTAGTAATGTATAGCGTATAATAATATTTCTCTAGCCTATGATTAGTAAGTTGTATATACAATCCTAGCAGATTGATAACCATAAAACAGAACCATTACGGTTAGAAATTTCATTTCATCAGTTACGTAACATAAAACATTAATGAAACTTTGGAAAGATATAGAATAGACATTCAAGGGTTTCATACTTGAATTGAGGCTTTGTCAATGGCCACACCTGCACACTTAAATAACTAGCATTAACAATTCAATGGAGATTTGACCTCTGTTTGATGACCAAATCACCTGGGAACTACCACATTCCTCCCAACCATGACCCAGAATCATTCCTGGTTTTAATACGGATCCCCCTCAGTTGGTCTCCAACATGGAAGTAGCTTAGAGCTCCTAAGGTAGGGTTTCCTAAATGGTAATCAGTTCTTAATCAATCCTATTTTCCTTGCAGGAAAAGTTCTCCAAGAAAACACTTGAGAGAAGAACACGCAGAATATTAATTCTCCTAAATAAAAATCAGAACCCCCAGGCCTTTGGTTGGCTTGAGTCTTTATAGGCATAATTTTCAGTCAAAGGGGAAGTTAAATCAAGAAATCCTTGACTTTTTTATTTAACCCTTTTTTAATTTACTCGGGTAATTTTCAATTATTAACCTAGAAACTTTTAACTAGTTCCTAGTTTGTCTTTCATAGATATTTCACTATTTATTAATCCTTTAATAATAAATAATAATTAGTGGAGCTTCTCTTCTTTCTTTATTCAATTATATAATTAATCATAATTATACATAATATGTATAAAATACATAGTATTAAAATACTTGTTAACACTTGTCTTCGGGCATCATGTGTCATGATCCCTGAGACTTAACGACACTTCTTTTATGAAGGTCAAGTAGATATATGGCTTAGGTATACTAGGATAGAAACCTCTAAACATCCTTTCATGTTGGATTTCCCTTGTATAATGTGGTAGTTCTTTAGTACTTGATGAGAATACAGAAAGTCAAAATTTCATTTAATCACATGAAAATTAGTATGACAAGATCAATATTATTCCTTGATTCCTTTTCAGTCGGAAGTGATTTTAATCTTTTTAGTAACCCCTAGTGCTTACCAGACCCCATACTCAACGCTTATAACAGGGAGTTACAAACATAGTGCAATTTCAGAGCTCTCGCTCAACACTAAATGCTAGGATGTACTTGTACGATACACCTAGGGATACAATGGCCAAAGATCCGATGCTCCAGAGCTTATGCTCAACACCAACATGGAATGATCCAGAGCTTACGCCCAACATTTCCAAATTATATTTTCATGTGTTCCAAAGCTTTATGCTCAACACAAATGTAATTACTCATGTGCTCCAGAGCCTTTCGCTCAACATAAAACATCTCATCGATCATGTGCTTCAGGGTCGATGCCCAACACAAACATTTTATCAATCATGTGCTTCAGGGTCCATGCCCAACAAAAAACACATATATACCTATAAATCATCAACAATGGGCTTACGCCCAATATACGAAACAAATCATCATGTTCATATGTAGTGGGGTATTTGACCCTGTTATAGTTGATTTTACAACAGATGGTGAATCACACTTGTATGGCCTTCCCTTGTCCCTCTGTAGACTCTTTGGACACGATGGAACTTTTTTATACCTTTCATGTTTCCAAGATCATCTCTAAAAACATGCTTAAATTCATATACATGAATTTTAAAACCATTCTCGCGTATATACGTGGGTTTGGCCCCTAAAACTGTGTACATTAGGTTGTGTCCAAAAGGCCAAATTATCTTTGAGTTTTCCTTGACATGGATCCGAATCACTTGTCTCCTGGCCTTCCATATGCCTTGAGATCGCTTAGATTCGACCCTTAATTGCCCCATTGAAGAGTTATATAAGGAACCCTTTGGATACGTTGAAGAATATGGGAGAATTGAGAGAAAAGAAACTATAGTCCATTGTTGCTAGAACTTATGCTTGAGTCTGCATCGCTTTGTCCCTTGGATCACTTTAGTGTTCTTCCCAAGCTTGTATTTTTCTTCTAAGCTTGCTATCGAGAGATGGAGGATTGAGGTGGTGGAGGTCCAAGTGGGGGATTAAGTTTCTTCGATTCGCATACGTTCCAACAGAGGATGTATTGATTGCAACCTCTGATTTTATATCAATAGAAATATCTTTTCCTGTCCAATAATGTATGTTTGAATGAATATTTTATCCATGGATGATTTCAAATGCTTATATGTTATTGATTATATATGCTAGAGCAGATCTAACACCAATATATATAGCATGCTTTTCTTCTTTACTGATTGAGGAAATAATTTATCAATTAAAGGTGGAAATGGAAAGCTCAACGGGGATCTACTGCAACCGCCCGGAATAAGGTATGAGTTTTGATCTTTTAGTGTTAGATATTTGATTTCTCTTGCATATTGGAAAGGATTGATTTCTAGTTTAAACATTTGAGTTTGTAAATGGACACGATTTTGATTATAGAATTTATATAATGATACAAAGTTTGATAATGGAGCACATGGATGCTCACAATTCCTTCTGTGTTTGGTTAATTATGATTATGTTTATAAAAATGGAATGTTATGATATTTTTTTTTATATGATTATGTAGAGCAGATCTTAGAAGGTCTTTAATAATTTGTTAACTTGTTTATGATATGAATTCTAGTTTAAAATATTTAGGTTCTGCTCTTTAGTTTATAATAAATCAAATAGTACATAAATTATAAAACTATTTGAAGACTGATATAAATATGTAATTATATATATATATATATATATATATATATATATAACGTGTACTTCTGAATTAAATTTGAATTAAAAACAACCCTTTGCTAACAAATGAAATATGTCAGCAGAGTAATGCCCCCTATAGAATAGGCTAACTAGTAACAAAAACTAGGTATGGTGCACATAAACTAAACATGGGATAATTACAGAATTTCACTCAAAGTACAAACCCTAGTAATGTATAGCATATAATAATATTTCTCTAGCCTATGATTAGTAAGTTGTATATACAATCCTAGCAGATTGATAAAAATAAAACAGAACCATTATGGTTAGAAATTTCATTTCATCCATTACTTAACATAAAACATTAATGAAACTTTGGAAAGAAATAGAATAGACCTTCAAGGGTTTCATACCTGAAATTGAGGCTTTGTCAATAGCTACACCTGCACACTTAAATAACTAGCATTAACAATTCAATCGAGATTTGACCTCTGTTTGATGACCAAATCACTTGGGAACTACGACATTCCTCCCAACCATGACCCAAAATCGTTCCTGGTTTTAATACCGATCCCCCTGAGTTGGAATCCAACATGCAAGAAGCTCAGAGCTCCCAAGGTTGGTTTTCCTAAATGGTAATTAGTTCTTAATCAATCCTCTTTTCCTTGCAGTAAAAGTTGTCCAAGAAAACACTTGAGAGAAGAACACAGAGAATAATAATTCTCCTAAATAAAAATCAGAACCCCCAAGCCTTTGCTTGGCTTGAGTCTTTATAGGCAGAATTTTCATTCAAAGGGGAAGTTAAATCAAGAAATCCTTGATTTTTTGATTCAACCCTTTTTTAATTTACTCGAGTAATTTTCAATTCTTAACCTAGGAACTTTTAACTAGTTCCTAGTTTGTCTTTCATATATATTTCACTATTTATTAATCCTTTGATAATAAATAATAATTAGTGGAGCTTCTCTTCTTTCTTTATTCAATTATATAATTAATCATAATTATACATACTATGGATAAAATACATAGTATTAAAATACTTGTTAACACTTGTCTTCGGGCATCATGTGTCATGATCCCTAAGACTTAACGACACTTCTTTTATCAAGATCAAGTAGATAGATGGCTTAGGTATACTAAGCTAGGAACCGCTAAAAATCCTTGCATGTTGGATTTCCCTTGTATAATGTGGTAGTTCTTTAGTACTTGATGAGAATACAGAAAGTCAAAATTTCATTTAATCACATAAAAATTAGTATGACGAGATCAATATTATTCCTTGATTCGTTTTCAGTCGGAGGTGATTTTAATATTTTTAGTAACCCCTAGCACTTACCAGACCCCATACTCAACCCATATAACAGGGAGTTACAAACATAGTGCAATTTCAGAGCTCTCGCTCAACACTAAATGCTAGGATGTACTTGTACGATACACCTAGGGATACAATGGCCAAAGATCCGATGCTCCAGAGCTTATGCTCAACACCAACATGGAATGATCCAGAGCTTACGCCCAACATTTCCAAATTATATTTTCATGTGTTCCAGAGCTTTATGCTCAACACAAATGTAATTACTCATGTGCTCCAGAGCCTTTTGCTCAACATAAAACATCTCATTGATCATGTGCTTCAGGTTCCATGCGAAACACAAACATTTCATCAATGATGTGCTTCAGGGTCCATGCCCAACAAAAAACACATATATACCTATAAATCATCAACAATTGGCTTATGCCCAATATATGAAACAAATCATCATGTTCATATCTAGTGGGGTATTTGACCCTGTTATAGCTGATTTTACAACAACTGGTGAATCACACTTGCATGGCCTTCCCTTGTCCCTCTGCAGACTCTTTGGACCACATGGACCTTTTTTATACCTTTGATGTTTCCAAGATCATCCCTAAAAACATGCTTAAATTGCTATACATGAATTTTAAACCCTTTCTCGCGTATATACGTGGGTTTGGCCCCTAAAACTACATACATTAGGTTGTGTCCAAAAGTCCAAATTATTTTTGAGTTTTCCTTCACATGGATTTGACTCACTCATCTCCTGGCCTTCCATATGCCTTGAGATCGCTCGGATTTGACCCTTCATTTCCCCATTGAAGAGTTATATAAGGAACCCTTTGGATACATTGAAGAATATGGGATAATTGAGAGCAAAGAAACTATACTCCATTGTTGCCGGAACTTATGCTTGAGTCTGCATCCCTTTGTCGCTTGGATCACTTTAGTGTTATTCCCAAGATTTCCTTTTTCTTGTAACCTTGCTATGGAGAGATGGAGGATTGAGGTGGCGGAGGCCCAAGTGGGGGATTCAGTTTCTCTAATTCACAGACGTGCCGACAAAGGCTGTATTGATTGTAATCTCTGATTTTATATTAATAGAAATATCTTTTCCTGTCCAATAATGTATGTTTGAATGAATATTTTATCCATGGATGATTTCAAATTCTTATACGTTGTTGATTATATATGCTAAAGTAGATCTAACGCCAATATATATAGCATACTTGTCTTGTTTATTGATTGTTGAGGATTTTTTTTTATCAATTAATGTTGGAGTTGGAAAGCTCAACAGGGATCTACTACAACCGCCCAGAATAAGGTAGGAGTTTCGATCTTTTAGTGTTAGATATTTGATTTCTCTTGCATATTGGAAATGATTGATTTCTAGTTTAAACATTTGAGTTTGGAAATGGACACGATTTGGATTATAGATTTTATATAATAATACGAAGTTTGATAATGGAGCACATGGATGATCACAATTCCTTATGTGTTTGGTTAATTATGATTATGTTTATAAAAATGGAATGTTATGATATTTAATTTTTTTTTATATGATTATGTAGACCAGATCTTAGAAGGTCTTTAATAATTTGTTAACTTGTTTATTATATGAATTCTAGTTTAAAATATTTAGGTTCTGCTCTTTAGTTTATAATAAATCAAATAGTACATAAATTATAAAACTATTTGAAGACTGATATAAATATGTGATTATATATATATATATATATACATACATACATACATACATACATACATACATATATATATATATATATATATATAACTTGTACTTCTGAATTAAACTTGAATTAAAAACAACCCTGTGCTGACAAATGAAATATGTCAGCAGAGCAATGCCACCTATAGAATAGGCTAACTAGAAACAAAAACTAGGTATGGTGCACATAAACTAAACATGGGATAATTACAGAATTTCACTCAAAGTACAAACCCTAGTAATGTATAGCATATACTAATATTTCTCTAGCCTATGATTAGTAAGTTGTATATACAATCCTAGCAGATTGATAACCATAAAACAAAACCGTTACGGTTAGAAATTTCATTTCATCAATTACTTAACATAAAACATTAATGAAACTTTGGAAAGAAATAGAATAGACCTTCAAGGGTTTCATACCTGAAATTGAGGCTTTGTCAATGGTTACACCTGCACACTTAAATAACTACCATTAACAATTCAATGGAGATTTGACCTCTGTTTGATGACCAAATCACCTGGGAACTATCACATTCCTCCCAACCATGACCCAGAACCGTTCCTAGTTTTCATACAGATCCCCCTGAGCTGGACTCCAACATGCAAGTAGCTTAGAGCTGCTAAGGTAGGGTTTTCTAAATGGCAATCAGTTCTTAATCAATCCTTTTTTCCTTAAAGGAAAAGTTCTCCAAGAAAACACTTGAGAGAAGAACACGTAGAATAATAATTCTCCTAAATAAAAATCAGAACCCCTGAGCCTTTGCTTCACTTGAGTCTTTATAGGCTTAATTTTCAGTCAAAGGGGAAGTTAAATCAAGAAATCCTTGATTTTTTGATTTAACCCTTTTTTAATTTACTGGAGTAATTTTCAATTCTTAACCTAGGAACTTTTAACTAGTTTCTAGTTTGTCTTTCATAGATATTTCACTATTTATTAATCCTTTGATAATAAATAATAATTATTGGACCTTCTCTTCTTTCTTTATTCAATTATATAATTAATCATAATTATACATACTATGTATAAAATACATAGTATTAAAATAATTGTTAACACTTGTCTTCAGGCATCATGTGTGATGATCCCTGAGACTTAACGACACTTCTTTTATGAAGGTCAAGTAGATAGATGGCTTAGGTATACTAGGGTAGGAACCTCTAAACATCCTTGCATGTTGGATTTCCCTTGTATAATGTGGTAGTTCTTTAGTACTTGATGAGAATACAGAAAGTCAAAATTTCATTTAATCACATAAAAATTAGTATGACGAGATCAATATTATTCCTTGATTTGTTTTCAGTCAGAGGTGATTTTAATGTTTTTAGTAACCCCTAGCGCTTACCAGACCCCATACTCAATGCTTATAACAGGGATTTACAAACATAGTGCAATTTCATAGCTCTCGCTCAACACTAAATGCTAGGATGTACTTGTACGATACACCTAGGGATACAATGGCCAAAGATCCGATGCTCCAGAGCTTATGGTCAACACCAACATGGAATGATCCAGAGCTTACGCCAAACATTTCCAAATTATATTTTCATGTGTTCTAGAGCTTTATGATCAACACAAATGTAATTACTCATGTGCTCCAGGGCCTTTTGCTCAACATAAAACATCTCATCGATCATGTGCTTCAGGGTCCAGGCCCAACACAAACATTTCATCAATCATGTGCTTCAGGGTCCATGCCCAACAAAAAACACATATATACCTATAAATTATCAACAATTGTCTTACGCGCAATATACGAAACAAATCATCATCTTCATATGTAGTGGGGTATTTGACTCTGTTATAGCTGATTTTACAATAGCTGGTGAATCACACTTGTATGGCCTTCCCTTGTCCTTCTGTAGACTCTTTGGACCCCATGGAACTTTTTTATACCTTTGATGTTTCCAAGATCATCCCTAAAAACATGCTTAAATTCCTATACATGAATTTTAAACCCTTTCTCGTGTATATACGTGGGTTTGGCCCCTAAAACTGCATACATTAGGTTGTGTGCAAAAGGCCAAATTATTTTTGAGTTTTCCTTGACATGGATCCGACTCACTTGTCTCCTGGCCTTCGATATGCCTTGAGATCGCTCAAATTCGACCCTTCATTGCCCCATTGAAGAGCTATATAAGGAACCCTTTGGATACATTGAAGAATATGGGAGAATTGAGAGCAAAGAAACTATAGTCCATTGTTGCTGGAACTTATGCTTGAGTCTGCATCCCTTTGTCCCTTGGATCACTCTAGTGTTGTTGCCAAGTTTGTCTTTTTCTTGTAAGATTGGTATCGAGAGATGAAGGATTGAGGTGGTGGAGGCCCAAGTGGGGGATTTAGTTTCTCCGATTTGCAGACATGCAGACAGAGGCTATATTGATTGTAATCTCTAATTTTATATTAATAGAAAAATCTTTTCCTGTCCAATAATGTATGTTTGAATGAATATTTTATCCATGGATGATTTCAAATGCTTATACATTGTTGATTATATATGCTAGAGTAGATCTAACACCAATATATATAGCATACTTGTCTTGTTTACTGATTGTTGAGGAAATAATTTATCAATTAAAGCTGGAGTTGGAAAGCTCAACGGGGATCTACTGCAACTGCCTGGAATAAGGTACGAGGTTTCGTCTTTTAGTGTTAGATATTTGATTTCTCTTGCATATTGGAAAGGATTGATTTCTAGAGTCAAGCTATCTATTGTGGTACCCCAAGCCATAGGAATTTCTCTCTGTAACAAAATCGGCGAATCCGCTCGGGATGTTCCTTGTTTTTCTTTGGGGTTTGGGGGAATAATGGGCTTGATATTCTCGACTTGCTTTTTGTTTCTCCTTGTTTCTATGTTGCATTTTATAGTATGTTCATCCATTGACACTCCGCTTTATTGGTTTGACCCTAGGCCTACTTTTTACCATTGTCTTCTCTCTATACGCAGGTTTTTGGCCAAAAGTCACGTACATATGCAGATTTTTGGCCAAAAGTCATGTATACACGCAGGTTTTTGGCCCAAATCCATGTATACATGCATCTTTTTGGCCAAAATTCACGTATATATGCAGGTGTTCTTTAAACAGTTGCGTACATCCTCCCTTTTGGTGAGTTTGATGTTGGGGGAAGTTGTTGGGTGGGTTGTGAGTGTGGTTGGGTCTTCATTGGGTCTGATGTTGTCTGTTGGATGCTTCTTTTGTGACCAGATACCGCTTTTTCATTGATTTTTCTTTGAAAGTAGTTTTAGTCATTTATCCTTTTTGTTTTTCCATTAGTGCATTACTCTTTTTTGTCTCGATGTCTTGCTGGCTTGTGTTTTATACTTGCTGCAGAGACTGAGAGTTTTAGATGACTTTTATTGCATTTTTCATTCTTTTATATTGAAAAATACAAGGTAGTTGCATTTTTGTATATGGATTTGAGGAGGTACTTGCATTCGATTGCTTGGATGAGAGTTTTAGTTAGGCTTTCATATAGGAAGGATTGCATTGGCCTTTGGAAAGGAATATATATCTATGCATCTCATGTAGTGCCATACCCTATTTTTCATTTGACAAAGATTGCACTTAGCATTGTTTGTTATGGTGTGCATATTTACTTCACTGCTGAGTCATAACTTCATTAGTTGCACAATCATTTCCTTTGAGTAATTACATCCAATTAAAATCAACACTGAATTAAAATGGATTACACTATTTTCTTTTATAGGGTACACCAACAAGATTAGGTTTTAGGGTCTTGGAATAGGTCATTGTGAGTAAATTCTCCAAGACCACTAAAAAACAACATGTATGTGTCTGTCCAGGTGAGAGTGTTAAATTCCTTGGTATAATTAGTGTTTCTCAGGATCCTCCTCTTACAAGGGAGTTGAGCACGAGGCAGTGTGAGCAGTTAATGATTGGGATGACCCCTAGTCATAATTGAGTAGCACCAGAGATATTTCTAGGATTGTATTCATATTTGGGGGCTCTTTCGAGAGTTTTGGGATTCGCTACCCTTCCCATACGGTCGATCCTTCCTGCGACTATCCACCTAAGCATTGGTTATATTGAGGTGACCTTAGTTGCCTTACCTAGGTTATCGAAGGGGTACTTTGTAGGGGTTATTCTGCAGGTGTCCCGGCCAGGTTGGGGTTGGACAACACAGTCGCTATATGCATTGAAGCTGAGGACCACTATAATTGGTTAAATACCTCCACTTGTAGTGTATGGGAGTTTCGATCCTCTGCTAGGCGAGACATACCTACTGCATTAAGGAGCTCACATATCCTCCCCTTGGTTTGCTTGTATTTTGGCTTTATATTTTCTTAGGAGTGTGCTCTTTGTGTGCTAGTTGGCATTTGGGATCATGGTTACTTGATTATATTTATGCTCTCTTGAGTTCAAGTCCTTTTATTTTTGACATGCCTGGTATCCGATCACCCATCCTTGGTCCCACTATGGAACCTGGTGTCAGACTTGGGGGCATCACAACCCCTTACCGTGCTCATAGATTTTGAAATGGTCATATTCCATCCTCTACTCCATTTCTGGAGGATTTTTATTCCATTTGCTCAGTATTTACATTGGTGGTCACCCTCATGAGGGCAGTAGTGGATGCGTGAAAGTTGGGTCTACACCTTACTTTCCTTTTTATGTCCCATCGTTCACAGCATCGTTTCCTTTGGGAGTAGTTGTCATGATCATTCCTCCCTATTCCCTATAGTTTGGATTATTTATTGACTATTTTGGATTTTTTTGGACTAATATGGTTGTCATGTAGGGTCCTGTTTTTGTACACTCACTTTGAGGTTTTGACACGTTCATTCCTATCACAAGTATCATGTCTAAAATGGCATATAGGTTAGGATTTCACATCTTCTTGCATTTTGCATGGCCTTATGACCGTTTCATCTTAACCTTAGGTACAAACCCATTCCATGGTATCACGAAACCTTCATGTTGTTGTTAGAAGAGGTACTATGTGAATGGTAGAGATTTTCTATACATGGGTGTCCTATTTAGCTCCCCTTTGCATATTGTACCTGTTTTCGCCTTTCACATACCTGGGTCAAGTGGCAGAAATCTTCAAGCCACTCGGTGTGTCCTTAGGGGAAAGTCTCGAGTCAAGGCTGTCACCTTGTTCTTGACTCCTCCGTTTAGGCTCAACTCCTAATGAAGCCAAGGGGGGTAGATCCTATTAAGTTACTAAGGATAATTGTTTATTGTTGTGATGTTTAAATTGACTGAGTTATTTAGGAGTTTAAAATTTAACTATAGATAATCACAGATGGCAAGATGTAAAAGATGAACACACGAAAGCACAATACTGATACACAATATATATATAAAGCAAGAATTTAACCAGTGCCTTAGAATGGAGTCAAAAATAGAATCAGTATGCTTGCATTTGCTTGGAGTGAATGTTTTGCGATTTCCTCTTGGTGTGTTTTAATTTAAATGTGAAGTATGAGTTGATTAAATTAGGCAAAGGGCGGACTCCAGATATACCCAAGAGTACTTGGAGTATGTCCAAAACTAAACCTTCACGTCTACCCACAAGGAATATGTGGGCTGAAATGAAGTCTCTGGGGCTATTGTTCATAGTGCACCCTTTAGGGTGTGACAGAGATCGATGCCTCGAGGTCACTTTTCAGAAGTTCCCGCTTCCATTGGGTATTTTGCCACCGTAAAGGTTTGATCGAGGTGTTGGATTCTCATCTGATGGTTTATCAGTTGGGGAGAGTGAGTCCTAATTATACTAGTCACCCAAGTGCTTTTGATATAGCTTGACTAATCGGACGAACCGCATCCAAGTGCAGAGCATACACACTGGAGTCTTGTAAATTTTAATATGTTCTTGTTTAAAAGAAAACCCTCCAAGAACCTCTTTCGATCAAAGTGAATCTCAATCGGGGAATCGAGGAGGGGTTAATTTTATAATTTCTGATAAACAAATGATAGAAAAAAGCAAACAGATACAAAAATATTGTTTCTTAATTAATCCTACCATGAATCTCTTTCCCCTTTCGGGTCAATTAGGAAATCGTGGGGTAAGTATTGCGATTACTTTGAAATGTAAGATATGGAGTATGGAATTAATAATGAAATATATTATAATACCCTGAAAATTAGATCAATGCTAGTTAAAAAATAAATAAACAGAAAGCGATGAAAATGACACCGACGCAAATCCCCCCAGGGGGGATGGGGAATGGGCTCGAAAGAGCCTATTCCAAAAATGATTTTATTCATTATTGGTTACAGAATCAGTGAACTGAAATTGTCAAAAACTTCTTCGTCCTTATATAGGCTGAAACCAATATTTTACAACTTTGGAAAAATTTTCAGTTTTTGGTGAAAAGGGAGACCCCTGGGGGGATTTGAACGCTCCTGAGGCCACTTCGGACAGCAGCTTCCTTTCTTTTATGTCAGACCTACTAAAATATAGAGAGAATTTTAGAATAAAAAATGCATAAAATCACTTTAAGAGTACCTTTGGATCAGCCTACCTTATCTCAAAAAAAATGAAGTTAAACTAGCTAAACAGGCAGAAAAGGAACCAAGGAAAGCAAGCATTCCTTGGGATCTTGGATTTCTGTTTGTGCAGACAAAAAATATGCACTGATATTTCAGAATATTAAAGTGTATAGCAGAAAAAGTAAATTTAATGCATGTGATCTACAATTTTTCTTTAAATCTTCATGTAAAATGACGATTTCCCTAAAGCTAGATCTAGAATGCTTATGAAACTTTTTTGAGTGAAAGATCTAGACTTTGAGCTATGAAATATCAGATATATGTATATTTTAATTTGATGAAATAGACCCAAATGAAATCAAAGCTATGAACTCAACAAAGTAACCGGGTAAAGTGTTGATTTTTAGGGAGGAAGAGGAGGAAAGAAATGTTGGTTTCCTTGAAGATCCGAAGTAGAGATTTCAGGTGGAATGTTGAGGGACTATGCCTTTGAAATGTTTTGAGGAGAATGAAGAAGAAAACTAGATCATCATCCTCTCCAAATTATGAACCTGCAACTCAGCTGAAATCAAAGAACTTGCCAAGAAACTTATGAGATCCGATTAGTACATACAAATAGATTCAAGATAACATTCATATAAGCTTATAGAACATGCTAAATCTAGATCTCTAAACATGCATCAAAGGAGAGCGACAATCAATAAACTTATTGAACAACACCTTTCCTATCAATATTTTAATAAGCTAATTACCAATCTTAACCACAAATCTACAAGCAACTAGCAAGAAATGAAAACAGATACAGGTTACCTCAGTAAAACAATGACAATAATCATCCACACATGCAATGGCACCATACCATCTTGCCTCCAAAGCTTTTCTTTATTTCAAATGAAGAATAACAATACTACAATAGCAACAACACCTCAATCCCAATTCTAACTCATTTGGAAGAGGAGGCTGTGCCTGGATATATACAAATTACAAGCCATCTAGCCCAGGGGGGTGTAATTCCTCATGGAATCAAGTGAAATCAACTAATGGAGAGTTCATCAATGTAGAAATGAAGCTGGACTAAGCCTACTTGTCAACTGAGAGCTTGATTGAGCTGACACATCAACCCATACACCGACACATCGGCCCACAGAGCATCCAGGAGAGTCCACAGGTGTGGAGGAGAGAGAGAGGGTGCAATACCCCATGAAAATAGCTGTAGATCAACTCTGGATCTCATTTGATCCAATCCTTCAGTCAAGGATTTGTCAGATCCAGTCAATCTGCTCCAGATCTGATTGATTTCAATCAAATCGGTTGAGTATCCACTGATTTATTGATTTTGAATTTGCTCCATTATTCATCAATTTATTAATTAAAATAATCAATAATTGAATTTTGGTGCTTTCTGACCTGAGTGATGGAAGGTCACTCAAAACTTAGGAAAAAGTGGGTCCATGGGTTTACATGGTGCTCTTAGCTTGAAAATGAGCACCTACATGACTGAAACCGATTATTTGGCCCACTTTTATTACAAAATCAAAATTTCCAATTAAACTATTAAAAAGTAGCCTAAGTTTTGGAAAAATTAAATTTTAATAAAAAACACTGAAAAAACTAAAAAATTGAAAAATTGAAAAACACCTAGGGGGACTTAGACATGTTCATATGACTCAAAAAGATGTCTAGCATGTTTATACATTGACACATAGACTCTAATAACCTAAATAGGCCCAAATGCCAAGCCGACCACCCCAACATTGGAGGTATGGAGTGAAAAACTCAGAAATTATCAGTCGTTTATTCAACAACCAATAATAACCAAGGGAAAAAACACCCTGGGATGATCGGATTGACAAATGAAGTCTAAGAGACCGAGTCTTTTATAGAAACTATCACACTAGAACATTTATTACAATTCCCTCATGGGTTATGAACATGTGATATGATATAACAAGCATTTCCAGAAGTACTTTCACAGGTCCTCTGAAGTCCGAACAAGTTATCCTTGTCTGGTTCACCAGGATCACTTGATAAAAAACCACTAAGTACAACTTAGGTGGTAACATTATGGCTCCAACTATGGGACATGTGCTTGATCTGGTCTTTGAGGCAAGGAGAGGATATGAGAACACCAGAATCTCTGGTTGATATACCCTATAAAAACATCTCAACTTGACAAGAAAAACCTCAGTAGCACAAGTTTTATAAAAAACCAAATGAACCATTAAGCTGATTTATTTAAACAAAATAAGTGTAACTAACTAAAAGAAACAAAGTTTTATTATAGCTAAGTAGAAATGCAGAAATTAAATGCCCTCTTTCAAGGAGCTTATTTTCCTACTCTAAGCATGATATAAAAAGGGTTAAGTGTAATCAGAAATCCAATGTAACCACCTAAGCATTTTATTAACATAAAAAAAAAAATTCCTTGTCTTTGGTTACCAGCCAAAGTAAGGATACCTTATTTAGAAAATGCAAACATGTGTGATGATTCAGGATGGAAGGGATGGATGGGAGATCATAGGAATGAACACTGTCATAAAAATTCTTCCCAAACTTGTATGTGCTCATGCAGGCTGCTTCTATCCATGACTGGCTAGGACTGATATACCAATCAAAATGATGAGGTAGACTGACTACATCATCATACTGATCATCGGGGATTATCAAATGATAACTCGTTGCAAAATCCCCAAATAGCTCCAAATCATAAGGAACCTCTATATGTGAAAAAGATGGCTGAGACTGATATTCCACTAACTGCATTACAACTGACTTTTCACAATACTGTTTCTCAATGTCTTCATTACTGATACCCTTGTGTAGCTCTACATGGTATGATTTTAATGATCATGTGAAAATTCTGAATGCTCCTTTTCCATACTAAGGTTTTCCCAGGCATCCAGATCTGTGCTTCCCTCTATAAATGTATCGCAGATTGGACTTCCACAAATTTTTGAATGGACACTCCCATTGTTGTACATATCATGGATGGGATTCTATATAATATTTTCACAAGTTGGATTATCTATTAAATTCCAATAGTCATCACTCCCATCCATGTCATATGTGGGGGACTCTTCATCCATGGCATCATGCTCTTGCCTATCCATGTCTTCCCTGTATTCATAACAATCTTCTTCAAATAAAATGTTACAAGGCAATAAACTTTCCAAACCTTCATCAACATGAGGAGAACAAGGTCTAGTATCACCACCCACTATAGTGATCTTATCATAGGTTTCTTTATAGGCTTCTGTTATGATATCATGAAGATGATCTTCAATATTTTCTTCAATCAAGGAAATTTCTTGGAAATATTCAATGGGATTACTTGGTATGTGTTGCTCAGTGGATTTCTCTAGAGATCTTTCTGGAAAGGTATCAGCATTCCAACACACTTGAGAATACACCAAATCTAGAATGTCTTCAGCTATGGTGACATGAGGAGAGTCTTCAACAATGTGTTCCATTATGGGCTCCTCCTAAAGCTCTTCAATATGATCATCTTGGATTTTCCCTTCCTTAGAATCTTGTTGTGCATTGGGAGATACCTCACATTCTTTAAGAAGACGCTTAATTTCTTCCTTTCTTAAATAACCTCTAGGATTCTTTTTGATGGGAGTATCATGGAACTCCTGTTTACTTAAATGTTCAAGAAGTGATTCCAAGTCTTCAATACTTTGTATCACGGAAAAAGGTCCATCATATGCTTCCGTGTGATACTCTATCCCAGATAGGTAGAAGGTACAGATCTTTTCAAGGAACTTTTTTAAACCATTCATACTACCCCTACCATCATGCCACTGATCTAAAAACATCCAAAGGAAGCTTGGAAAAGAAGTTATACATTTATTAGGAAGGCCCTGATAGAACCAACAACCAGCCTCACCCCGAAAAGTACTAGCAAACATTTCCATCATATGGTCTTCATAAAGAATATTGGAGTCAGCAATCAATTGAAGGAAAGATTTGACATGCCAGATGGCCGAGTCACCATAATCCCCATGAATAGGTGAAATCCAGTTATATGCATCACCCAAACCATCACAATAGTTAGGAAAACCCGGGATGTTTGAGAAATCGATAGGTTGAAACACTAAGGTTAACTCGGCACCATATTTCTCCTTTAATTTATCCAAAATAGTATCCATTTGATACAACGATTAAACCTTGTACTGAAAAGGTGGAGCTATCAAGTGATGAGCTTTAAAGGTTTTAACATGTCGCATGGGCTCATCTACACACAACAAAACTTCACAAGTTTATGAGATAATAGGGTTTTATCCCTTCAAAGGAGTCGCCATGTGAAAAAGAAAAATAAGCATTTATAAATCTTTTCACAAAAAATATTTTTTGCTTTTCTTTGTAAAAATAAAACTGGAAAAAAGTCAGTGGAGTCACTAGATGAAAATTAAAGATCTAATCTAAGAATTCATCAAACAAAGCAAAAACAAAAAAGGAAGAAAACAAAAGTCGTACTCGGGAATAAAAAGATTTATCCCCGGCAATGGCACCAAAAAGTGTTGCCGCCTTTCACACACCTGGGTCACGTGGCAGAAATATTCAAGCCACTCAGTGTGTCCTTGGGGGAAAGTATCGAGTCAAGGTTGTCACCTTGTTCTTGACTCCTCTATTTAGGCTCAACTCCTGATGAAGCCAAGGGGGGTAGACCCTATTAAGTTACTAAGGATAATTGCTTAGTGTTGTGATGTTTAAACTGACTGAGTTATTTAGGAGTTTACAATTTAACTATAGATAATCACAGATGACAAGATGTAAAAGATGAACACACGAAAGCACAATACTGAGACACAATATATATATAAAGCAAGAAGTTAACCAGTGCCTTAGAATGGAGTCAAAAATAGAATCAGTATGCTTGCATGTGCTTAGAGTGAATGTTTTGCGATTGCCTCTTGGTATGTTTTAAGTTAAATGTGAAGTATGAGTTGATTAAATTAGGCAAAGGGGGAACTCCAGATATACCCGAGAGTACTTGGAGTATGTCCAAAACTAAACCTTCATGGCTACCCGCAAGGAATATGTGGGATGAAATGGAGTCTCTAGGGCTATTTTTCGTAACGCACCTGTTAGGGTACGACAGAGATCGGCGCCCCGAGGTCACTTTTCAGAAGTTCCCGCTTCCTTTGGGTATTTTGCCACCGTAAAGGTTTGATCGAGGTGTTGGATTTTCACCTGATGGTTTGTCAGTTGGGGAGAGTGAGTCCTAATTATACTATTCACCCAAGTGCTTTTGATACAGCTTGACTAATCGGACAAACCACAGCCAAGTGCGGAGCATACACACTGGAGTCTTGTAAATTTTAATAAGTTTTAAACTGGGTGTTCTTGTTTAAAATAAAACCCTCCAAGAACCTCTTTCAATCCAAGTGGATCTCAATCGGGGAATCGAGGAGGGGTTAATTTTATAATTTCTGATAAACAAATGATAGAAAAAAGCAAACAAATACAAAAATCTCGTTTCTTAATTAATCCTACCACGAATCTCTTTCCCCTTTCGGGTCAATCGGGAAATTGTGGGGTAATTATTACGATTACTTTGAAATGTAAGATATGGAGTATCGAATTAATAATGAAATATATTATACTACCCTGCAAATGAGATCAATTCTAGTTAAAAAATAAATAAACAAAAAGAGACGAAAAGGACACCGACGCAAATCCCCCCAGGGGGGGATGGGGAATGGGCTGGAAAGAGCCTATTCCAAAAAAGATTTTATTTATTATTGGTTACAGAATCAGTGAAATGAAATTATTAGAAACTTCTTGGTCCTTATACAGGATGAAACCAAGATTTTACAACTTTGGAAAAATTTTGAGTTTTTTGGTGAAAAGGGAGACCCCTGGGGGGATTTGAACGCTCCTGAGGCCACTTCGGACAGCAGCTTACTTTATTTTATTTCAGGCCTGATAAAATACAGCAAGAATGTTAGAATAAAAAATTCCCAAAATCACTTTAAGAGTACCTTTGGATCAGCCTACCTTATCTCCAAAAAAATGAAGTTAAACTAGCTAAACAGGCAGAAAAGGAACCAAGGAAAGAAAGCTTTCATTGGGATCTTGGATTGCTGTTTGTGCAGCAAACAAATATGCACTGATATTGCAGAATATTAAATTGTATAACAGTGAAAGGAAATCTAATGCATGCGATCTACAATTTTTCTTTAAATTTTCATGCAAAATGATGATTTCCCTAAAGGTAGATCTAGAATGCTTATGAAATTTTTTTGAGTGGAACATCTAGAATTTGAGCTATGAAATATCAGATCTATGTATATTTTACTTTGATGAAATATATCCAAATGAAATCAAATCTATGAACTGAACGAAGTAACCGGGTAAAGTGTTGATTTTGAGGGAGGAAGAGGAGGAAAGAAATGTTGGTTTCCTTGAAGATCTGCGGTAGAGATTTCAGGTGGAATGTCTAGGGACTATGCCTTTGAAATTTTTTTAAGAGAATGAAGAAGCAAACTATATCAGAATCCTCTCCAAAGTATGAACCCACAACTCAGCTGAAATCAAAGAACTTGCGAAGAAACTTATGAGGTCCGATTAGTACATACAAAGAGATTCAAGATAAAATGCATATAAGCTTATAGGACATGATAAATCTAGATCTCTAAACATGCATCAAAGGAGAGAGATAGTCAATAAACTTATTGAACATCACCTTTCCTATCAAGATTGTAATAAGCTAATTACCAATCTTAACCACATATCTACAAGCAACTAGCAAGAAATGAAAACATATACAGGTTACCTCAGTAAAACAATGACAATAATCATCCACACATGCAATGGCACCACACCGTCTTGCCTCCAAAGGTTTTATTTATTTCAAATGAAGAATAACAATAGTACAATAGCAGCAGCACCTCAATCCCAATTCTAGCTCATTTGGAAGAGGAGGTTGTGCCTGGATATATGCAAATTGCAAGCCATCTAGCCCAGGGGGGGCGCAATTCCTCATGGAATCAAGTGAAATCAATTGATGGAGAGTTCATCAATGTAGAACTGAAGCTGGACTGATCCTACTTGTCAACCAGGGGCTTGATTGAGATGACACATCAACCCATACACCGACACATCGGCCCACAGAGCATCCAGGAGAGTCCACACGTGTGGAGGAGAGAGAGAGGGTGCAATTCCCCATGAAGACAGTTGTAGATCAACTCTAGATCTGATTTGATCCCTTCCTTCAGTCAAGGATTTGTCAGATCTAGTCAATCTGCTCCATATCTGATTGATTTCAGTCAAATCGGTTGAGTATCCACTGATTTATTGATTTTGGATTTACTCCATTATTCATCAATTTATTAATTAAAATAATCATTAATTTAATTTTGGGGCTTTGTGACCTGAGTGATGGAAGATCACTCAAAAAATAGGAAAAAGTGGGTCCATGGGTTTACATGGTGCTCTTAGCTTGAAAATGAGCACCTACATGACTGAAACCAATTATTTGGCCCACTTTTATTACAAAGTCAATTTTTCCAATTAAACTATTAAAAAATATCCTAAGTTATGGAAAAATTAAATTTTAATAAAAAAACACTAAAAAAACTAAAAAATTGAAAAATTGAAAAACACCTAGGGGGACTTAGACATGTTCATATGACTTAAAAATATGTCTAGCATGTTTATACATTGACACATAGACTCTAATAACCTCAATAGGCCCAAATTCCAAGCCAACCACCCCAACTTTTGAGGTATGGAGTGAAAACCTCAGAAATTATCAGTCGTTTATTCAACAACCAATAATATCCAAGGGAAAAAACACCCTAGGCTGATCGGATTGACAAATGAAGTCTAAGAGACCGAGTCTTTTATAGACACTGTCATGCTAGAACATTTATTACAATTCCCCCATGGGGTATGAACATGTGATATGATACAACAAGCACTTCCAGAAGTACTTCCACAGGTCCTCCGAAGTCCGAACAAGTTATCCTTGTCCGGTTCACTAGGCTCACTTGATAAAAAACCACTAAGTACAACTTAGGTGGTAACAGTACCCCTGCTGTGAGTCCTCTCTTAGGTCTAGGAGTCTATTGTATAGTATTGCCATGACATTTTGCAAGAGCCTCATACTCCTTTTGATCTTTTCCTGGCCTATTCGCCTCAGGACCCCCTTATGTCAAGTTGTAATTGCATTATCACGAGCTTTGCCTGCCTTCTTGAGCTTTACGTCGTCTTCCTTGAATTCGAGTTTTAGCCATATAGCTCAAGCTTGTCTCATGACTAGCCATGTACAGCCATATTTTATATCCTTTGTAGTTTGATTCCCTATTTTATAGGGAGGGGACTTTCCCCCGAGTGTCGCTATCCTACACATGTATCCTTGCATTGAGCATAGGTATGTTCCATTGTTTGAAACTAGTTTGTTTTCCCATATGACACTCATCTCCTCCTAGTCTGTAACTATAAAGCAATTTTATTCTTTTTCAAGCTTTTTAAATATTTGAAAAATTCCAAAGAAATTTAAAAAACCAAAAATCCGGACAAGGAAAGATGTTATCTTTGGAAGCTGTTGAGTTGTGTCACCTTCGAACAGAGCACTGTATATCACATCCATTGGTTGGGTTTATAGTTTGACTTTAGGACCTGTACTCCTTTATCTGAGTTTATCTCCACCAACTGGTTAAGCTTCCAGTCCCTATAGAGCCTCTGTCACTGCCTCCTATGTCGCAGAGATCTCCTAGTTTTGTATATTGAATCTATGCTTCCTACATTCAGTCACCATTTGCCATTATGCTCTTGTTCGAAGAAAGTTGAAACCTGAGTCGGTCATTCCTCAGTTATATTGACATTGCATGTCGGCCATTCTCAGTACAGTTACTGGTTCGTGCACCTTATGATCGAGTCCTTCCACATTATACAGATTTGGTGAGTACCTCATGTTGGATGATGGGGGATGCCTTAATGATCTCCTTCCAGCATATTTCGTCCCATCGACTTTAGATTCTTTATTCTGGGATTGGAATCTAGAGTCATTTTTGAGTGCCTTGAGACTTGCAGTCATTGGTGGCAGGTTCTCTCACCATCGAAAGTTCTTTGGGAATACATCAATGTCCCCTGATCAATGGATTGTCTCAGTGTTCGACCTCAACACATTTATTCACACTTGTTAGTTTGCACTCTAGTACCTTGATTCCTATTATCGTTATCGGTGGGTGATCGCGTGTTTGTTAATGGTATACATCAATGACTAGTAATCAGACAATGGACTACTGTGTTCGACCTCGACACCTCTATTCACATAGTAGGACTTGTACTTGTAGCAGTTTGTGTAGAAGACCTTCCAGATTGATGGCATATCACAAATTCTACCTCCTTGATTGTGCCAGTGTTAATGAGATTTTAGCTCTCGTGACTTGATTCCATTATATGTCAGACATTTCCAGCCATTATGGAGATCCTGATCTGTTATATATCTTCAGCTTTCATGGATATCATGATCCTTTGTATATCTTCGTCATGGAGATTCTGATCTATGTATATTTTACGTGGTGATGACCACACATGTCATATTTTGTATCATACCTATTCCTGGCCATTTTACTCTTATGTATCCGGGACTGCTATATCTATTTGCAGTTATATGCAAAGTTATATCATTATACTATGCTGATTGGGTGGCTGGTCTTCCAGTGGGTTCTTCATCCCTCCACTTCTGGGATGGACTTATAATGTATTCCATCCATTGTATGACCCCTCTGACCTCACACATTAGGGGCCATCTGCTATAGCTGATTTTACCACACCTGGTGAATCACACTTGTATGACCTTCCCCTGTCACTCTGTAGACTCTTTGGACCCGATGGACCTTTTTTATACCTTTGATGTTTCCAAGATCATCCCTAAAAACATTCTTAAATTTCTATAAGTGACTTTTAAACCCTTTCTTGCGTATATACGCGGGTTTGACCCCTAAAACTACGTACATCAGGTTTTGTGCAAAAGGACAAATTATTTTGTAGTTTTCCTTGACATGGATCCGACTCACTTGTCTGATGTCCTTCCATATGCCTCGAGATCGCTCGGATTCGACCCTTCATTTCCCCATTGAAGAGCTATATAAGGAACCCTTTGGATACATTGAAGAATACGGGAGAATTGAGAGAAAAGAAACTATAGTCCATTGTTGCTAAAACTTATGCTTGAGTCTGCATCCATTTGTCCCCTGGAGCACTTTGGTTTTCTTCCCAAGCTTGCCTTTTGCTTGTAAGCTTGCTATCGAGAGATGGAGGATTGAGGTGGTGGAGACCCAAGTGGGAGAATTCAGTTTCTTCAATTCGTAGACGTGCCGATAGAGGTTGTATTCATTGTAATCTCTGATTTTATATTAATATAAATATCTTTACCTGTCCAATAATGTATGTTTGAATGAATCTTTTATCCATGGATGATTTCAAATACTTATACGTTGTTGATTATATATGCTAGAGTAGATCTAACACCAATATATGTAGAATGCTTGTCTTGTTTACTAACTGTTGAGGAAGAAATTTATCAATTCAAGCTGGAGTTGGAAAGCTCAACAGGGATCTACTTCAACCGTCCAGAACAAGGTACGAGTTTTGATCCTTTAGTGTTAGATATTTGATTCTCTTGCATATTGGAAGGGATTGATTTCTGGAGTCAAGTTGTCTATTGTGGTAGCCCAAGCCATTGGAATTTATATCCATAACAAACCCAATATAAAATAAAACATCAATATAATCACCATGGTCAATAGGATCATGCCTATAAATGGTAGGTCCAAAATTCGAGATATTACATCCCTCCTAGCTTAGTACAACAATGTCCCTGGTGTTCTAGGGGATTTGAATGATATCATGAAACAAGGTGGGGTAAGCCTTTCTCATGGTGGCCTCATTCTCCTAGGTAGCCTCATCTACCACAAAGTGCTTCCACTGCACTTTCAATTGGACTACAGTGTGCTTCCGAAGCTGCACTTGTCTCTTCTCCAATATATGCAAAGGTTCAGGGGAAAATTCCCCCTCAGGTTCCACCTATAATAATGACTAATCAATGACATGATTAGTGTCATAAACATATTTATTCAATAAAGATGAATGAAAAAAATTATGAACTCTTACGTGTGCAGGTAATGCTAGTTCGTAAGCCACTGGTCCTTTCCTGGCAAGAATTTCAAAAGGTCCACAAAACCTGGGTGCTAACTTAACACACCTACCCAAGCTCAATGAGCTCCATTTTGCTTTCACCTTCAAGTAGACATGCTCACCTACTTGATAGTCTTTGTATTTTCTTTTCTTATCCGCATAACTTTTCTGATGGTCTTGTGCCTCTTTAAGGTTTCACTGGACCTTGGTAACTAACTGTTCCAAGTCCAATAATAGGTCAGGCCCTAACATGAGCTGATCCACTGGACTGGTCAAAGTAACTGGGGTCCTACACTTCTATCCATAGAGTACCTTGAAGGGACTTGTCTTGGTGGAAGCTTGATACCTGTTGTTATATACAAACTCTGCAAGGTGCAGATGATCCTCCCACTTGGTGGGGTTGTTCATGACATACATTCGAAGCATGTCTTCCACAATTTGGTTTACTCTTATCGTCTGCCCATCTGTCTACGGGTGATAAGCAGTTCTAAAGTTCAGTTGTGTCTCTAATCCAGAGAATAAATATTTCCAAAAGTTTCCTATAAACTTAACATGTCAATCTGAGATAATTACTTTGGGTATCCCATGTAATCTAAATATATCTTTTAGGAAGATATCGACAATGTTCACGGCCTTGTAGTTTGATTTCATAGGGATGAATTGTGTTGCCTTTCATAGCTTGTCAATGACTACGAAGATGGAATCATTTTACTTCTTGCGTTTCAATAAGACAGTAATTAAATCCATACTAATAACCTCCCACTTCCATTCCGGAATGCGAAATGGATGTAGCAATCCTGAAGGATGCTAGTGCTCAGCTTTAACTAGTTGGCATTCCCAACATTTCACAATAAACATTGAAATGTTGGCCTTTAACATGGGCCATAAAAATTCTCTCTTGATGGCAGATATTATCTTCTGATATCCCAGGTGCCTCAAGTAGGGTGCCATATGAAATTCTATGAGGATGTTGGACTGAATGTCCCCTCCAACTGGAACATACAATATATCCTTGGACCATAGTATTTTAGATTCATCCACATTGTAATCCTTCTGTTGTTGAAATACCCGGTCCTCTTGGACCTTCTTGAGGATTTCCACATAGAACGGGTCAACCTTGTTGGATGTTCTAATCTTCTCATGCAAATATACATCAATTTGACTCAGGGTCACCTCATATTTCATATGAGTCTATCGAATCAATGCATCAACAACTTTGTTCTCTTTTCCCTTGATATGATTTAGTTCAAAGTGATACTCACTCAGGAAAGCCAACCATCTACCTTGCCTCGCATTCATATCGGGTGGATCAAATAAATATTTTAGGCTCATATTTTCAGTCTTTAGGAGGAACTTCCTTCCCATGAGGTAGTGCCTCCACATCATCAGAGTGTGGATAATGGTTGCTAACTCAAGATAGTGTGTGGGATAATTCTGCTCATGCTCTTTTAATTTCCATGATTCGTAATAGATTGCATGATCGTTTTGCAAGAGGAATCCTCCAAGTCCTTCCTTACTTGCATCCATGCATACAATGAAATTCCCACCGGGATTCACAATCCACAACATTGGTGTGGTCATCAAAATTTGCTTAAGCCTTTGAAAACTTTCTTCACACTTGTTAGTCCATAAGAACTTGTTTGCTTTGTTCTACAAAACCATCATGGGGAAATAAATTCTTGAGAAGTTCTCAATTAAATTTCAATAATACCCTGCTAAACCTAAGAAGGACCTAATGTCAGTGACACTAGTCGAGGTAGGAAAATCCTTTATAGCTCAAATATTTTCCGGGTCCACAACTATTCCTTCCTTGGATATGATGTGATCTAGGTACTGTAATTTTGGTTGGTAAAAATAACATTTACTAAACTTAGCATAGAGCCAGTGTTCTCTCAACACCCAAAGTACTATGCAAAGGTGTGTTACGGAGAGAAATTCCTATGGGTTGGGTTACCACAACAAACAGCTAGACTCCAGAAATCAATCTTTCCCAATATGCAATAGAAATAAAATGTCTAACATTAAAGGATTGAACCCCGTACCTTATTTCGGACGGTTGAAGTAGATCCCCGTTGAGCTTTCCAATCTTCAGCTTGAATTGATATAATACTTCCTCAACAATAAGTAAACAAAACAAGCATACTATATATCACGGTGTTAGATCTATTCTAGCATATATAATCAATAATGTAAAAGCATTTGACATATTCCAATGGATACAATATTCATTCAAATACACATTACTGGACAGGAAAAGATATTTCTATTAATATAAATCAGAGATTACAAGTGACAACCTTTGACGGCACGTTTGCGAACCGGAGAAGACTGAATCAGCCACTTGGGCCTCCACCACCTCAATCCTCCATCACTCAGATAGCAAGCTCACTAGCAAAAGGCAAGCTTGGGAAGAACACAACAATGCTCCAAGGGACAAAGGGATGCACACTCAAGCATAAGCTCTGGAATCAATGGACTATAGTTTTGTTACTCTCAATTCTCTCTTATATATGCCTTCAATGTCTCAAGGGGTTCCTTATATAGCTTTTCAAAGGGATACTGAAAGGTCGAATCCATGCAATCTCAAGGCATATGGAAGGCCAGGAGTCATATGAGTTGGATCCAAGTCAAGGAAAACTCCAAAAGGATTTGGATTATGCACACATCCCGATGTATGTGACTATAGAGGTAATATCCGCTTATGTACACGGTTATCGGGGTAAAAGCCGTGTATATCACTTTCCTTATGTTTTTAGGGATGATCAAGGACACATCAAAAGACAAAAAGTAGTCCATAGGGGCTAATGAGTCTCCAGCGGGACAGGGGAAGGCCATACAATGTGTGATTCACCTAGTGTGGTGAAATCCGCTATAACAGATGCCCCCTAATGTATGAGATCAGAGGGGTTATACGATGTCCGAAATACATTATAAGTCCATCCCAGAAGTGGAGTGATGAAGGTACCCAAATGGAAGACCAGCCACCCAATCAGCATAGTACAATGATACAACTCTGCATATAACTGCAAATACATATAGCAGTCTCGGATACATAAGAGTACAATGGCAATGAATCGGCATGAAACATGATAACACATACGTGGTCATCGCCACGTACAATATACATAGATCAGAATCTCCATGATGAGGATATACAAAGGACCATGATCTCCACAAAAGATGAAGATATACAATAGATCAAGATCTCCATAGTGGCTAGAAATGTCTGACATATACTGGAACAAGTCACGAGAGCTGAAATCTCATGAACACTGGCACGATCTGTTAGTTTTTGTACCTAGGCAGTTGTTCCCTAAGTGGCTTTTTTTTACCTAAGTCACTTAGAAGGGGGAAAAAGATGACCCTCACATTAAAAGTCACTTAATGAGACTTTATAAACTTAAAGTCACTTTTTGATAAATTTAAGTGGGTGAGTAATTTTATTTAAGTGATTTAAATAAAATGGATTTTTACTCTCATTGAATCTCAGCCATTGGATTGGATCTTTTTCTACCGTTGGATGAGATTCCCACTTAGGGTTTAGACAAAAAGGGTAGAGGGAGGCAAAGAGACTTTCACTTTTCATTTTTCAGGAGAAGGAGAGTGAGCTGAGAGAGCAGGAGGTCGAGCTAGGGCATTGGCACGATTTCCAATAAGAGAGACAGCACAGAAATCGAGGTGCATTTATTGTTTTGCACAGAACCCAAGGAGAGTACAGACTGCATTTAATACATAGTACAGACTGCATTGAATGCACAGTACGAACTGCATTCAATGCACAGGATGGACTGCATTTAATGCACAGAAATCGAGACAGTACGACTGCATTAATGGATGCACATAAATCGAGGTACGGCCTTCATTAATTACAGCACTGTTTTCGAGGGTACATAATGCACAGGTTTCGAGGGTACGGACTACACAGTTTTCAAGGGTATGGCTGCATTTAATTTCTGCACAGATTTCGAGGTGGTTTCAGGCAACCAAGATAGACTGCTGGGTCAAATTTCTGGGTTGAGATAAGTTGGATTTTTTACTGTAAAATTAATGTCTGATTTTTTCCTGAAGCTAATAATAAACTCTCTCTCTCTCTGACTGGTTTTCCCCTTGTGGGTTTTTCCAGGGCCATTGGCCAAAAATATCTGAGTTAAAATTTATGGTGTGACTGTTAAAATGTGTTTTTCAGCCTGTTAGTGTTTTACTGTGTGTTTAAATTGTTCAGAAAAAATTTCTTAAGTAACTTATAGCCAATTCAAAACCGGCTGTAAGTGAAAACCATGAAATGTTCATATAAACCAGCAAATAGTAAAACTCAAAATTTCTACATGGTATCAGAGCTTGGGGGCAAAAAATAGTGATAGTTTGCAGACACACAGAAATTTTCAGAACTCAGATTTTTAGCATTTTATCTTCTGTCAGTGAACAACACTTTGTTGGGTTGGTGTAGAGATGGCTACAGGACTTAGATTGGAGGATAGGTTGGATGGGACAGGAAATTTTGTGCCATGGAAGGCCAGAATTTTACTGTTATTGGAAGAGAATGAGTTATGGCCGGATGTAGTTAGGAACACTACAGCAAATCCTATTGTCATACCTGCATCTACAGATGCAGCATCTCTTTCAGCCTTCAACAAACAGGACTGTAAAGCTAGAAGGATTATTCTTGATGCGGTTAAAGACCACATTATCCCTCACATTTCAGGCAAGGATAGGGCTCACGAGATGTGGACAGCCTTGACCAGTTTGTATGAGAGCTCCAATGAGAATAGGAAAATGGTTCTCAGAGAAAAACTCAAGAGTATAAAGATGAATGGGGGTGAGGGAGTCACAGCTTACCTTACTAGGATTTCTGCAGTTCGGGATGAACTTGCAGCGGGTGCGGAGAAGGTTGCCCCTACAGAGCTTGTTCGCACTGCAGTGAATGGGGCTTCAAAGTCCTTGGGTGCTTTTGTGCAAGCTATAGTGGGCAAAGAGAACCTAACTGACTGGGAGAGACTTTGGGATGACTTTATGCAGGAGGATACCAGGAGAGGTCTTGTATAGGGTAGCACATATCACAGTGGGGTTGATGATGAGAATGTGGCTTTGGCAGCTAAGGGCAAGAAGAAGAAGGTTCCTAAGAAGGGTGGGGCCAAGCAGCACCAGCACCAGCAGCAGAGTGGGTAGAAGAAAGACTTGAGTAAAATCAAGTGTTATGCTTGTCAGGCGTTTGGGAACTATGCCTCATAGTGTCCAAGCAAGAAGAAGAAGAAGGGACAGGGACAGCATACTGCAGCCTCAGGAGAGGTTGATGAGTTTAGTGATGCATTTCAGAGGGAGTTTTCCCTTTATGCTGGACATATGGAGAGAGAGAGAGTCTCTTTAGCCACCAGCATAGACATGGATATGGATATGGAGCATTCATTGTTGGCAGGTCATCAGGGGGGTCCATCCACCTCGACTACTTAGTACATTGACAGCGGAGCCTCGAGTCACATGACTGGAGCTCGAGAGGTGTTCTCGGAGTTATTTGGGACAGGTAGATATGTGGAAGATGTCCTTGGAAACAACATTGTTGTTAGAGCTGTTGGTCGGGGGACCATCACATTTCAGAGGGAGTCGATGAGTCCCATGACTATGAGGGATGTGTTGTATGTCTCTGCGCTGAAGAAGAACCTAGTATCATTTTCCACCATTGAGGATAGGGGTCTTGGGGTGTGCTTTTCAGATGTGAGAGTGCAGGTGTATCCTAGGGCTACAAGTATGTCTAGTGCCATGGACATTTGATTCAGGTGTGGAAAGCTGTACAATATCTTGTTTCAGCCACAGTGTGCTTTAGTACACAGTAGCAGCAGTGAGCTATGTGAGCTCTGGCATTGGAGGATGGCCCACCTACATCACCCATCTCTTAGATTGTTGAGGAGAATTGTTACAGGTTTATCGGAGTTCATCACTGAGCAGAGTGATGTGTGCAGGGTGTGTGCTTTGGGAAAGTACACCAAGACTGTTTTTTTGAGTAGTGACACTGTTAACACCCAAAAATGGTTCACTGCCTCATTTTCCCCATTACATGGCCCATTTGTCCATTTTCCTACCATATTTCCATCAAAAACCCATAAAAACCATGCAAAAAGCCTCCAAAAGGCTTAAAATGCCTCCAAAAGGCCATAAAACCCTCTTTTCAGCTAAAAATATCCAAAATTCCTCCAAAAAAGCAAAAATATCCAAAAAGAAAGAAAAAATATAAAATAATGAGGAAATGAGGAAAAAACCATAAATAGCTGAAACCCTAACCCTAAAACCGCATGGTTTTCAATTATAAATAAGGGGTGGAAACCCCTTATTCCACATCCACAATCACAAGTATCCTGCCTCTGCCAAAATTGCTCGTGAAACCATAGCTCACCATTGAAGCTACTTTCACCGTGAAACCATAGCTCACCATTGAAGCTACTTTCACTGTAAGAGCCCCTTTTGGCCCATTTCCACCATTGGAGAAAGAGAAGAAGCAGCTTGAAGCTCGGAGCCACCGACATCGAACCAACACAACGGACTTCACCAACCTCCACATTGGAGGTAACATCAATAAAGATCATTATTTACTATTTACTGCTTTTGTTTTATGTTATTTACTTTCTACTATTTTGTTTAATGCACTTGTTTAGATTTAATTCTCATTATTGTTTAGCATCTTTTTATTTCAAGTTATAGCTTTTAATTCATATATCATTGAACTGCTACTAAGGAATCCATTGTCCTTAGTAGGTACTCATTCCTACAAGCTAGGGAGAAAACCCTAGCTACAGTTTTGGTGACTCCGTTGGCTTTTTTAGTCTTTATATTTTCCGTTTTTTCCTTTCGGCTGTCGCTTTTCAGCCACCGCCGACCGCGACTTTCAGCCCCATAACCGTGTCCCGACCGCGTCTGTCCAGCCCTTAGCTGCGACCCAAACATGATTGTTTCTTCCAAACCCACGTTCTAACCGTCGCTGCCATCCAGAAAACCGCGATCTGAGCGCGACTGTTTCGTCCAAACCCACGGTCCGACCGCCGCTGTCATCCAGAAAACCGCGATCTGAGCGCGACTGTTTCGTCCAAACCCACGGTCCGACCGCCGCTGTCATCCAGAAAACCGCGATCTGAGCGCGACTGTTTCGTCCAAACCCACGGTTCGACCGCTGCTGTCATCCAGAAAACCACGATCTGAGCGCGACTGTTTCGTCCAAACCCGCGGTCCGATCGCCGCTGCCATCCAGAAAACCGCGATCTGAGCGCGACTGTTTCGTCCAAACCCGCGGTTCGACCACCGCTGTCATCCAGAAAACCGTGATCTGAGCACGAATGTTTCGTCCAAACCCGCGATCCGACCGCTGCTGTCATCCAGAAAACCGCGATCTGAGCGCGCCTGTTTCGTCTAAACCCGCGGTCCGACCGCCGCTGTCAACCAAAAAACCGCGATCTGAGCGCGCCTGTTTCGTCAAAACCCGCGTCCTGATTGCTGCAATTTTTTGCTGTATTTGACAACAGCCCCTTTGCTGCCATATTTCCTGTAGTCCTACAGCCTTTTCCGCACCATTATTCTTATTATCTTTTTACAGCATTGTTTTAAAAAAAAATTAGCATTCTTTATTCCAATAATTTGGCATGATAAAAGTTTTTTAATTCAGCATTATTGATATTTACGAAGTCGCCCTGGCACTTCTTTTCTGGGTTTATAACTTCACAAACACACACTCTGTCATCTAAATCAAGTGAGACCTAAAAACTACTTAACTCAACCAACATTTTAACCCCACTTGGGGAACATAAAAGAACTTTTGTAGTTAGGTAGGATCAAGGGGATAGGCTTCCAATAACACCCCTTGGTTATTTACACTTGAGACATAGCTGTTGTCCTTTAGGGAACCAAAATCCCCTAGTATTTTTTGACACGGTCACAACCAGATTATCAGAAGGCCTCTCCCTTAGGAGGGTTGAAGTCGTGAGATTGGTTCCGGAGGTCTGAGTGGAATACCGAACTCCATTCAGTAACTGAAGGGCTACCTTTCGCAGTTCTCGGATTATCCCTGTATAGGGAATATTGCGGTTAAAGGACCAAGCGGCAGATTTACCTTTCTGGACGTGTCATGAATAGGGTATCTTAGTTGCCATTCTTCTAGGATTTGACTACCCGGTGTCCCTCTCGGTAGGGGGATACTTTAGCCACTTGACTCTCTTCTTCATATTGTCTGACTTGGATTTCATCACCTTGCAGAGGATATGTCTAGTTGAGTCATCATACTACTAGTTAGGTGTTTGCATGCTCCCTTACCTCCTTTTGGTTTAGTGAGTCCACCATTTTTTATTTTTGCAGGTAACCCACTATTTTTTGGTATTCTGACCATTTCTGTTGATACTCCGCCTGTTGTAGCACGCAGTTACAGTGGGTGTTTTGAGGTGTTGTTGGCCTGAGCGCCCCATTTGTTGAGCTCTCCTTCTGCACACTCGGTTGCATTAGAGTTTTTTAAGCTGTTTTGTAGTTTCCTCAACCCACACAGATTTGACATCATTTTATCACCATTACTTCCCCGAGACATTCTCGGTGCCTCAGAGGTGAGCCCCCACAGCACGGATCACTCGATACCACTCACCGTAGATCTCAAGCCTTGTCACTTGACTCCACTCGTCAGCGACGTAGGAATCCGTCACCAGATTCTGACGCCCCTTATTTTACATCAGACTCAGAGCCTGAATCCGAGAACACCCTTTACACCGCCCCTACTAGCCCCATGGCCAGCGTGAATCCCACTCCCTTAATGAGAGGGACCGTTGGTGGCACATCCACCACGACACCCAGTACCTCACCTACTTTGGGTATGCCCTCCACGGGGGCCCCCTCTACTGTCCCCCTCACAGTATCGATTCCCGCAGCAGGAATACCGGTCCCCACTCCATTAGTGACTCATACCACCCCTGGGGGTGCAGGTCCGTCCTATACCACCATAGTTCCCCCACTTGAGGGCAACCTCCCTCACATGACCCCTCCACTTGGGGGCATCGGCCCCAACTTAATCCAACCCACAACCGTGTCACACCCTTCGTCGAGTTTGCCATACATGGCTAGCCTCAATCTACCTGACCTAGCCAGATTAACCAACGACCCCATCCGGCACAACTCTGCGTGGCCTCACATGCCCACCAAGCTCCCCTCAGACATCCCTAAGTTCGAGAATAAGGCAGGTGAAGACCCATAGAACCATATCATGTCCTTCCATCTATGGTGTTCCTCAAATTCCATAGTAGATGACTCCATTCGCCTCCGTTTATTACAGAGCACTTTCACCGGCTCCGCTGCCAAATGGTATATCGAGCTGCCCCATGGAACCCATGCCACCTTTACATCCCTGGCCTCGACCTTCCTACATATCTTCCAGTTACATGTCCGCTACGACGCGGGCGTTGAGATCCTCCTATCTTGCCGGCAGAACACGGCTACCCATATCACAGACCACATTCACGAATGGCGGCGACGCCGTAGCCTATGCAAAATCAAGTTAGATGACCGGATCTTCCTAGATTGGTTCCTCAAATCCCTCCTTCCGCTCATTGCTAAGGATGTGGCAGCCGAAATACCCCAGTCGAAGGAAGAGGCTATCCTTAAAGCCCAGCAGTTCGATCTCATTTACGCCCAGTCAGGTTATCTTTATACCAACATACCTGACGCCCCCCGCGGTGATCCCTCCCAGCACGATCCACCGGGGGAATCCCACGCTGCAGACGGCATCATTGGCCGTCTCTCTTCGCAACCTCAACCATTTTCCGTAGCCCATCCTCCCTCTGGCCTTGAACCTTCACAGGCTACATCCCAGTCTGGAGCAACCAACTCATATGCTCAAATGCCACATCAACACCATTCCCATGGACCCTCCTGTCCACCTCAGTGTTTTGGCCATATAACTTCCACTTACGCCCCCCCGATCGCACCTCATCCCTACTATCATCAGCAGGCTGCACCAGCTCTTGCGCCACCACAAGCCCAACCTCATTATTATCAGCCACAACCAACCCCTGCGGAAAACCCACAACCCGCTCCACAGCACTATCAACAACCCCCCCAAGTAGCTGCACCAGCGCAGCCTCCACCTCCATATTATCCACCGCAGCCTGCTCCAGCACCTGCACAAACTCAGAATCCACCCACTACCCAAGGGCAGGTTTACGCCCAATAAAACCCGCCGCTAAACCAGAACAACCAACGTAACGAGGGCCAACAAAACCGTGGTAGAGGCCGAAATCGTGGGAACAACCAACAGACCGAGCAAGCTGGTCAACACCCTAATCCCCCCACTAATAATAACGCGGCCCCTACCAACCAAAACCCTGATCGCCCGCCCAAGCAGGCTAAAAACCCTAATTTGCGAACGAACTATCCTTGTTCTGTTTGCGGGGTCTATGGCCACTACACCCATTTTTGTCCACTTATGGAGCGAGTCCAAGAACTTTTGGCTGCTGATAGACTACGCCAAGGACAGGCGGCTCCTCAAGCACCACCCAATCCCCCACAACCTCAGCAGCCACCTTTGGTGCTACAAAACCCCTTACCAAACCAAGGATCAGTGAACACTGAACCATTGTCTCCCCCTCCAGCCAATGCGCCCATCCAACAAATCACTTGCGCGGCTCCTGATCAACCCATATTTGACTCAGGTACCCACCATCTGTTGATGATGTCCTTCGATGAGGTCAACCTCCAGACTCGGCGGAACCAATATGGCTCCACCCCAGAAGCCCCTCCTTCCAACAACCTCGCTAACGCTCATCCCACTGATCAGGCATTACGTATACCTCCACCTCCACTAGATGGCGCTCCCAAAATAGCCCGTTTCCCACTTCGCCGTATCAACAACAACCCCAATGCACAGGCCACGTCTAACTACAACATTGTCGATGATTTAGCCCAATCCCCCACAGCCATGTCTGCGTTGGAAGTCTTGAAAAACTGCCCTTCATAGCGTAAGACTTTACTCTCAGCCATTGGAGCTATCGATCCAACTGATTCGCAGTTAATGGCATTTGATTTGGACCAATCCGAACCTCGCCTGCCTTCCAATTTATCATTCCAAGTTTCTGTCTCCATTCGGAATTTTGTCGTCCATCGATGCATTATTGATGAAGGTGCCTCCACATGTGTCATGCCCGTCTCCATTTGGCAGAAAATGGGATCCCCCCCCCTCCAGCAGTCCTCTACTGCATTGCGAGCCTATGATGACCGTTCAGCTCAACCACGAGGCCTATTGACCAATGTCCCCCTCCAGCTGGCTGGCAAAACCATCCTAATCAACATCGAGGTTATCAATGCCCAGCTTGATTATAACCTTTTACTTGGCCGCAACTACATGTATGCCATGCGAGCAGTCGCTTCTACCGTTTTTCGTATCATGATGTTCCCCCATGAGGGACGCGTGGTCACGGTTGACCAACTTACTTATCACAATCCCAATGCCCCTGCAGCACCCAAAAATGTTCTCCCCATGGTGGAACAACCTATCTCGGGTGCCACCAACACAGTCATTTCTTCTATAGGGCTCGTACTCCCCACGGTTGAACAACCTATTTCGGATACCACCACCTCATTCGTGTCTTTAGTGGGTCCCGGAGTTTACTCAGATGCGCCAATGACCTCGACTTTCCCATCTATTCCACCCCCGTCTCCCACCATCGAAGTATCCAATCTATGTACCCTGTCCCACATCACGCGGACTCCTACTAATCAAACGCCTTTGTTGCCTAAACCCCCTTTGGTACCTAGTCACATTGGCGCTACACCCATTCATACCATTCCTTTCCTCTTCCCTCCCTCAGGAGTGGCTAGCACCCCGGTCATGGCTACCCTCAACCTCCCCGGGTTAACCTTAGGATTACC
>LPNX010946848.1:94119-118309 GCA_001517045.1 Pseudotsuga menziesii
CGAGTACAGGCTCACTCTCTTTGATATGAACAATCCGGAACTTGAGACGGCACCACTCATTATTGAGGAAATCCATTCCCCAGTCTCTTCCCCTTCCGAAGAGGTTAATACCACTCTCTTTGAGATGAACAATCTGGATCTCGAGATGGCACGCCTCACCTTTAAGGAAATCCTTTTCCCGGTCTCTCCCCCTTCCGAAAAGGTCAATCCCGTTCTTTTTGAGATGAACCATTTACATCTTGAAACGACATCACCCACCATTGTGGAGATCCACCCCCCGGACTCTTCTTCTTCCGAAGAGATTAATACCATATATATGATCTCTTCCGTCACTACACCCCCGTCAATAGATTTGACGAGCCAAACATTCCATACGGATGAGGAAATTCTCCAAGCTCTCACTGCCTCGGATTACCCTTGGGATGACATGCACCATCGTTCCTACTTCCTCCTAGATGCACCTTCCTCTAACACTGCTACCCAATTTGCAGTCGAGTCCAAAGACTTCCTTCCCCCCAAGGTCGACTAGTTCAAAGACCCTATTCCTGCTCCTGACGCCTTCGAAGAGGGTAACATGGCCAACATCTCACCTGTCATTAAAATTGATATCGCTGCCCCCGGCGGCACCCCCGAACTCATCGCTTTAGGAGCATCTTGCACTGAGCAGGAGGTTAAGGAATACAAAGCACTCTTCAAAGAATTCCGTGATGTCTTTTCCTGGTCCTATACCGAAATGCCTGGTCTTGACCCTGCCATTATAGAGCACCACATTGACACATGGCCTGATGTACCCCCTGTTCGTCAGAAACAACGTCCCATCCATCCCTCAAAACTCCCAGCTGTCAAAGCGGAGATTGAAAAGCTTCGCACGGCAGGTTTCATTTATCCTATTGCCTATACCACTTGGGTTTCAAACCCTGCTCCTGTCAACAAGAAACAAGGCACCATTAGGGTATGCACTGACTTCCGAGACTTAAACCGCACGTGTCCCAAAGACAATTTCCCTACGCCATTTATTGACCAGCTCATTGATGCGTGTGCGGGGCATGAAGTCCTCTCGTTCATGGACGGTTTTTCTGGATACAATCAGATCCAAATCCGAAAGGAAGACCAGTACAAAACCGCTTTTACTACCCCATGGGGCACCTTTGCCTATCGCGTCATGCCTTTCGGCCTAAAAAATGCTGGTGCCACATTCCAGCGGGCCATGACCTATTGCTTTCATGATTTAGTCCATATCTTGCTCGTCTACCTTGATGACCTTACAGCTCGTTCCCGAAAATGATCAGACCACCTTGATGACCTTCGGAAAATTTTTCTGCGTTGTCGCAAATATCAAATCCGCTTGAACCCACACAAGTGCGTCTTTTGCGTTCCAGCTGGCCGATTGTTAGGTTTCATTATTTCCCAGAAAGGAATTACTATTGATCCTGTGAAAGTCCAAGCCATCTTAGACCTTCCCTCTCCTTGAACGCTCCAACAACTCCAAAGTCTGCAAGGGCGATCCAATTTTCTTCGACGCTTCGTTCCTGATTATGCCACAACCGTTCACGGTTTCTTGCGCCTGCTCCGTACCCATGTACCCTTTGTCTGGGACGCACAAGCAGAAGCTGCATTCGCAGACCTCAAGAAATCTCTCACACAAGCCCCCTTGATCTCCCCTCCGGATTTCTCTCAGGACTTCATCCTCTACGTCTCGGCATCTAAACATGCTGTGTCCGGCGTCTTGGTTTAAGAAGACACCTCACGCCAAGAACATGTCATTTACTACGTCAGCCAGACCTTGTCCGGCCCACCCCTACGTTACCCATATGAGGAGAGACTAGCTTTAGCCGTGGTATTTTCCGCCCAAAAATTGAGACACTACATTTTACTTAGTCATACTACAGTTGTCACCGATTCTAACCCCATGGTATATCTCTTAAACCGGCGTCTCCTGCAAGGTCATGTGGCTAAATGGGTCATTATCCTCCAGGAATATGACCTCACATTCCGAACACCTAAGAGCACCAAAGCCCTTGCACTTTCCCAGCTCATCACTGATCTCCCTTCCTTTATCCCGGCCCCACCTATCTCCGAGGAGTTACCCGATAATCACTTGTTCACCATCTCGTCCGAAGACCCGTGGTACGGTGATATCTTTTTATACCTGCGCACACAAAAGTTCCGACCCACCGTCACTCGTAATGGACGTCGTTGTATCTGTCATCATGCCTCTCGCTACCTCCTCATCGGAGATGTCCTTTACCGGCGAGGAATCGACACGATTCTTCGTCGTTTCCTTACACACAAAGAAGCTGAACAGGTCCTTAATGATTGTCATAGCGGTGCCTGCGGCGGCCATTTCTCAGGCATGGCCACTGCCCAAAAGGTCGTCCGCACCGGATACTACTGGCCTACACTTTTCACTGACTGCATCACTGTGGTCAAGCATTTCCATAACTGCCAACTTTTTTCCCCCAAAGCCCGGACACCACCTGCTCCGCTACACCCAGTCGTCACCGTTGGTCCCTTTTGTAAGTGGGCCATCGACTTCATGGAATGTAGACCCACATCTACGAACGGCCATAAGCACATCATAGTTGCCGTCGATTACTTCACCAAATGGGTGGAAGCCATGCCCACCTTCAACTGCACCGCTGAGACTGCTGCCCGTTTCTTTTTTAACAATGTCATCACTTGATTCGGGGTCCCTAAACAGTTAGTCTCAGACCATGGATTACACTTTGAAGATTCCGTTTGGCGCGAGTTATCCACCTTCCTCAAATTTCAACACCAGTTTTCCTCGGCTTACTACCCTCAAGGGAATGGTCAAGTCGAAGCTGTTAACAAAATCCTCAAAACCATACTCCAATGTACTGTTGATCGGCATAAGTCCAACTGGCACCATATGCTATTCCCTGCCTTATGGGCTTACCGTACCTCCACCAAACCGCCACCGGTTTTACCCCATTTAATTTAGTTCACGGCGTAGAGTCTATCCTCCCCATCGAGTGTCAGATACCTGCCTTCCACATCGCCGTTGAGCTTCTCCCCGATACCTCCCCCCTTGAGCACCATCTGTTATCCCTCGAACAAGCCGATGAATATCGTCGGGCCACCCTCCAGAACATCGAGGCTGCCAAAATCCGCTCCCAAGCCAGTTATGACAAGCACGTCTGCCCTCGAACTTTCCACGAAGGGGACCTCGTCCTTGCCTATGACCAAGCCAACGACAAAAAAGGTAAAGGAAAGTTCGAATCCATGTGGCAAGGCCCTTACATTGTGCAGACTTGCCTAGGCAAGGGGGCATACATTTTAGCCAACTCTGAAGGCCAACCTTTATGCAACCCCCGTAATGGGTTGTACCTTAAACGTTTTTACCCATAATTGAAGCCGCAACCTCATTGGTCCGCATTGTATAGTTTGCTCTTCTTCTTTGTTTTTTACCTTATTTATCATAATCTCACATTCATCGTCTTTGCATGCCCACAGATGGACCATCTTCCACCTCGTTACATTGGCTACGCTGATGGGGCAAGCCGCTGGTCTCCCAACCTGGCTTCTGTAGCATGGGTTTTGTATTCCCCTTCCAATGAACTGATTCACCTTGACGGAGCATGTATAGGCGTTGCTACCAATAACCAGGCAGAGTATGATGCTGTGACCGGTCTCCTGACTGCTGCCCTCCAGATGGGCATACGTCACCTTCATGTGTTCTTGGACTCCCAACTACTTGTCTCCCAAATCAACAACTGCTACCAGGTGCGCGATCCTTGCCTCTTTAGAAAATTCTTGCGTACAAAACAAGTTAGCCGACAGTTTGAACCCATCACATTCACGCATGTCCCCAGAGCTCAAAATAGTGTCGCAGATCAAATGGCCAATAACATCCTGGATTGGCATATCAATCACACCATATAACATCTCCATCATGCATCATAGCATCTCATCCAACCATATAAAAAACCAAAAAGACTGCATTGCATAAACACTTACATCCATATACATAAACCATAAAAACACATTTGCATCCATAGGGTCATCCACGTGCCTAACATCCTAGACTACTAGCATCCACGTGCAATACAAACATATAAAACATCATCAAGCGCATCCACGTGCGTACGAAGGATAAAACATCATCAAAGTGCATCCATGTGCATAAATATATATATATCAAACCCAAAAATATATACACGAGCTATACATGTCCTAAGTACCCCTTTACTCAGCTATACAAAAAATATGTGTATGTACAATCCTAAAGCCTCATAAGGTACAGGCCGTAGCTACAAAAAATCGGGGAGATCCCCCTGCTCTCCCTAATGAGAGTCATAATCTGGGTCACTGCCAGTATCCGCAGCCTCTGAGTCCTCCCCCTGCTCCTCCTCCGGTGGGTCCTCATCCCGTCTGGGCACCTGTGCCCATGCCCTATCCGCCAATAGGGCCACCCGAATCGCAATCCCTCTAAAATCATGGGGTGCCCCCATACACTCCTGAATCACCTCCGGATCCAGGTCCCGCCATCCCACATCAGCCACTCCCTCCAGCAACCGCTCCAACAACACCCGTACAGACTCCAAAGTCCCCTCGGCATCTGGACGCCGCAACTCCCCTCGCCCAGGTAAAGCGGGAATGGCTACAGTACCTCTACGTGGCACATGTTCTGGCGGCGGCCTCGGACCCACATCTGCAATCCACCGGTCAGATCGTCCAAAAACAACAACGCAGCTCTGGTCCACTGTACGCACAAACCAAAGTCCAATAGTCAAATGACACATGTCATGTTGGGCCCACTTACTATTTATAGTCCGTTGACATTTTCTTGTTTTGGATTTTCTGAACCCATACGAAGTGCATTTTTCGAACCATTTCCACCATTGGAATCAGCATGACAAAACCATCATAATGGTCCCCTCGTTGCGTTCTTTTTTGCTACATCATTTTTTCCCATTTTTCCGACACCACTAGTCGTCTCGGTTTACGTCCCACTTCGGCCGTTCTTCGTTTTTTTTTTTTTTTATATCGCCGAATTCATTTTTCTGAGCTCGTGATAATGCTTGAGATCATTTCTCGCTCTCACTTGGTACAATCGCAACATTGCGTCCCTACACCTTGCCGCATTGATTTGCGCGCCACATCGGCCGTCATCAGATTATTTCACACTTTTTACATGAGCCATCCACTCCTGTCATACTGCAAATGTTTCATTCTTTTTCCTTCATTCATTAACCCGGCAAGGAGGGCCACCAGTGTTCCCCCCCACCCTCAGTCCTGGTCACCATAAATACTCCTTGATTGAACACTTCCTCCTTTCCTGGCCATTTATTCAGAGTCTTCTTATTTTCTTTCAGACTCCTTAAAATTGAAAGCAACCACGAGCATGTACTATCATGGGCTCGTAAAATCCACACGACAGTATCATTCCATTATTTCAGAGTCTTCTTATTTGCTTTCAGACTCCTTAAAATTGAAAGCGACCATGAGCATGAACTATCCTGGGCTCGTAAAATCCACATGACAGTACCATTTTATATCCACACTTCTTCAAGTTCCCTAACCCATGAAGCAGTCCCCCCGCACCTCTTGGCGCTATGATCGATCATCTCGGCAGCACCCCCAAGCAGGTCGCCTTTGTTCAGAGTATTTTGCAGTCTCCTACCATTTTACCACAGCTTGAGTCTCCCTCAGCCCATTCACTCTCAGATACTATACCGCTATGATCCATTTACCACCAGTCAGTCCCATATGCTGCCCGATCATCCCCGCCATCATACTCTGAACAAAGGAAGTTTGTGTCCACCCACTCTACTTGCCCAGTTATTTACCCCAGTTTATCAACCCCGCCATCAGTACGATCACATTTCGGTTTTTCACCTCGCGCTCCTGTCAAGGAAACATCATTGCCTTGATAGTTGCAGGTCTCCCTCTGTCGACGACATCCCCTCTATTCCAGAGGATAGACCCAGAGGCCCCTGCGTCTTGGACCCATCACCATCTGAGGTGGGTGCCTACGGACCATTTTGGGAGGAATCATCATTGCCTCTCCGAATGGATGTTTCTCACATGCTCGACTTCAGCACCTTGATCGCATCGTTGAGAATCGCGCAGGATTTACATCCATTCCATTATATGTCGAAGACCCCATATTTCTTCCGACTCTAGCACATTGGTGAGTCACTTCGGAACGACCAGTTATATGTTCCCGTGGTTGTCCGGGCTGCGTTGGAGATTGTATTCGGAAGCCATCCAGTTCCATGCTTCCTCGCGTACCCAGTTCAGTTCCAGATCAGTATACCATTGCATGCATGACCATTGTCACTTTGATCCAGCAGCTCATCAGTTCCTTTGGAACCACATTCCGTAGCACTGTCGTCATTCCAGTGCATCAGTTGTTCAGCTCAGACATGGTCAGCCCAGCAGTATGTTCCAGCATTGTGTCCCCTCTGGACACTTATGATATACACAGTGGTTTTCTATGTATCCTACAGGTCCCCCTTTTCGGGCCTCACAGTTATTTTTATGTATCTAGATACGAGCATGGGAATGCCCGCCTCGTCCAGATTATCAAATGATTCCTCATCCATTATTGAGGTTATGTACTTTTTAGTCCTTGTAGGTGGTTCGAGATCGTTGTTTCGGGCTTCAGTTGGTTCCTTCTCTTTCTCCACACCCCAGCAACAAAAAGGAATATGACTTATGATGTCCATCGGCCATACGATGAGCTCCTGCCCTCGCACATTAGGGGGCAATCTGTTAACACCCAAAAATGGTTCACTGCCTCATCTGCCCCATTACATGGCCCATTTGTCCATTTTCCTACCATATTTCCATCAAAAACCCATAAAAACCATGCAAAAAGCCTCCAAAAGGCTAAAAAAGCCTCCAAAAGGCCATAAAACCCTCTTTTCAGCTAAAAATATCCAAAATTCCTCCAAAAAAGCAAAAATATCCAAAAAGAAAGAAAAAATATAAAATAATGAGGAAATGAGGAAAAAACCATAAATAGTTGAAACCCTAACCCTAAAACCGCATGGTTTTCAATTATAAATAAGGGGTGGAAACCCCTTATTCCACATCCACAATCACAAGTATCCTGCCTCTGCCAAAATTGCTCGTGAAACCATAGCTCACCATTGAAGCTACTTTCACCGTAAGAGCCCCTTTTGGCCCATTTCCACCATTGGAGAAAGAGAAAAAGCAGCTTGAAGCTCGGAGCCACCGACATCGGACCAACGCAACAGACTTCACCAACCTCCACATTGGAGGTAACATCAATAAAGATCATTATTTACTATTTATTGCTTTTGTTTTATGTTATTTACTTTCTACTGTTTTGTTTAATGCACTTGTTTAGATTTAATTCTCATTATTGTTTAGCATCTTTTTATTTCAAGTTATAGCTTTTAATTCATATATCATTGAACTGCTACTAAGGAATCCATTGTCCTTAGTAGGTACTCATTCATACAAGCTAGGGCGAAAACCCTAGCTACAGACACAAGAGATGCCGAGGTGCTTGATCTTATCCATATAGACATATGCGGTCCTATGTCATCTTTATCTTTGACTGGTTTTTATTACTACATCAGCTTCATTGATGACTACTCCAGGAAGACCTAGATCTACTTCTTGAGGAGCAAGAAGTCCGAGCTTGTGTTGAGAGTCTTCCAAGGGTTCAAAGCCCTTGTGGAGAAGCAGACGGGGAGGAAGATCCGGATCTTAAGATCGGACAATGGGGGTGAGTATACCTCCAAGGAGTTCAATGCATTCTGCAGATAGGAGGGCATTCAAAGACAGTTGACAGTTCCTTACACTCCTGAGCAGAATGGAGTAGCAGAGAAAAAGAATAGGTCGATTGTGGGGGCAGCCAGAGCGATGCTTCATGATTAGGGGTTACCTTTCTTTCTATGGGCAGAGGCATGTAGTACTGCAGTTTATCTGCAGAACAAGAGTCCTCATAGGGAAGTGGGGAGCAAGACTCCTGAGGAGATGTATTTAGGCAAGAAGCCTGAGGTGGGCCACCTTCGCATATTTGGCTCGTTGACTTACACTCACGTCCCTTCTGAGAAGAGGACGAAGTTTGATCCCACTACAGAGAGAGGCATCTTTGTGGGATATGATGAGGCTTCGACGGCCTATTGGCTTTACTTACCTAACTCGTGGAAATTTGTTATCTGACAGGAAGTAAAGTTTGATGAGGAGAGAGCCTTCAGGAAGTCTAGAGAGTTAGAGCAAGGGGAGACACCAGCTCCCACACCTCAGTTGGTACAGGCTTCTTTGATGCAGCTTACAGGTCCACAGGTTTCTGGAGGGACTGGATCACAGGGTACAGGCACAGCGTCTACAGGTTCAGTGATTCAGGTGGTTAGCACTTTAGGGACAAGTTCAGGGACAGGTTCAGGTTTGAGTCCTGAGATTACAGGATCATCAAACACAGGTTCATCAGTTACTGGTCCTCGAGGTATTGGACCTTCAGGTACTGGGACTTCCTCGGATGAGGAGGAGCAGCCTTCAAGAAAGAGGAAGCCTAAGTGGCTTCAGGAGACCTTGAAGGAAGCTGAGGCTTTTGGTAGGCCCCAAGAGAGGATCAGGATAGTAGTGGATCCAGACAGGCTTGGTGTGGTGCCGGACAGGGATGATATGGCTCTTGTTGCATGCCTTCGTGACTCTGAGCCATCCACATTTGAGGAGGCTTCCCAGCATCTGGTATGGAGAGATGCCATGATGGAAGAGTACCATTCCATCATGAAGAATGATGCTTGGGAGATAGTGCCGAGACCTGAGGGGAAGTCAGTTGTGACTTCCAGGTGGCTTTACAAGGTAAAGCATGCTACGAATGGCAGTGTGGAGAAGTACAAGGCTCGGTTTGTGGCGCGGGGGTTCTCACAGGTTGAGGGAGTCGACTATGATGAGACATTTGCTCCAGTTGCTTGGTATTCCTCTATCAGGGCAGTGATATCTATAGCAGCAGAGATGGGTTGGAAGATCCACCAGATGGATGTGAAGACTACATTTCTCAATGGTCTTCTGTAGGAGGAGGTATACTTAGAGCAGCCACAGGGATTTGAGATCCATGGGAGAGATTTTCATGTGTGCAGGCTGAGGAAATCCTTGTATGGACTAAAGCAAGCTCCTAGAGCTTGGTACTCCAGAATTGATACATACTTGACATCGATGGGATTTCAGAAGAGTGAGGTTGATCCCAACCTTTACTTCATTGTGGTTGGGGGAGATCCGCTCATTCTTCTGCTATATGTTGATGATCTATTTATCACAGGTGCTGAGCATCTCATTGCACATTGCAAGAGAGATCTAACATCGGAGTACGAGATGACCGACATTGGACTGATGCACTACTATTTGGGGATGGAGGTTTGGCAGGAGCCTGGACATATCTTCCTTGGATAGGGGAAGTATGCAGTTGATATTCTGAAGAGATTTCGGATGGAGGACTGCAGGCCGATGTGTACACCTATGATCACCAACTGGAAGCAACTTCATGATTTTGAGGGTAAGTTGGTGGATCCCACTATATATCGTCATCTCATTGGGTCTTTGATGTATCTGGTCAATACTAGGCCAGAATTGTGTTTTGCGGTGAACACTCTTAGCCAGTTCATGGTTGAGCCTAGGAGTGTGCATTGGACTGCCACAAAGCACATATTGAGATACCTTGCAGGTACAGTGGATTATGGTCTGGACTACAAAGGTTCGGGTTGAGTCAGCTTGGTTGGGTTCATAGATTCAGACTGGGCAGGTTGTGTGAGGGATCGAAAGAGCACTTCTAGTTGCTGTTTCAGTTTGGGCTCGGCAGCAGTTTCATGGTTCAATCGGAAACAAAAGTTCGTTGCACTGAGTTCTACTGAGGCTGAGGATATGGCAACCAGTCAAGCTACTTGTGAGGCACTGTGGCTTCGCAAGTTATTGGTAGGTTTATTTGATCAGCAGCTTAGGCCTATGGTAATCTACTGTGACAATCAGAGTTGCATTCAGATCTCTGAGAATCCAGTGTTCCATGACAGGTTAAAGCACATTGAGATCAGATACCATTTCATCCGTGACTACGTTAAGAGAGGGGCGGTTGAGCTTCAGTATATATCCACTGATGAGCAGGTAGCAGACATTCTGACAAAGTCTTTGGGGAGGGGGAAGTTTGTCTTCTTCAGAGATAAGTTGGGAGTGGTGCAGAACACCTTCCTTGGTAAGAGGGAGTGTTAGTTTTTGTACCTAGGCAGTTGTTCCCTAAGTGACTTTTTTTTTTCCTAAGTCACTTAGAAGGGGGAAAAAGGTGACCCTCACATTAAAATTCACTTAATGAGACTTTATAAACTTAAAGTCACTTTTTGATAAATTTAAGTGGGTGAGTAATTTTATTTAAGTGATTTAAATAAAAGGCATTTTTACTCTCATTGAATCTCAGCCATTGTATTGGATCTTTTTCCACCGTTGGATGAGATTCCCACTTAAGGTTTAGACAAAAAGGGTTGAGGGAGGCAAAGAGACTTTCACTTTTCATTTTTCAGGAGAAGGAGAGTGAGCTGGGAGAGCAAGAGGTCGAGCTAGGGCATTAGCACGATTTCCAAGAAGAGAGATAGCACATAAATCAAGGTGCATTTATTGTTTTGCACAGAACCCAAGGAGAGTATGGACTGCATTTAATACACAGTACAGAATGCATTTAATGCACAGTATCGACTGCAATTAATGCATAGTATGGACTGCATTTAATGCACAGAAACCGAGACAGTACGACTGCATTAATGGCTACACAGAAATCAAGGTACGACCTTCATTAATTACAGCATTGTTTTCGAGGGTATGGACTGCATAGGTTTCGAGGGTACAGACTGGACATTTTGCAAGGGTACGACTGCATTTAATTTCTGCACAGATTTTGAGGTGGTTTCAGGCACGGTTTTCAAGGATTACGGCAGCATTTAATGCTGGTCATACAATACGATTTTTTTGCTGGGTTTTGGCACAAAAATCGAGGCTAAGTTGTTGCTGGTTTTGGCACCTTTTTTTTCGAGAAGAAAACGGCACAGAAACCAAGACAGACTGCTGGGTCAAATTTTTGGGTTGAGATAAGTTGGATTTTTTACTGTAAAATTAATGTCTGATTTTTTCCTGAAGCTAATAATAAACTCTCTCTCTCTGACTGGTTTTCCCCTTGTGGGTTTTTCCAGGGCCATTGGCCAAAAATATCTGAGTTAAAATTTATGGTGTGACTGCTAAAATGTGTTTTTCAGCCTGTTAGTGTTTTACTGTGTGTTTAAATTGTTCAGAAAAAATTTCTTAAGTAACTTATAGCCAATGCCAAATCGGCTGTAAATGAAAACCACTAAATGTTCATATAAACCAGCAAACAGTAAAACTCAGAATTTCTACATGATCAAGGAGGTAGCATATAATAGATGCCACCAATCTGGAAGGTCTTTTACACACACCACTACAAGTACATGTCCTACTATGAGAATAGAGGTGTCGAGGTCGAACATAGTAGTCCATCGTCTGATTACCGGTCATTGATGTATACTGTTAACAGACGCGAGATCACCCACCAATAATGAAAATGGGAATCAAGGTACTAGAGTCCAAACTAACAAGTGTGAATAAACATGTTGAGGTTGAACACTTGAGAGAATCCACTGATTAGGGGACAGTGATGTATTCCCAAAACTGTCGATGGCGAGAGAACCTACCACTGATGACTGCAAGCCTCAAGGCACTCAAAATGACCCTAGACTCCAATCCCAGAATAAATGATCTGAAGTCGATGGGATGAAATTCGCTGGAAGGAGGGCATTAGGGCATACCCCATCATCCAACACGAGGTACTCAGCAAGGCTGGATAATGTTGAAGGACTCGATCATAAGGTGCATGAACCAATAACTGTACCGGGAATGGTCGACATGCAAAGTCAAGATAACTGAGGAATGACCGACTCATGTTTCAACTTCCTTCGAATAAGAGCGTAACGGCGTATGGTGACTGAATGAAGGTAGCATAGACTCGATATACAAATTGGGACATCTCTATTACGCAGGAGGCATCAATAGATGATCCATAGGGATTGGAAGCATAACCAGTTGGTGGAGATAAACTCAGATAAATGAGTACAACTCCTAAAGTCAAACTATAACCCAACCAATGGATGTGATATACAATGCTCTGTTCGAAGGCGACACGACTCGACAGCTGCCAAAGATAATATCTTTTCTTGTCCGGCTTTTTGGTTTTATGATTTTTTTGGACTTTTTCAGTTATTTGAAAAGCTTGAAAAAAGAATAAACTAGCTTTATAGTTACAAACTAGGAGGAGATGAGTGTCATTAGGGCAAACAAACTATTTCCAAGCAGTGGAACATACCTATGATCAATGCAAGGATACCTGTGTAGGATATTGACACTCGGGGGAAAATACCCTCCCAGTAAAAAGGGAATCAAGCTGCGAAGGATATAAAGAAAGGCTCTGCATGGCTAGACATGAGACAAGCTTGGGCTATATGGCTAAAACGCAATGTCAGGTGAGCCGGCATAAATCTCAATAAGACAGGAAAAGCTCATGATAATGCATCCACAACTTGATACAAGGGAGTCCGGTGGATCATGGCCAGCATAAGATCAAGAAGAGTATGAGGCTCTTGCAAAATGTCATGGCAATACTATACAACGAAATCCCACACCCTAAAGGGAGAAACATCAGCATGGGAACCAAATGAAAATAAGGCGCTAACTAGGGTACCCATGTAAGGTGAGGCTCTACCACTCATATCATGCAACTTCTAGAGCAACAAGAAGGTTTCGTGATATAATAGAGTGGGTTCATACCTAAGGTCAATATGGAACGGTCATAAGGCAATGCATAAGTGCAAGAAGATGTGATATCCTAACCTATATTCCAGTTCAGACATAATACCTGTGATAGGCACAAACGGTCTCTGGTCACAAAAGAAGCATCCAACAGACAACTTCAGTCCCAAGGAAGACCCAACCACACTCACAACCCACCCAGCAACTTCCCACAACATCAAACTCACCAAAAGGGAGGATGTACGCGACTGTATAAAGAACATCTGCGCATGTACGCAACTTTTGGCCAAAAATCCGTGTATGTACGCGACTTTTGTCCAAAAACCCGCGTATATAGAGAAGGCAGTGGTAAAAAGCAGGTCAAGGCCAAACCAATAAAGGGGAGTGTCAATGGACACACATACTATAACATGCGACACAAAAACAGAGAGAAACCAAGAGCAAGTCAATAATATCAAGCCCATTGTGCCCCCAAACCCCAAATAAAAACAAGGGACATCCCCAGCAGAGTCGCCAATTCTGTTACGGAGAGAAATTCCTACGGCTTGGGGTAACACAATAGACAACTAGACTCTAGAATTCAATATTTCCCAATATGCGATCGAACCTCGTACCTTATTTCGGATGGTTGAAGTAGATCCTCGTTGAGCTTTCCAATCTTTAGCTTGAATTGATATAATACTTCCTCAACAATAAGTAAACAATACAAGCATACTATATATCATGGTGTTAGATCTATTCTAGCATATATTATCAATAATGTGAAAGAATTTGACATATTCCAATGGATACAATATTTATTCAAATACACATTACTGGACAGGAAAAGATATTTCTATTAATATAAATTAGAGATTACAAGTGACAACCTCTGATGGCACGTCTCTGAACCGGAGAAACTGAATCCCCCACTTGGTCCTCCACCACCTCAATCCTCCATCACTCAGACAGCAAGCTCACTAGCGAAAGGCAAGCTTGGGAAGAACACAACAGTGCTCCAAGGGACAAAGGGATGCAGAAACAAGCATAAGTTCTGGAAACAATGGACTATAGTTTCATTACTCTCAATTCTTTCTTATCTATGCCTTGAATGTCTCAAGGGGTTACTTATATAGCTTTCAAAAGGGATACTGAAAGGTCGAATCCATGCGATCTCAAGGCATATGGAAGGCTAGGAGTCATATGAGTCAGATCCAAGTCAAGGAAAACTCCAAAAGGATTTGGATTATGCACACATCCCGTTGTATGCGACTATAGGGGTAATATCTGTGTATGTACGTGGTTATCAGGGAAAAATCCGTGTATATCACTTTCCTTATGTTTTTAGGGATGATCAAGGACACATCAAAAGACAAAAATTTGTCCATAGGGGCTAATGAGTCTACAGCGGGACATGGGAAGGCCATACAATGTGTGACTCACCTAGTGTGGTGAAATCCGCTATAACAAAGTGTTCTTCATGTTCCTTTGTATTTTTGGAATAAACCAGAATGTTGTCAATAAAGACCAGTACAAACTTATCCAGATATTTACTGAATCTGTTGTTCATCATACACATAAATTTTGCAGGTGCATTGGTCAACCCAAACAGCAGCACTACAAACTTGTAGTGCCCGTATCTTATACAAAAAGTAGTCTTGGGGATATCTCCATCTCGGATCCGTACCTGATGGTACCCAAATCGTAGGTCAATATTCGAAAATATTTCGGCTCCTCCTACCTGATCAAACAAATCATCGATCCTAGGGAGAGGGTAACGGTTCTTTATAGTCATTTTTTTCAACTGATGGTAATCAATGCACATCTACATCGTACCGTCCTTCTGCTTTACGAACAAAATTGGTGCTCCCCAAGGTGACACACTGGGTTGGATATACTGCTTCTCTATTAATTCTTGCAACTACAGTTTGAGTTCCACCAACTCCAGTGCACTCATGTGCTAAGGGGCTTTGGAAGCTATAACAGATCCTGGGGTCATTTCGATGGAAAATTCTAGGTCTTGTTTCAGACGTAATCCATGGATTTCCTCAGGAAACACGTCCTTGAAATTTTAAATAACAACTAATTATTCTATGCGTTGTTCTCTATTAGACTCTACGTCTCTAATATTCACTGCAAATAACTTGTAGCCCTTCCTAACACACTTCTTTGCTTGTAAGGCAGAGATTTGTCTTACAGAAAATTTCTTTAGGATTCCTTGAACCTTCACCTGGTTCCCTTGGCCATTAGCACACAAGATAGACTTGTGTAGAAAATCGAGCATGACATGGTGTTATTCCAACCATTCCATGCTGATAAGAATATCATATGATCCTAAAGGTAGGATTTTCAGGTTTACCTTAGTAAGGAAACCATTCAAGTTTAGTCCACATTCTTTAACAATATCCAAAACCTTATGTTTCATACCGGTGGCTAACTATACCAGCCACGGTTTATCATGCTTTACTTTTCCTAACTTGCATAAATAAACAATCTTAGCTGCAACATAGCTCCACCAAGCATTGGGATCAATAAGTGTTGAAACAGAGGTGTTCAAGATCTTAGCTTTGATCTCCACCATTGTAGCTTGATGGTCCGCCTGTCGGTCGTCTAATCCTACATAGATTTGTGAGGTTCTTGCTATATCCTCAATGGTAGGTTATTCTTGCAGGTTATGGAAGACTCCATTGTTCTTTTTCTTACAATCTCAGGCATAATGCAGCTTGTTGCATTTCCAACACTTGATCGCTAAAGGGATAGCATTGGCTCCACTCACCACTTGCTTATTCCCATTAGGAGCTGGTACATAAGGCTTTGTACCATTTTTGTTGAAGTTCTTGTTCATTGGAAAGCTGTTATTTTTCTTTCTATAAGGCTGTGGGTTTGATGTAGGCTTGCGGTTATCAGAAACATTTCTAGAATTTTCTTTGTTTCGGTTATGGTTTTCTTGTCATAAATTCCCATGCTCGTAATAGAGTCGGGCCTTGTGTAGTGTAGTATCCAGTGTCTTTGGCATGTCGAATTCAATCTGTCCTGAAAACTAGGAGGAAGACATCCTAGGAACTTCTAGATCTTCGCCTTTTGTTCTTTGATATATGGTACATAATGCAAGAGATATAGAAATCTGTTTATAAATGCATCCATAGTCATGGACCCCATGTGTAGTTCATGGAACTATTTTACCTTGCCGTCAAAGAACCTTTTTGACATGTATTTTTCTTGGAAAATATTTCACAACCTTACCCAAGTTATTTCTCATATCTCATCTTTCTTAGTGTGCTATAAATCTCACCACCATATTGCTGCCTTACCATTCAGATATAGATGGAAAGCCTAGCCTGCATCACACTAGAATATTTATGAACCTAGAAATACTTACTCATTCCCAACAACCATTCTTCCTCCTTCTCTCCCGTATTTACTTCACCTTCATAGGTCGGGGATCTTATTTTTTGAAACTCCCATTAAAGACTATCATCACTTCTTTTCCTTTTTCTCTATGGAGAAAGTGAGTGATCACTAGAAGGACTGTGATGATCTCCTTTAGTTGCTTCAGGGGTACCTTGTTTTTCTGCTTCTCTTGGGATGTTGGCCTGCTCATGGTATGATTCTCTTTTCGATCTGTTGCTGGACTGGGTAGGTTTACCTTGTGGGATCCCTCCCATCATGTTACACAATAATGCTTCATTTATAGCTTACTGCTCCTTTCTTTCATTTATATTGTCCTCTCTTAAACTCTTCAGTTCAGCTTAAACATTGTACAAAGTTTTCAGCACATCATAGTTTAGCTCGACCACCAAGTTCCCTTTCGGAGTGGGGGTGGTCATTTCTTCTTGCCAGTTGTTTTCTTCCTCAGTGTTCATAAACTGAACAGTGCTATAAAAATTTTCCTGTAACACAAAAAATTTGAATAGCAGCAAAAATTTTCTTTAGTAACAAACATTACTTATCATACTTTATTTTCTTTGTGTGAATGCTTGGTGCACCCATATGTCTCTCAATATTGAAACTGGGTTCTGATACCACTTATAATGTCCCCAAAAATTGAAAAAAAAATAAAAATTATAGGCTTGTGAAAACTACCTAAAAGGGATCATTAGTACTCGTGCGGAAACATGGATGCTCAAACTTTCAACCTATTCAAATTATGACCATTGTCTTGTGAATCCATTATCCATTCTGTGACTATTAGCTCATTTAAATCTTATGTCTTAATTCTTTTATTTAAATTGTCGATATATCTTAGTTACTACTGTCGGTGAATTAATGAGTTATATAGATCATTGTTTTTCTCCTGCACATGTATACTTTGTTTATTTAATGAAAACTAACTTAACATTATTGATGGGAACAAAGTGATGGAGTTGCAGGACTCGTTCTCTCATGATGATCTGAGAGGTAAGGTTATTCTTCATTATGCAGGCTTATTTAGTTTATTTAAACTAAGGCACCTTATTCATTGATTCATAGGTTACTCTTGCGACATCGAGATTATTGGTTACTTGACATAATTCAATTCTTAGTTGTACTTCCCATTTTGTCTTGTACTTTTGTTACTGATCCATTTTATGACTCAGGTACGCCCTATGTTTGCTAATTAACTTTATTCGTTAATTTACTCAATTATTATGAATTATATTACCGTCCTTTCATTGTTATTATCTATCTCTTGTTTAATTACTTACTCATCTTTTATTTCAATATTTGCAAGTTTACCTTGGTGATGAGCTTGTAGAGTTACGCTTGTTCTTCCTAGTGAGGGCATCATGGCATACTACATTTGACATTAATCCTAAATGCTACAAACCTGGAATATGACTTAAATGCATATGCTACCTATATGAACTATCCTAAAGGGCATATAATAACACTATAAGCTTCTTACTAAGGAAAAGACATTGTAAAAAGGGTTGTGCATACCATAAGGTTGGGACTATGGTATACAAACCATGTCATTAGTATTGGCCTGTGCTAACTTTTAAAGGGTGGTGAAACCATAGTATAGAGGGTTTATCATAAGACATCATTGTTTTAATGTTGAGACATGATGTTATGGTTGGGGTTTATGGTGGTGTTAATGGCCACCAGCTGGTGTCATTAATTCCATCGGGGTTGGATAAAAGCCTTGGCAAACGACTTGGCATTCAATATATTTGCATTATGGTATTGGCATTGTGGTGTAGTGAAGCATCTGCACGTTTGGTGAATGGAGTCGACCCCAACGATTCAGAGGTAAGCTCATCCAAATCTATGTAAAATGCAATGCTTCGTTTGGTTTTCTCCATGGCATGGTCATGCTCCTCATGCCATCTTGGTTTCTATACAAGTGAAAGCGAAGTAAATTTGGGTTTTGCATAGGCTGCACTGTCGATTTAAGATTTCTTATCCATGGCCATGGTAAGCTTTCCAGCAAGAATCACTTGCCTCCTCTCGTTTTGGGCATTCTTGAGTTGGAAATCTTCACTGGGTAGGGGTTTTGGGTGGCACTTGTTTACTCTTCCTTGGGGGTTTATGATGTATCTTGATCTTTTTTTAAATGGGCTCTCGTTGAGATATTTGGAATTTGTTTGGGCCGTGGATGCATCATTACTTGTAATGGTGCCATAGCTCACATCTTTCCATTAACATTTTAATTACTTGACTGTCCATCAAATGGGTTTCGTGCCTCTCTATGTAAATACATGACACATTGGTTTTTAATATGAAACTGTAATGATTTGATATGAAATACCTACAAATTCATCCATGGTTTAATACTTTGTAACTTGGGTTTTGTATGGTTATTTAATGGTTTTGTTTTATGTGGACTCTAATGGGATCGATCGTGGCTTTACAGCCTATAGAAAATTACTCTACGTATAAAAATGTTGTTTTGCGTTATGGCCGTATGCACAGCACTTCGATTGTTTGGTTTTTGTGTTGAGTAGGGAGCTTCTAGATCTTTAGGTGTTATGCCATGGGCTGCACCATTGTCACAATGGTGCTATAGCCCATTGGCTTGCCACCATGTGCTTTGCGTTAGCTTATAAATAAAGTATGTGTTTTTAAACAGAGTATTGTATTCTTAGTTTCGTATTGGCTCAACATGGGTGGAGTCCATGCCACTAATGGCATGTGCCTCTCCCAACGACCGTGATATCTTTTTGGTTGGTATTTTAATGTAAAAGGTTTACTTGGAAGAAAATAAGGCCATGACATCCCGGGGTTATGAAAACCCATGATATCGATTTGGTTTGAAAGCGTGACTATGTGATTAGTTTGAAACTTGGCCGAGGCCATAACTAGGGTCTTTATGACCTCACTATTAATGTATGCATTGATTGGTTAAAGGGTTGTGGCATAGCTTGAAAGGGTATCCTGCACATACTAGATGTATAGCATGGACTGTATAGAATGGTTATACAATTGCTTACTGTTTGGATTGGTAATGTTTATGAATATATTAATTTTATTGTAATGGGTTTGGAACTTTTAACTAGTTCCTAGTTTGTCTTTCATAGATATTTCACTATTTATTAATCCTTTAATAATAAATAATAATTGGTGGAGATTCTCTTCTTTCTTTATTCAATTATATAATTAATCATAATTAGTTCTTTATGCATACTATGTATAAAATACATACTATTAAAACACTTGTTAACACTTGTCTTTTGGAATCGTGTGTCATGATCCATTAGACTTAACGACACTTCTTTTATGAAGGCCAAGTAAATAGATGGCTCAGGTCTACTAGGCTAGACAACTCTAAACATCCTTGCATGTTGGATTTCCCTCGTATAACGTAGTAGGTTTTCAGTACTTGATGAGAACACAAAAATTCAAAATTTCATTTAATCACTTAAAAATAAGTATGATGAGATCAATATTATTCCTCAAGTCATTTTCACTTGAAGGTGATTTTAATCTTCTCAATAAACCCTATAACTTACCAAATCCCATACTCAACGCTTATAACAGGGAGTTACAAACGTAGTGCAATTTCAGAGCTCTCTCTAAATACTAAATGCTAGGATTTACTTGTATGATACACCTAGGGATACAGTGGCCAAAGATCCGATGCTCCAGATCTTATGCTCAACACCAACATGGAATTCTCTAGAGCTTATGCCCAACATTTTCAAATTATATTTTCATGTGTTCTAGAGCTTTATGCTCAACACAAATGTAATTACTCATGTGCTTCAGAGCCTTTCACTCAACACAAAACATCTCATCGATCATGTGCTTTAGGGTCCATGCCCAACACAAACATTTCATCAATCACGTGCTTCAAGGTCCATTCCCAACACAAAACATATATATACCTATATATCATCAACAATTGGCTTACGTGTGATATACGAAACAAATTATCACGTTCATATGCAGTGGCGTCTTTGACCCAATATAAAATAAAACATCAATATAATCATCATGGTCAATAGGATCATGCCTATAAATGGTATGTCCAAAATTCGGGATATTACACTAGTCATCATAAACTTTAGCAAATCCTGTAGTAAGCAACAAGAGCAATTTTTTTATGTACTATTTTTAGGTGTATACAAAATAATGTTATAATTATAAATTTAAAAATATATAAATGCACCCATAGAAACAAAGTACATTATGTAGACAGTAAAATGTCATAATCTACCTACTATATTTAAGAATTATAAAGATTTATAATCCTTAAGATAAAAATGAAAAAAAAAACTATCAATATCATTTATAATCCTTCAAATCAAAATGAAATAAATAAATAAATAAATAGGTAAATATATTTATCTATGTTTTGAATTTTAGTTTTTATTAAATATTTAAATAATTAATTTTCTAAATTTTTTATATAATTTCTATATATAATAAATAATAGATAAATAAATAGAAATATTTTAAAACTTAAATATAACAGAGTTTAATTTATTAAACTTTATAAATTTGCAATTTAATTTTTATTTTCTCATTTGAATATTACTAAAATCTAAAATTGAAAACATATATAAATTTAATAAAATCCTAAGTTCAATATATATATATATATATATATATATATATATATATATATATATTCATGGTTAATAAATTAACCTAAGTTTAAAATATATATAAATATAAATTCATGGGTAATAAATTGAAAGTGTTTTCTAACACGTCGTTCAAACCAAAATCTTTGAGAGTGCGGCATGCATAAGACTAATTCCGATTTTCCAAAGCTAATATTGGACGTAATTGATAGAAAAATAAGGTGATGTAGAAAGTGTGATGTATATCAAATCTTTAAATGGGCAATCGAAATAACATGTGCAATTTTAGGGTTCATGTTATAACCCTAGTTGAAACCCATTTAAAAATATCTTGTAGAGATGGCTAAACCCTAGGTGTCGTGCATCACTAAACTCGAAGAGCATGGAGACACAAGTGTACTATGTATCCCACACAAACTAGAAATTTTGTGCCACATGGAATTCTCCTCTTGCAATTTCGAATCCGTGGGAAGCCTAAAGGCTCTTGGATGAGTTAAAAGGCTAATAAACTTCACCATATGCATCTTAGGTCGAATTTGGGAAGAAATGTAACTTACATTGGAAAGGAAGAGTCATTTTGGAGGTCGAATTTCTCAATGAACTTCCGGTAGTGACCGACTAATCCCAAAAATGACCTAATGTCTATGAAATTGGTAGGGGTAGGCCAATCCTCTATGGCTTTAATATTTTTGCGCCGAGAGGCGCTCTACAGCCCAGTATGGGGAGATCTTGTCACGTGATGTAACGTGATGTAACGTTACTAACATGTCGGCAAAAAATAATAGTGAAAGCTAATATTATGGGAAAGATCTTGTAACGTGATGTAACGTTACAAGAATACTCATTTCTGCTTTAAATCCCTACCAATTTTAGCTTATTCTGGTAATTACTAGTGCTTTCCTAAGAATATCTTCTTTATGCGTCTAGCATTGTGACATATTTTGATAGGATATCGCCAACTAATATGTTGTATTTACATGATTTTATTCAACAACTGTAAGTCCTCTATCGGAATAGTATGTTTTATTTACATAAAACCCTAGCTTCCGAGTACAAAATTATTGCCAATTGGCCAAGCGTAAAATTGCAAAATCCTTCAGCTTGGTTTTTTCATCTAGATTGCAATTTCATTATGTTATTTCGCTAACAACCATAGTGTCTTGTACAGATAACAGATGACGGACATCACAGTCGGAATCAGGTGAACAGCAAGATCCCAATTTAATATATCCATGCAGATTTTGTACAAACGTTTTTGCTAAATCTCAGGCACGAGGAGGCCACATGAACCGCCATCATCCAGGTCAGCCCAACCTTTTCTCCCTTAAACTATACCAGCTCAATTAATTACTTCACAATTTTTAAACATTTCAGCACTGTGGACAGCATATTTAGTTCACAATTTTTAAACATTTCAGCACTGTGGACAGCATATGGATGTAATAATTGATCCAGATGAGAACTTATGATTATTTTTAAAGCAAATTTGCTCATGGAATCCCTCATATTCATAACTGTTCCTATGAAATTAATGCAATTAACGATAGATGTGTATATGCATCCGGATTTGAATCTGTCAATGTAATTCTTTAACAAATTTAGCTATCTTATAACAAAATCGATTTATCTAATTATGGGTATATACTCAAAACAATGCCATATATAGATTTATGGAATTAAATTTTATTGATGATGTTCACAATATTCAAAAAAAGTAGCTGAAAAAGTAAGAAAAGCTTATCAGCTCCGGGAGAAACAAGGCCACATTGGACCAAACCTTTTGTAAGATTCTTTAAAACATATTTGTTCTTTCATGTTTTAACCTATATTATAGAATTAAGTTACTGCTGACAATGACTTGACTTTTTATTTTCTCTGTAAACTGTCCAGCCAAACTCCAGACTCTCCATGGGTTAACTTCATATCCAATCCAGCTTCCTCAGTCTTATCTGACATTACTAGATTGCAAAACCAACAACATCAGGTACCTCAATCAAATTGGAATCCAAGGGTTTCAGTAAAGGCTTCATGTGCAACAGGCTCTGATTGGTGAACATTGCATAATTTTAATTCTTCATTTCAAGTAACATAAATTTTTTATAGTGAACATTGCATATTTTTTTTTTCAAAAAACTCTGAACCATGTCAGAACAGGCTGCCTGTACCTCCTCCCCAGCTCCAGCTTCACTGGCAGCAGCCTCCCCTCCTCGGCAACTCCAGCTCCCCTGGCAACCCCTTCCCCTCCGCGTCCTCCCTGCCGCCTGCACATGCCTTAAGATTATGCCCAATTCTCATAAGTTTCAGTTTCCTTAGGAGTGCAGGTCATTGTGCTGGCCAGGTTTATACTCTTTTCTATCATCTGGATATTACACTTTTTTGTTCTTTAATTGCTATTTCTTAATAGACGCACTAGGCTCTCATGCTTTGATCTGTCCTTCACTAAAACTTATTAAATACCTCTAATTTTCTTAACCGCTTTCAGAATGATATTTTATATTGTACCGTGGTTTCTTCAGCCTCTATCTTGGGACCCTCAACCAGATCTGAGCTGCGATTGGGATTGGCAGAGTTTCCGTTACAGGTGAGAAAAATATTATTAGTAATAACATTCTAGACAGATTCATTTGATAGATTCATTTTAATGATTGGATTAGTATCACTATAGACCTATTTCAGCCGCAGTTAGAAGAATAAAATACCAGCTACGAAAATTGTTTTCATAGATTTTCCATTTCTATTGTTACAATGTTTTTTACAATAAACTTCAGATATTAAATGTTTCTATTTGACCTAACTATTAGGCAAATTCGCCACAATCAGCATCTAGCATCCCAACGGACACTGTATTCCCAGTTAATTTGTTAGTAAGACCTAATTCTCAATTGGCTGAGAATGAAGCTGTATGTCACGATACTCGCACTGTCAAGAAGCAGAAGATGCAAACGAATTCCAGGGGGGATATTGCAGAATCAATCAAATGGATATTGCAGAAAGATCTCCTGGAACAATCTGCTCATCCTTAAAGACTGTTTATGATTTTCTAGCTTTGTCTAATTACAGCATCTAGCAGGATTGATGAACCAGCAATGTCTACCGCGCCATTTTCACTACATGTAAATTTACCCTCAACACAGAAATCGCTAGCATGTTTTAAGAACACCTACAAGAACTAAATTTCAAATATGTTGTTGACTTACTAATTTATATTATATTTTACCTTATAATCAAAAACCAACAAGTTCAGCAGAATCAACTGGAAATGAAACAGTATATGGGCCCCTGGTGACGTCAGTAACAGAAAAGACTTGCGAAATAATGGAGTTATAAGTGATGGATCGCTGCGTCGTTTTACAGAAGGTAGACGCATCCCTCTTGAAGGTGATATTAACATAGGTTCAGAGGCC
>LPNX010946866.1:0-124559 GCA_001517045.1 Pseudotsuga menziesii
CCGATCCCTCATTCCATCTTGCTTAGACCTAGTGTTGGAGTCAGAGGGGAAATTCAGCCCACTACCATTACCATATTCCATGGAATCTTTATTGTTATGAGCCCATGTTTCCTCCTCCCTCTCATTCCCAGACACTTCCCCCACCATATGATGGCACTCAGATGAACCCAAATTAACAGGCCTAGAATCGGGCGAATCCAAGTGAATTGTATAGGTCTCCTTCACTGGGCTCCCTGACGTATCCAGATCAGAGTCCTTGAAGCATTCAGGAGTATCAGCATCATAAGAGGCCCCAAACCCATTATCATCCCCGGAACCCTTGTCCTGCCCATTATTATTGCTCTCAGGGCTCACTCTCATGGTCCTAGACATCTTTCCAACTAAGCCCACACCCCTCCTACGTGTCCTACCATTCCTGAGCTTCTTACTAACACAAATAGGGTTCAGCTACATTTTCCCACCCTCGTCAGAAGGAAACCCACAATGAGAAATTGGGTCATCTAAAATGACCTGTTCATCACTGCTAATGTTTAACAAAGGCCGCGTTTTCGATAACTTACCGGAACCGCCTGGGAAATCTAAAGCATTTCGGAAGAACCCAGTTGGTGGCTGATTCCACTGCTTCTGCTTCTTCCTCCTGATAAGATCCTGTGAAGAATATGCATAGGCAGCAGACTGGTCTCCTATCTCTCCCAATATCACACTGGGTCTTCTCTGTCTCTTTCTATTCACAACAATATCTGCCGAGGAGGCCCCCATTGGAAGGAGAGGCCCTGTGCATTACCAGTCCCCCATCAAATCAATTTGCAAATGGCATACACTCGATCCTTCAAAACACCATCATTCTAGATCACACAACCCTCAATTCTTTCTTTTGGAACAACAAACCAACACAAACTTATGGACAAGGGCCGATATTTTTACACTTGACATTTATATGTATTTTTTTAAATGATTGATCGATTTTATGCGCCGTCGCTTAAGAGACGCTTGCTAGGCTAGCCATTGCTTAAGCGACGCTTATGAGCCTAGCCGTCACTTAAGCAACGGTTATGACCAAATTTAAAAAAAAAAAATTTACTTTCTGATTTTTGGTAGGTTTAAAAGAAAACATCCACGCGCCGTCGGAAGTAACCGTCGGATTTTGGGTCGAAATGTAGTAGTGGGAATATGGGTTTATTCTATCAATGGATATTCTCAATCAAACGTTGTGTACTTCATCCTGGAATTTATCAAGCCATGTATCCTCTATATGATCAATGGTTATTGAATCTATTGGGATTCACATAAATACTTCCTCACTTCAGTACGATTCATGCCATCCTTGCAGCATAGATAATTCTTTGCAATGAAAGAACGTTTGAATCCTTGGGATTATAGGCATGTGCATCAATATCTTATGAGGAGGACCAAGTGATTTATCCTTGTTATTCAATTCTTTGTACTTATCATGCCCAAATTTTGGACATATCACTTTATATGTATTTTCATCTCTATTTAGAATACAATCATTGGGACACACATGCTATGATATGTACTCAACACCCAAATTTTCAACATTTTCATTGCCTCTTAGCAGCTTCCAGGAAATACATTATCATTTGGAAGTACCTTATCTTTGAATAACCTATAGTTAGTGGGAAATAAAAATGTACAATTTCATTTAACGTTCATAAAATCGACCATGTTCAATGATGATTATGTCACAAGATTCCTCAAAATATAATGTACTTGATGGTTAGTTACCTCAACATTGGTGAGAAACATGCGTCTAACATGCCATACTTTGGTTTCAAGGTGTGCAGTAACATTGCCATCCCTAAGTGTGTAGACTTTGAATGTATAAGTTCAAATAGAGGTATGGTGTTTTCCTATTTAAGGCTTTTGAATAAGGCTTTAGTGATACAAGTGTCATCCCCTAGATCATTGTCCTAGAATGTATGAAAAAAAATTGCATCAATGGCACTCCTTTGTCGTAATAACTCATCCATACCAACATTTACTTCATTGCCTCCATTTCCAACATGTGAAGAACTGCTATTAATGAAGGAATTCCTAATTGGTGAGGATGGGCACAATGGAAACTGAATAGTTTGTTGATCCAACCATGCTTGGTATGCTTCGTCTCCAAGTTGCACTCTTTTTCCAACCTAGCCTCCTTTTGACATTGTACTGGGGTGCAATGGAAGATGGTAGAGATATTGGTCATCATAAGAATTTTGATTTTAAAAAATATTGAACATTACATAAATGATGTTAGTAATGAAAATACAATTGGTTTGACCTATTTTTATACAAAACAATTATTACAGAAACATGAGAATAATTTCCAATAGAAAATGTTAAGATACAAACAATTTATAAAGCAAACGTTCATATTGAGTGATAAATTAGCATGAATTCCACATTAAATATAAAAAATTAAAATTGTGCAACACATTTTCAAATTGAATTTATAAATTAAATTAACAATTTATAAAACATAATTTCAAATTGAGCAATACATTAGCATGTCTCCTATTGAAAATTAACAAATATAATTAATGCCTTTTTGTCTTATGCCCCAAGGGAACATCTAAGGGTAATCCCAATGCAAGGCATATTTAACGAGTAGCTGGTGGTCTACAAAAGTTGTATTTTATTAACAACCTGTCACCAGGAGACAAACTATGTATTTCATGTACACCAACAAATCTGAACGCTTTCCTTTTCATAAATAACTCTTGGTGATTGAAGTGTCCTCAAATGAAAAATTTGCAGAAAATAATGAGCACTCAGAATTATTTATGAACCTTCCAATGTTCCCATGAGTGTGTGAATGACCATTATATATAACATGTTATTCTTGTTAGAGTTTACAAAAACATAACCATTCATGCACATAGTATACATGGAAATGATATGCTTGTATTTAACAATATTCAACTAATCAAACTAATAATAGATAGGACCAAAAAATGGCATAAGTGCTACTATATGTTTGGTAGGAATGAGTACATATGAAAGGATAAACAACCTAATACTTGTAGATTAAATATTAGGTTTGACAATCATAAAACGATTACCAAAAAAAGATAATTTGGTTCCAACATTAGGAACATGTAGAGAAGATGACCAAGCACCATTAAAAAACTTTAGTTGTAAGAAGTTTGATATTTACTTTGCAATTCATAGGAAGGGATAAATCATCACTACCCTCCAACAATTGGACAAAATTGGTGTGTACTTAGACAATTTTTCTCTCAACTCATGCAACTTTTTAGATCTTCTAGTAGAGATGGGTTGGGTGGAATTCATATCATACCTTGGATCACTATAATTTTTTATTTGGTTGAACATAAGCATTGGGGTTCAACAATTCAGGATGAGACATAGTTGTTTTGGATTTCGATGTCTTAAAAAAAAGAGCATAGGGAAGTATTCTTGCATGCCTTTTCTATATCACCTATTGAATTTCTTACTACAGTAAGGGGTATTAGACCATCAAAATTGGGTAATATATATTTGATGTAATGGGTGAGTGTAACATGCTAAGGATTGTCCTTCAACCCTTGACATTTGAATTACCACAAACTACTCGGGTGTCATAAAATATTTCTAGATCATGAGGAATTACCGTCGATGAATGAGGATTCTGGCATGTAGATGGCATGTTACAATTAGCAAGGTAAAGCAGCTACTCATTTTCATCTATGAATTTCTTGTAGTATCTTTCTCTTGATAAGAGATTACGACAATTTGAAACTGGTGGAATGTATTGTGCATTCGAACTTGAACCTTAATTTCAATAAAGAATAAATTGATATTCAGATTCACATGGATAAGTAACATAAATTCAAATAAATAGTCAAAATATAAATAAAACTTGATCTTACTAGAGATGGAAGGGGAGAACTAGTCGAACTTTGAACATGATGGAATAAACTAGAATCTAAGGAATCAAACATTTGATACTACAAACTTTTATCCTTGCATTTGAACCAAATAAACAACCAATATATGTCTCTACAATCCTAATATTTTTTCAAGAACTATGTTACAATCTAACTTCTAATATAGTTTGGAAACCATTTTGTAAGAATAAGGTGGGTTTAATAGAAATATATATATACTATGAAATATTGTAATTGGTGTGGTTTAATACTAAAATAACATTTGAGATGAATCTATAGTTTTAAGTTGACACACAAAACCACAAGATTTACAAATTAAATTGGTGTGTCTATTTAAATATACTTACATCGATGCACTCACAAAGATAAAATTCATTGGTTATTAACAATGATAAATGCACCATGAAATAATCTCCACAAAATCAATTGCACTAGAAAATATCCACTACATTTCGTAGTGGATATTTACACATGCATTTTAGACCATTTTTCATGTCGATGCATTTCATAAACATAAGCACATCGGGGCGTACTAATTATACACGCACCATGGCATGAAAATTTTCTTAAGTTGCTGAAGGAAAATGTGTTTCATATATGGATGCACTGGTGCGTCATGAACACAAGCACACCAAAACGGTGAAAAATTAAAATTTAAAAAAAAAATTGCACAAGCAATTTTTTCCCTAAATTGAAAAATGGCAACAATTTTAAGTTTCAAAACTAATTCTAAATAGTGTTAAATAAAACTAAACATAAATTCATTCTTTTGTCAAAATATTTAGGGGAGAGCTTTGGAAGAGACACTTACATGGAAGGAGTTTGGAGCAACTGGATTATTCTGAGGATAGAAATTTATTAGGTATGGTGAATCAAACAAAACCCTACATAGTAAAAATTTCAAGTATGCAAATATTATTCTTGATCGTGTTATCTTATTTAGAATTTAACTAGATTTAGAAAAAAAAGCCGCATACTTACCTTCAATATTGAAACCCTTATTTTCTCGCTGCTTCTTTTTGTTTTATATGGTTGTAAAATTTTATATTAGGGTTGAATCCCTCTATTGTTATACACAATTATGATTTCACCTTTTAGGGATTTTGGATTCACCAAGTTTGCAATTATATATAGAAAGCATAGTTTTTTGGATTGAATATGTAACCATGTCGTCCTTGTAAAGTTTATTTTTTGTTTTGTTTTTTTAGTTTTTATATTTTTCAGAAAAAAATCCACGCATCAAAATCAGTGTGTTCATATTACAAGAAAGAACTAGTGTGGTTTATAGAGAGTGCACCAGTAATGACATGCAACACATGTAATGTTTTATTTTATAAAAATGCAAAAAACATTTTTTCTTGGTTCTCTAATAGCGGTGCACTTATATCAATATAGCATCAATAATGAACGGAACACATCCTTTTTTATTTTCCTAAAATGGTAAATAATTTTCACCCATTCATTATGCAACTATTTAGGTATACCACACTGGTGCATTTATGTATATAAATGCACTAGTGTGTTTTATTTGATAAAGCACATCGATATCATACTTGTTTTCTATTTTGTGGGTCTGTAATTTATTTGTATAATATATTGATAGATTATGTATTTAATGGTCTAGGTTGTTTATTGATAGAAAATGCATGGTATGAGTTTAATGAACAACAACTTTAGTCAACATGATCAAAGCAAATCCATAATTACAAAGAATGAAAGTGGTTTTAATTAATTTGTGTATTTAAATTAATTTGTTTGAATTATTTGTAAATTCCACTAATATGTATTCATTAATGTGTGACATGTAGAGCAAAAAAATGAGGAATCTTGATAAGATCCTTATCAATCTAAGTTCAGAAGAGCATCAAACGTTGATGAAAAACTTGCAAAGTAATGAGTCAGGTGAATAAAAAAAAGTAAATATGAAATATTTCTTCAAATTTGAGTAATAATGTACTTAATAATATTCACTAATATGTTTCAAATAATCCAATTCACATATGTTGAAAGTTATGCAAGAAATGGTAGAAATAGAAGTCAATGTCATCATACAATTTTTTTTTATGGAAGATGCAAATGATGACCAATTGGTCATTAGCTCATATGGAGTCTTGTTTTAAGTTTTTGTTTATTTTACTAGGGAATTGAAAACTAGGGATAGGGATGGTACTTGCGTGAAACGAGGTCCAGGGATCCAATCCCACTACCACTATACACCTATATGCATCCACAGGGACCAAACCATGGCACATGTGTAAGTTTGGGGGCGGGGTTCGAACATGAGAACTTCCATTTACAACCATTTACAACATTTCAACTTTACCACATACTCTGCCCCCCCACAAGTGAGTGGTGATAGAAGTTAATAGAAGGGGAAAATAATTTTTACAAGATGAAAGGAACTTTGTTTGTCTTTGTACAACCTGGTATTCTCTTGCTTCTTACCCAATTCCTCCATGAACCTCTACAACCAAATAATCTCTTTACTAGCCTCTGTAGCTGCAAAATACTATGCTTCCGTTGTTGGAAGTGCACCAACCTTTTGTAGTTTTCAAATCCAACTTACTGTTGTTCCACCTACAATAAAAACATACCATGTGGTGCTCCTTCTGCTGTCTTTATAATATATCATATCTGCGTCAACATATCCAGGTAGAACTATGTCTGAATCTCCAAAACATAATGCATGAGAAGTGGTACCTCTTAAATACCTGAGAATCCAATTTCCTTCCATCCAATTCTCTTTACCTGGATTTCTCATATACCTACTCACAACTCCCACTTCATGTGTAATATCTGGTCTTGTGCACATCATGGCATACATTAATATGGGCCAACTACATATGAATAGGGAACCTTGGACATGTATTCTATCTCCTCCTATGTCTTGGGACACATATACTTACTTAGTTTTAAATGGATGGCCAAAGGTTTACTAACTAGTTTTTCATTCTGCGTTCTAAACCTCTCCAATACCTTTTCTATGTACTCACCCTGAGACAATGTTAATTTGCCATTTTTTCTGTCTCTTTCTATTCTCATACCAAGAATTTGCTTTGAAACACCCAAATCCTTCATCACAAATGATTCAACTAGTTTCATTTTGAGTGCATCTATATCTTGCATGTTAGACCCTACAACAAGCATGTCATCCACATCTAATAACAAGATAATATATCTTCCATTATCCATCCTCTTGAAATAAACACAGTGTCCAGAATGACATCTACTATAACCCTGTTCTATCGTAAACTTATCAAATTTCAAATAGCACTATCTTGGAGCTTGTTTCAAGAAATGCAATCTCTTATTCAACTTGCAAACCAAATTCTCCATTCGTTTGACCTCATATCCCTATAGTTATTGCATATAAATCTCTTCCTCCAAATCCCCACCGAGAAAGGTAGTTTTTACATCTAACTATTCAAGATGAAAATATTATACTACGACTAGGTTTAAAATAGTCTTAACTGAAGTCATTTTAACAACATGAGAAAGTACTTCATCAAAATCTATACCTTTATTTTGTGCAAACCCCTTTACCACAAGTATATCCTTATACTGCTTATTGCCTCCTTCTTCTTCCTTCAACCGTAAACCCATTTATTCTGCATTGCTCTTTTACCTTCAAGCAACTCAACCAAATCCCATGTCTCTTTTCTTACCAATGATTCCATCTCCTAATTCATGTTGTGCTCCAACTTCTCTCTAGTTTCCACCTGCATTTCTTGTTCATAACATTTTGGTTCATTGGAATTAGTGATGAATAAATAATACAGTGAAGGAGAGAATCGTTTTGGGGGGTCTACTTAACCTGGTATATATATTCTTACACTTGCAAGAGTTTGAGGTACCTCCTGTTGTTCTTGATTTTTTGGTAACTTTGGAACTTCATTTTCTTTGATTTCATCAAGCATTGTGTATTTTGTGCTTTCCTTTTCTTCTTTCTTTCTATGCAACTGATATTTGTACATAACCTTTTCGTTGAATACCACATCTCTACACCTAATGATTTTGTGATTTTCATAATCTCATAAGCAATAACCAAAATCATCAACCCTGTATCCAATAAAGGTGCATTTCATGGATTTAGACTCAAGATTTGTTCTATTTTCTTTATCAATATGGAAAATGCTTCACAGCCAAAAGTTCTTAGAATGAGTAGTTTACCTTTTTACCTATCCATGCCTCCTCTAGAATTCTAGCATGCAAAGCACTTGAAGGCCCTCTATTTATTAAATAAACATCAATATCTACAACATCATCCCAAAACTATAAGGGCAACCCTACATGCAATCTCATACACCTTACATGCTCCATGATCGTCCTATTCATCCTTTTTGACACACCATTTTCTTGTGGTGTTCCTAGTACTATCCTCTCTCTATGAATCCCATGGTATGAGTAGTAACTATAATACTCCTTGCTGTAGTATTCACCTCCATCATCAAATCTGAGACACTTCAATCTTTTCCCTATCTTAGTCTCAACCAAAGCTTTCCAATTTTTAAAAGTAGCAAACACATCAAAGTTTTGTCTAATGCAATAAACACAAGTTTTTCTAGTTGCATAATCATTAAAACTAACATAATAATGAGATCCACCAAGAATTGTACCTGATCGGATCCCCATACATCTGTATGAAAAAGCTCTAACTTTTCATTCTTCTTTTGTTTCCCAACACTGAGAAATATAACTCTATTATGTTTTCCATAAACACAATTTTCACAAAAATATAAACTTACCTGCTTCAGATTTGGAAGAAATTTTCTTGAGTGAATAATCTACATCTGCTTATCACTCATGTGGCCAAGCCTATGATGCCACAATGTTGTACATGTTTCAATGGAAGCTACAAATATTGCATAATTAGTATTATGAGGACATAAATACAACGTACCTATCCCATGTTATTTTTTATTACCATTTCTCCTTTAGCAATCTTCCACCATGCTTTTCGAAATGTAGACAAACAACCACTATCTCCCAACTACCCTATCGAGATGATATTTCTTTTCATAGAATGAATACGCCTTACATATTTTAACTTCCATTCATTTCCATTATTTAACTTAAAATGTACCTTACCCATTCCAACAATTTTATATAGTTCATCATCCCCCAGTAAAATATGTCCAAAATCACTTGGGACATAATCATGAAATAATTTCCTATGTTGTGTAGCATGACATGAATCTCCTGAATCTACTGCCCAGTAATCACTAGTATTATCTAAATAGGTGAAAACATGAATTTGGGAAACACATTTTGGCAGGCTGTTAATTTTGTCATCAAACACATTCTGTGAAAACTAAGACTATGGAGAGATATCCTTCTTGACAAGCTAGAGAATGGTAGTTTCATATTTTTTTAATCATCCACCCATTAGGTACGTCAAGCATTTTCTCAAGGCCGCCTAAGCTAGTTTTCCAACACTTAGTAATTTTCAGGACTTTCTCCAAAGTTTATCCTGAAACCCTATTTTGGCAGATCCATAACTTATTCCTCATGAAATTTCAAGTTGATATGAAGATGTGGATAGGTAGAAAAAACACCCATATACACAATGACCATATGGTGTGATAATTTTATCCAAACCACAAACTATGGAAGGCATTTTCCTGAGGCCACTTAGGAAAATTTGCTACTTTGGTTTAAAAGCAACTTGAACCCATGTTTTGGCAAGCTGTTAATTTTGTCATCAAACACCTTCTATGAAAACTAAGACTATGGAGAAATATCCTTCTTAACAATCTAGAGCATGGTAGTTTCAAATTATTTTTATCATTCACCCATTAGGTATTGCAGGCATTTTCCCAAGGCCACTTGAGTCAGTTTTCCAACACTTAGTCATTTTCAGGACTTTCTCAAGAATTTATCCTGAAACCCTTTTTTGGCGCTTCCATAAGTTTTTCATCAGACATGCTTAATACAAATTGAGATCATGTTTAGGTAGAAATATCAATAGAGTACAGCTTGACCATATGCTGCGGGAATTTACTTTAACATATGATTTATATGGCGGGCATTTTCTTGAGACTACTTCTAGGTAATTTTACTTTCTTTGGTGCAAATCCTTGTTTTGTCATGTACCTATAAGTTTTTCGTACAATAGTGCTTAGCATATTACTCTTGTGGGGTCTTGCTGTTATCTTTTTTTCAATGTATGTATTTAACTCCCAATTCTCATATCTTTTCATGCATTTGTATTTTAGGTTTTAATTCCTTCAACATGGGAAATCAAAGGAACTGCGGAAAAAAACATCATCGCACCAAAACTGATGAAGAGGCAAGGAAGGACAAAAAGCGTGAAAATATGAGAAAGTTAAGAGAAAAAAGAGCAATGGAAAGAAATGTGGAGGCACTTGGTGGTGACGAAGAAATGCAAAATGTGAACCTTGCACATGGTGGTGATGAAGGAATGCAGATTGTCGAGGAACACATTGATGAAATAAATGAAGAGCATGGAGGTGACGAGGAAATGACAAATGTGGAGCAAACTATGGGTAGCATCGATACTGAGCCCATGATTGGTGAGTAAATAAATTTTGATATATATTTATAATTTTTACTTTTAAATATAATATATATAAACTTATATATATGTATATATTTGATTTGAATGAACTCACAATTAGCTAAATTTATATATTTATTTTTATGTAGGGTTGACATCTAGCATACAACATCCTACCACACTTACTAATTCACAGAGATTAATTAGAAGATGCAACAATATCGTCATTAACGATATGTTTTTGGAGAATATGGATTCAAATAAAATTGAAGAAATGGGACCTCCGATGCCTGATCATACAACTCGTTATAGAGTAAAAAAGATAGTCAAAGAATATTTTGAAGGTATTTCTGTCATAGAACAAGCTCAATTGTTAAATATGTTGTTAAAGAAAAAATGTCTAAGAAATGCAATGACATTATTGGGCATTAAAAATGTCAAAGAGGCTAAATCAAATGAGATTGTATCACAACATTTGACATTGGTCCTTGCATCACTTGCAAAAAAAGATCTCATAATTACATGGTTGCTCATAAATCTATTTTAACAGGGGTTGTGGCCAAAAACAATGTAAACAGTCGTTTGTTGTCTATTATTGCAAGAATGTTAAGAACATCAAGAAAAAGTTTATGGAAGCATAAAAATGTTAGATTTCAATTAGATGAGGATGATGAAGTTGCATGTTGGGGTGATATCTGTAGGCAACCTTATCAAGATAGACTTCCAGATAATGTGAGAGAAAGGGTGAAAGAGTTTTGGCATTTAAACTCTTGTGTCTTACCAAATGAAAAGGATGTTGTGCAATGTCGTATATCGAAAGGAAACTATGAAACTCATGGCAACAAAATAACATAGATCACTCAAGTGGAAATGTTCAAAACTTTTATGGAGAGTAATATTGATGCGAATATTTCCCTTAGCACATTTGTGAAGCTTAAACCATGGTATGTCAGGCCCATCATTGTTCGTGACACATGTTGTTGTCAATACCATGTAGAATTCGAATTATATTATGAGACATTTCTAGATTGTGGCATGCAGTGATGGCCAAATAACCCCCCTCATGTGAGTGTTCATGAATTTGTATCTAAAATACTATGTGCATGAGAGATTGATCAAGTATTCTATAAGAAACAATGGGTCGAGGGTAAAAAATGTGAGGAGTGTTCTGATTTGGCCTTTTTTAATGCTAACTACCACATTGATGCAAACAATCCTCAAATATCAAATCGCATTGTGAAATGGAAGAGATATGAATATGTTGATTATACCCCTATTACAGATTCAACATCAACATCAAGAAAGATTAATTTAGTTGAAAGTGATATCTCTTTCACAGATTTTATGAATTTTTTCAGGGATCAAATATATAAATATATGAAGCACTCTCACTCAGCACGATGGCAGGACTTATAGTTCAAGCAATTGCGAGATGTATTTGGGAAAGGAACAACATTATCCATTGTCTATTTTGTTGAAAATTACACTTTCACTCCGCAAAAGGAGATACAGAGTGAGTATTATCATTCAGATCAGGTATCTATACTTGTTCATATTATGTATAGACATGTAGAGCTTGATTTCGATGGTTTTGATAGCAATGAAAATAATCATGAAGTGATTAACGAGTATCATTTCTACATCAGTGATGATCATACAAATGATACATGTTTTGTCCAGCATTGTTTTGGTAATGCTTTATAAAGGATTATCACGACAAAAGATCACTTTTAAATAACATTGGGTGTGGTCAGATGATTGTGATGTTCAATTTAAATCAGCGCGCTCATTCTTATGGTTATCTTGCATTCATAGAAACACGAATGTTCGCCACACATTGATATTTTTTGAAATGGGACATGGAAAAGGAGAATATGATGGTGCTGGGGCCTATGTGAAATGTGCACTCAGGAGATATCAAATGAATCACTCTGCTTCTCACCTTGCAAATTCAAATGATGTTGTTAATTGGTGCAAACCAAATTTGAGCCATGAATTCAATGAAAGGATGGGTAATGTGAGAAGGTTTTTCTGCAATATTGCAATGGGTGATGTTGACAGATCAATGCCACATAATTGTACTCCAATCTTGAAAACAAGGGGCTTACACTCCATTAGGAGTAAGAAAATGGAAAATATACACGCAATTGAGAAATGAAAGTACTCTTTCTTTTGTCTTGCATGTATTGATGATGTAGAGTCCTTGGATGAGTGTCAAAACCAGACTAACAAATTTGTGAAACCATGGAGACACCAAGAATTAACACCATTGCCCCCATTTGGAAATATCAGTGATGTAGAGCATGATAGTGAAGCGCTTGTGATTGACAAAGATTATGATCATGTTTCTGATTTGGTTAGAGAAGGTGATTTATTTGCTGTCATTGCACCGGTATATAATCCATAAAAAGTGCATTATTATTTATTGAGATGCACTAGGTCAAAAAGCACATTGATGCAAGAATTTAAAGACCCGTCAAATTATACGTATGATGTGGGTTCAATGGTTATAATGGGACATTTCTTTGCAGAAGTAAGGAAATGTAAATACCATATTATTTGTCAAGACTATGAGTGAGATGTTATATGTGCTCAATACAGTGATTTAGTCATAGCAGCCCGGTTGCAGTTGAAGGCAGTGAAGAGTAGGAAAAATTCCAAGCATCGATAATGGAAATTGTTGATAGAAGATCATAATGCCATTCTTGATAATATGTCACTGGCACATTTCATATGAATACAAAATACATCAAGGTTGGTGAATTTTTGTTCTTTGATTCTAGGGTGGGTGGGTGGGAGGGGCCAAATGAGCTTCCACCTTCACGTGGTTGGCCTCATCAGTAGAGAATATATATATAATTCTTGAAACTAAGATAATCTCTTTCTAACAATATTAATTTAAATACATATTATCTGTTTTCATAAAGCTAAATATATATATATATATATGTTCTTGATGTTGCTGATGTTTTTATGGCTTTAAATATAAATATTGATTTTGAACATTACGGAACAACATTTCTATTTCTAACTTGTTACATATTTTTAAAACATAAGAAGGCATAATCTCATGATTTTGTATTACTAATTTAAAGATAACTAATGAAGATATATAGTTCAACCTCAAGTTATCTCAAATTTGAATTGAAATTCAACTACCACTAAACTGAAATGTGAATGTCTATAGTTGCTTTCAATTACGAAATTCATTTAGGTATAAAAAATTTAATTCTTTATTAAATATTTATTTTAAGTTAAGAAATCAATTATATTATATCCAACATTTTCCTATGTTTTTATTTATAATTAATATATTAAATTTTGGGTTTCTACACTTAGAAACATTTTTCTCATTCTTATTGTTCACATGTAGAGGGAAACACTTAAAGCAAAGGAGTATAATATATTGAAACATTCTTTTCTACTTTATGTGAAGACAACCTTCTGTAATGTAGAAACGTAGGGCATTTACGTGTACTGAAAATAAGTTGAATTGAGAACAAAATGAAAGAACATTAAGGATTACACCTCCATTGCATCTGGTTTCATTTTCATTAATATTTTTTTTCTACAAATAGAATGGTTACATACAATGATATAAATTTTAGCAACCTCCCTCTTTTGACCTTCCTCAAAATTACTTAAGTTTTGTGTGCTCAAAGTGCTGATATATTCAATAGAAAAATCCATTACCATAACCTTATTTTACGAGAATTAAAACCAATAGTGTATTTATATTTTCAATAGTTCTTGATTATAAGTTTCGTTAGCTCAAAGTGCTGATATATTCAATAGAAAAATCCATTACCATAACCTTAATTATTTACGAGCATTAAAACCAATAGTCTATTTTTCTTATCAATAGTTCTTGATTAAAGATGATCAAGTCATAGTATTGATGAGCCTATTCTTCCACCATGCTAGATATAAATTATAATGAACTAGACATTTCCTTATTTGAAAATATCATTTCCCTTTCTTTGTATTTATCATGTCTAAAGGGTTTCCATGACATTTAAACCATTAGTTCCATTTGAAAAGTGTGTTCTATTGTAGGAAAAGTGTGTTCTATTAGTTCCTTTTGTTTGGGTGCAAACAAGATTCATCCATGTAATATTCACAAAATTTTTACAATGGAAACCTTGTCATAGTCATAAGATAGGTTCATGCAATCTCCTTATATTATGTGCACTAAATAAGATATTCAAACCCTAACTCTAATCTATTTCAGCATGCTCATACATGCCAACCATAAAATCATCTTACATTCCTATATATGAGTTTCAAAAAGACAATAAAGTAGTTTTGAAAAATTACAACTATTTATAATATGGACACATGACTTAATGATACATTTTGATGCATTGATTATCTTGGTATGTTGGTTTTTTTGGTGCACTAAAAAAATAACTCATGCACATATTGGTATGTTGGTCTTTTTGGTGTGCTGTAAAAATAACTCATGCACATACTCAAAACTTTGAAAATAGGGTGATGAAAAACAAGTACATTATGTTGCATGAATAGTGATGGTGATAAAATACAACAATTTTAGATTCACAAATGTGTCAAGGGTGATCTTATCCCCATTATTTATGTCATGAAGATTCTAAAACAATTTCCACTAACTTGGAATTAGTTTCACACTCATCTCTTCATATATGAAAGTGCACCACGCAACCTTTTAATTCAATGAAACATGAGCATGAAGATGGAAAAACACTTTTCACCTTATCCCTCATAGTATATGGAGGTCTATCTTCATACGAAAGCTTAAAAATTTAACCCAACAACAAATTTCATCATCTACATCTAATTGAACCATAAATATTTTATGCTTACACAATAAGAACACACTCATTGACATTAAATGCTTGTAACATTTACATTCTTTTATTATCTGTATCCCTTGAAAATGAGTTTTGATCATAGCATTTACATTTTTGTATTGTCTTAAATTTTATTTGCAACCATGTTATCAAATAAAACAAGGAGTGGTTCAAAATTCTACATGAATTATGTGTCAAAACCATACCAAAAAGATACATCTACAATTTATCAATTTTCTATTAAAAAAGGGTCAATTTTACAAATACAGATTACCATTCAAATGTAACTATTCAGATTCAACAAATTAATAATTACATATATATTCAGTGCAGCCCTCATTCTTGATACCGCAGTGCAACCCTCATTCTGGATAACAACCGTAGTAAAGATGATCATAAGGTGTTGTACATGGTGCCAAAAAACCTAGATAATACGTTGCATAAAGATGATAATCAGTAGTACATGGCATTGAAAAGTTGCTAAACACTAAGACGATAAAACAATGTCAACAAAGTAAACTCTGCATACATAACAAGAGGACCTTAAACCCAAAATTCGGCAAACCTAAACCGTTGCAACATCTGAAAGGAATAAAAACAACTTCAAAAGAGAAAACAAATAGAAAGAAAACTCAAAAAAGTTCAGTTTGATTATCTCAATCACTGGTTTCTGCTGAAATAATCAACAATCAGCAATAAATCAGACATACAAAAAACACACACGCAGAATGTCAATAGTAGCAGAGGATGACAGTCAGCTCTGGAAGATCAACTTTGTGGGTATGAATGTAAGCTGATGAGCATGAAAAAGGGTAGATTCATCAATTGTTGTGTGCTTTTCTCTGTAGGCTATGCGAAGCAAAGGTTTTCTACACGTGTGGCTAGCCATAATATTCATCTTGTTGATTTTGTGTTGAAATATTCTACTAATTCTGCTGTAATAAAGACTTCATGCCAGGTCAGCTATATCATTAAAGGAGAGTGAATGAGGTGCTATCAATTCTTCTCTTTGTTAATTTATCTTCAAGTTGGAAAGATTGATGTTATATCATTGCATTGAAAGACTGCATGGTGTATTTCAGCTTGAAATAAAGTCTCCTTCTTAGAGAGCACCTAGTTAAAGCCTACAAAAAATGTTAATTTCTAGCCATCTAATATTGCATTCATAGGTAAATTTATGCATGTATGCACAACATATTTACTCCCATCCATTCATAATTTCTAGACCTCTTCTGAATAGGGTTATTGGCACTAGTCACTCACCTCCAACCATCCTAAATAACTAAATTTAAACAAATTATTTAAATTTTTGTTTTACTCAAATGAATCTTCATTAAATACTAAGCCTTCATTGCCTAAGACACTATATCATCACTGCAGAAATGGCCTTGTAAAATGAGGGATTAAGCAGCTCGATCATAGGTATTGAAGACTACTTCCCCCATAACATAAACTCACCCTAAAGAGAATGCTACATACAACAATCCATTTCCATAATAGCTCTATTACTTCAATGAGCTATTCCATCTTGTTAAGATATTGGCTTTTGCCAAACAATGCAACGAGATGTCAAAAATGGATGAAAGTCACCATCAAAATGTTCTCCTCCTTCAACAGTCCTAATAGATTTGATGTTGTGATCACTGTGATTTTTCACAATGATTTTATTCCTTGAATTTCTTAAATACTTCATCCTTAGAATGAATAATATATACCCAAAGGAAGTAGGAGAAATCATCAATGAAGGTAAGGAGAAATCTAGCCCCACCAAGTGAAGAAGTGGCCATAAGCTTGAAAATATCATTATAAACCAGCTCAAGAGGTTCAGAGACTTGCCCCCTAAATCCTTAGGAAAGAACTCATGACGGTGTTCCCCCAACATACATTTTTCACAGACACCCGTACGTAGTTTAATATGCAAAATCTCATTTGCCATCCTTAAACAACTCATATGTTGCAAGGTCCCAAAGTTGATATGACCCAACCATTGATGCCATAATTTGTTGGTGTCATCAACAGTAGCACCTAGCAACTTCATCTATAGAAGAATACATTTCTCTTACGACAAGGATGAAGAAATGAAAGAATCACTTCTCTCAAAAGAAGTTTTCTCATCCAAAGAACAAGGTACACAATAAAGGCTTTGACAAGTTGAAGGTCAGATGCTACAACTACAATAAAAAGGGGAATTATGCAAATGATTGTAAATAAAAACAAGGAGGAAAAGGAATGTCTCATGCTTATAATGCTACAGAATATGAAACTACTCAGAAGAATGCATCTGAAGAAAATGAGACAAGGAGGAAATATTACCTTGTCTCGTCCATTTCTGGATCTGTCACCACAATTATAGAGACATGGCTAGTTGGAAATGGTGCATCCAAACACATGATTGGGTATAAGTGTGCCATCACTAATATGAACATGACAAATTTCATGTGCAAGGTGGAGTTTGGAGACAACGCAACCTATTCGAGCCAGGGAGTTCAATCTACCTCCTTCTAGTTGAGCTCAGGTGATGTACTACATGTGGAGGACATTCTATATGTTTGAGGATCGAAGAATAACCTCCTATCAGTTTCGGTTCTTGAAGGTAAAGGATTTATAGTTATCTTCATGGATAATCAAGCGCTATTATGGCCAAAGAACAAAGACATAAAATCTCATGCTATGATTGGAGTTAGATAGGAAGGTATCCACAAACTACTTGAAAATTACTTTCATGCTATGATCCATAACATAGTCAGTCCATGCAAGCTATGGCACAAGAGGCTTGGGAACCTCCATTACAAAGTGCTGCCATGATTATAGAAGATGGTCAAAGGTATGTTTATATTTGATTTTAAGCATGATATTGTAGGGGTTGCGCTCTTGGGAAGAATGTCAAGAAGAATTTTTCTAGAAGTTCTATTATATATAAAGGGATTTTTGAGTTAATACATTATGATGTATGTGGTCCCATGGCATCACCCTCTCTGAGCGGATATTTATAATATGTACAATTCATATATGAATTCTCTATAAATTCATGGATTTACTTCCTAAAGGATAAGAGTGAAACCATCAACACGTATTAGGAATTCAAAGCCCTAGTTGAGAATCATATTGGAAACAATATCTCTCCTTTAAGATCTGAAAATGGAAGTTAATTTGACTCACATGCATTTAATGATTTCTGTAGTTATGCAATAATATGTAGATAGTTGATAGTACTCTACAATCCCCAGTGGAAAGGCGTTGTCGAAAGGAATAATACACTCATATGTGAGGATGCAAAATACATGATGCATGATAAAGTTCTATCTACCTCATTATGGGAAGAAGCCAGTAGAGTTTTGTATATCCAAAATAGAAGTCATCATGCTTTTCTGGAAGAGAAGACATCTAAAGAAGTGTTCACTAGTGAAAAAACATATATTTCACATGTGAGAATCTTTGGGAGTCATGTATACATTCATAAACGCAAAGAAAAGAGGACAAATATGGAGCCATCTTGAAAGAAGGGAACCTTTGTTGGTTATATCAAATCATCCAAATCCTACAAAATATATGTGTCTGGTGAAAGACACATAGAATTTATCCAAGATGTGACATTCCATGAAGAGGATGCATTTCAAGTGATCAAAATAGGTTTAGTATGATACAGACATGGAGGAGCATGATACTCCCCTAATGGAGGGCCCAAATTCTAGTTCTCTGCATTTTTAGAGGGAGAAACCATAATATTTCTCAGATTCACTAGCCCCTCATGAACTTGTAGAACTAGTTGATAAACTTCCTTCCAAGAGGAGGTATGCATGGTGTTGAGATATTCTATAAGATGCAGAGAAGCATGGAGCACCATTAGTCTCATCCAAACAATATAAACAACCTGAAAGATATTCAGGCTATGTTTCGCAAATGAGTCACATCAGGGATTCAAAACCTTCCACATTTGAAGAAGATGCTACGAAGCAATTCTTGAAATATGTAATGATATAGGAATACAAGTATAATATGAATAATGATGAGTATAGGCATAAGGTTTAAGATTAAATCACAGACAAGATTCATCCATACACAGTTTACAGTTCACGGTGGTGATGAGGAGAGTAGAAACAAGATGCTAAAACACCCTCGGTGGTGACTAGGGCTGCTACAGCAGGCCTGGTGGCATCACCACTGTTGTATAGGATAATTCACCTAATAACCTAGGTCTGGGGGGTTACCAACATACTCATTACTTGCAGACAGTTTGACTCTAAAAGCACAGAATAGGAAATAGGAAAGTAGAAGGACTTACTTGTATTAAACGAAGGTTGATCCTCGCTATCTTCTCCCTTTTTGATCTGCTTCCAAAGTCTCCAGGATAGTTCCTCCTTCACCTGTTAATAAACACTCTTCCAGATACAAGATGATTCATATATATAGATGCAGGTTAGGCAAATCATATATTATATTGAAATGTAAACATTCACCAATCTACAAGATATGAAACACATATGGAAGAAGTAATATCTTTATTAACAATAATAGAAAGAGTTTAGGTTACAACCCAATGTCTGAACAAGGACTCCTCTGTCACCAAAGGACTCTGAGTTTCTCTACTCCAAATATTTCTGTAGACAATCCACCAGCATAACTTTGCTCTCCAAGTATGACTCTCCAACACCCTCCCCAAGGCCTCTATTTATATGGATGAAATGAGGCAGTTCTCGAAGGTTAGGGAGGTTGTGGCAGTTAAGAAGATTAAGTTAAATGAGTAAACTAATCTTCGATTAGCACGAGGTTTTATGTTTTAATGTTGAGGAAACCATTCGCGGGTCTGTAGTAGAGCAACCCGCGAATGATTCACGACTCTATAGAAGAGCAACCCGCGAATACAAGGATTCACGACTTGCTGTATTGGAGACTCGCGAATGATGCGCGAGTTGTCAATATAGAGAGTCACGAATACAACTCAACATGGCAAAATGGCAAAGTAATCAGTTGGGTATATAGGGAATGTACTTCATCATAAGCCAAGGTATAATGAATATGGGCAACCTCAATCCCTAAGTGTCCTTTTGTGTGCTGACATGAGGGATATCAGCACTCGGACGGAGAGGTGCCATTCAGGTGTATAATAGATGCCCCCTAATGTGTGAGGTCAGAGGGGAATGATGGCCGAAATACATTATAATATTCAACTCAGGAGAAACTCAGAAATCTAGTGGAGCAGAAGGAGTACCTGAAACAAATACATAGTAATGTCATATACATAGTTACATCTGAGGATGCTATGTTCAATTTACTGGAACACTAGCTCCTTTAAAATATTTGAGTACATCATATGATACGGGTAAAAACCACGTATTTACAAAGGTGGATCAAAGCCACAATACAATAATGATGAGTCTTCAAAGATCTTGAAGCTGGATATAAAAATGGAACATAGTCTTGTGCAACTTAGTTCATAAGTGAGGAACTAAGGTCTTCATAAAAGATCCCAAAGAACCAGTACAATCCAAGCCATGTAAATAAGGGTAAGCTGAAGTCGAACATGGAAAGGATTCAACAGTTTGTCAACCAATAGATGATAATTGACAACTAAAGCAAAGGAGTTCACCAATGATGAAAGTGAATCCAGAGGTACTATCGTCAAAACTATAGGTCTTCGTCATCAGGAGGTGCTGAAACGGAACCATACTGTGATAAGGAAGGAAATAGATCCTCCAATGGATCACAAGAGTGACTAGGAACTGGGCAAAAGAAGGGAGACACAAGTAAATGGATAACAGATATAACAGTGATAGGATCAGGTGATAGATCAGACATTAGGTATAATCCTTGAACAGTGAGCACGACACAGAGATGACCCAAGGCAGCATACAACGGATAGATAGAACAACTAGGCTTATATGTCATGTAGGAGACATGAGCAGATTCCCCAGGTATAATGGACAAGAGGAGGAGTCAAAACTCAAAGTGATAGCTGAACACAAGTGTACACTGAAACATGGATATCGGAAGGCAAAGAGTGCTATGTTCAAGGATGACAAGCTGCCATTACTGAAAACAAGAGAAAACTTCTTCCTTACCTTCCCTGTTAAGTTTTAACGAGTCCAGGAAAGCCAACTCGGTTCCCTCTTCATTTTTTAACAAGCTTGAAGAGATGGGAAAATAATGCTTGATACACTGATCCGTGGATTTAATGAGCCCGAACTAGTACATGCTCATGCGGTATTTTCACATTTAGAGAGTCTGAAAATGCCAAAGAAGACTCCAGGGGGGTCCTTTTTTGTCCAATTTAGTCTCTTGAGGCCGAAAAAGTATAAAACAAACCACAAAAGAACTCTCTTAACTTCCAAAGAAGAAAAGGTGAACCTTTTTCGTACTTAGTCGGGGAGGTCCGAAAAAGGTTAAATTACCACCTACCCAACGCTCCTTCCATAACAGCATAAAATAGCTTGAGTTTTATGAGTGTGAAGGAAAGCAAGATCACTCGGAAAGATACATTTGGTTACGAGAAATGGGGCTTACAACAATAAACTTGTTGCTTTGTTCTTTAGTGTTTAACGAGCATGACAAAGACACAAAGTACACTCGGAATATTTTTCATGTTTGGGTCCGGAGCACGAAAAAGAGAAAACTAAGCTCAAACCGAGTGTTCCTTTTCCGTAAATTTAGTTCCTCAGGTCCGGAAAAGTGATAAACCTATACCTGAGAATACTCTTCTCAATTCCGAAGAAAAGAGAGTGATCCTTTCTCGTATTATTCTGCATGGTCCGAGAAAGAGATAACCTACCACCAATGCGGATGCCCGTTCACATATTCTTAACGAGCTTGAACGGACGAGATAACTCAGCAGTCAAGTCTGTTTTGAAGGAGTCAGACCTGGGCCTAAAGAAACTCCATAAGGGCGGGGAGTCCTATAATGGGATAGCTTGTAAAGAGAGATTCATAAGAAGCTCTATTTGGCGTGAAAAATAGCTATGAGGAAACCCCTGGGCCTGAAACAGTGATGGAAATGAGTATCAAAGGATGGCAATGGCATATAAGAATGATACTCATAAAAAGGGATCCTAGCCATGGAAGAACAATGGTAGAGACAAGGGACTAATGGCTTAAATACCATAGTCCGTGGCAAAAATGTTGAGTACTAAGGTTAATGTGGAGTGATAAAATGCCAACAAGTGTTGGAATGAGCAAAAACCACCCTATAGAAGCATCAACACTTTGTAAAAGTAGGTAAACCTATTCCAAGGCACAAAAGGGGTAATATTAGTCAATTGTCATTTCAAACTATATAAAAAGACCCACTTTATGAAATTTTATTTCTATTAATAGTTTGAAAATCAAATCATTTCTTACCATTTGCACTTTTTGAGCCAAAAAATGAAAGTTTACCCTCTATCTTTGATTGCTTGCCGTGGACAATTGGACCGTCGGAATTCAGATCCGTCAGCTACAGGTAACTCTACACCCTGATCTCTTCATTTTCATCCAAACAAATTTTAAAATTGATGGTCAATTAAGTTTATTTCATCAACATAAAAAATAGCAAAGTGTATTCGCGGGTTGCTACGCATGAAAGCCGCGAACACACGTTTCATGCACGAGTTGCTGCATAGGGAAGTCGCGAATGACTCGTGACTTGTCCTAATGGATAGTCGCGCATGCTGCGCAAAGGATAAAAGTTTTAAAAATGGTTAAAATTTTTAAATTTTTATGGTGAAATATTGAGTTGAACTATGTTTATTTGTCAGGGAAAACATGGTGCTGGAGTGGAGGGAGAGGGAACATGAGATGATGGACCAAGCGGCTCTCCAAAGCACGCCTACCATCCAAGCATTGCGGAATAGTGGGCTACTCAAGTTCTTTTGCACATCACCCATGCGGGCCAATGTCCGCATATTAGAGTTCTTAGTCCATTACTGGGACCATGACCTGGGGATGTTTAATATCCAGGGTGAGACTTTGGAGCTTACCACATAGGACATCTATTTCATAACCAGGTTATCACATCGGGGAGCACCGATGAACCTGGAGGGCACTAGTAGGGGTGGGGACCCCTTGAGTGTCCAGAACTATGTCGATGTATTCTGCAGGCCGGGTACTCAAAAGAAGGGTAGAAACGTTCTCATAACAGATATTCAGGATCTTGCATTACAGGTATTGGCCAGTACTATAGTGAGACTTGCAGGGTCGGCAGGATTACACGTGGCCACCAGGACTCAGATGAGAGTGGCGGTGGACTGATTTAGAGGCACACTCTTTGATTGGTGTACAGGGATTGCCCCCGTCATGCGGAGGCAATTATCTGACTGTAGGAGGGGGAGACGGAAGAACTTTCGCTATGCTAGTATATTGGTAGCGTTCTTCTTTGAGAGGGTGCCAGCTATGAGTCCTGCGATACCCTTACAGGTCCATCATCCACGGCAGCCGAGGCTGAGTCGGTGGGGAGATATCTTCCTCTGTCAAGGAGGAGGACATGTAGTACAGAGCATGTATGACGATGATTTATATTCATGGTGGGAACGGAAAGTGCTGGCGTTGGAGCAGTTTCCATACGCTGGGTTAGATTTTCAAGGTGATCCAGACCTAGTCCTCCCTCCAGGAGGAGCATGGGGAGAGATGGGTAAGTATTTTTAATTTTTATCATTATCAAATTTTTATGGATTTTCAAATGATAGGATATATACATATGCACAAGTCTAAACCCTCTTTATGTGTCAAAAAGAAGATATTGGACAGGTCCGCCCTGTAGGGAACCTGCGTACCTTCGTACGTCTTGTTGCAGGGGGAGACCCAGGATTGATCACAGTACTCGAGGCAAAGCTAGGAAGGCTGATCGAGCGAGTACCTACGATATGGATAGAGCATCTCCCTGTAGCTATGCAAGAGTTAGTAGTTGGGGTTCCACCGGCCTAGCTACGTCTTTTCAGACAGGTAGCCAGAGCAGTATGTGTATATAGAGATGCAGTGGAGGCTGCCGAAGCCGAGGAGGCTGAGGAAACCAGGGGGCACAGAGATCACGGGGACCAACCAGGTCCCAGTGGCCATGGCGAGCAGGCTTAGTGCTAGGCATTTTGATGGATGTTGATCCACTTTTTGTATATTTTGTACATGATGGGATCTACGGATCAGACTTGACCTATCCTATGCATGAACAGATATTTACATATATATATATATATTTGTGTTTGGTTGTCAGCTTATTTACAAATGTTTTTATGTATTTGCTGTATATTTTATGGAATGTGTGTGAGATGCCAGTCCAAAACATAATTAGCATATGCATCATTTAATGAATTTTGGTTTCTTGGAATGTGATTAAAAGTAATAACTTCAAAATGTCTTTCCATCAAACGTATTTGCATGAACTGACGTAACAATGTAGGATTATGCACCTGGTAAGCTCGATTGAGCTGGGAAACAACCAACTGAGAATCCAAACAGACTTTAACCTGGGTGATGCCTCGTGACAAGGCATCCCATAGGAGCTCAATAACAGCCCTATACTCAGCAACATTATTGGAAGCAGGACCTAAACAAGCGCCACCCGCGGCAACAAGCTGTCCTGAAGGGGAATAGATAACCCATGCTGCCGAAGCCAGGTTACAAGTGTGACGGCTGGCGCCATCAGCAAAACCTACATACATCTCGGAAGACATCTGCAACAACCAGCAGATAGTATAAAAAACGAAACTGACAACCTAATGTACATAAAAATACATACATTAATATACAAGAAAAATTGCTAAGCCTAGGCATAGTACTTCTTCAGGTAGAGCCCATTTCTAGGCTCAGGCAACTTATTCCCATCATAATCCACTAATTCATATGCGCCTTTACTCAAAAATTTAGACACAACATAGGGTCCCAACCACATAGCCTTGAATTTTCCTGCCCCCAGGGGCTCTTTATGTTGATCCCAAAGCAAGAGAAGTTCCCCCTCAGAGAAAACCTGAGGTTTGACCATTTTATCATATTGAGATTTAACCCTATTCTTATGGGCTTGATTTGCAGTCAACGCATCTCTACGTTGCTCATCAAGGTGTTCTAAATGGAGCAACCATTCTTCAAGCTCAGTTGTGTCAGGTAGCACGTGAATAGCTATCTGCAAGGATGGGATTTCGCATTCAATCGGTGTAATAGCCTCCACCCCGTGAACGAGTTGGAAGGGGGAAAAACCCGTAGCAGTTTTGACATTGGTTCGATAAGCCCAAAGAGCAGGATATAACATGATGTGCCAATTTGAATGAGCTGCATTAATAGTACGTTTAAGTATAGTTTTTAAAGTTTTGTTTATAGCCTCGACCTGACCATTTGCTTGCGGATAATAAGGAGAAGAATGTTCTTGTCGGAATCCGAGCATGGTGGTCAGCTGTGTCATCATGTGATTTTGGAAATGACTGCCATGGTCAGTGACAATCACTTTGGGAATACCAAACCTAGCAATAATCTGATTAAACACGAAGTAAGCTGCCGTTTCCCCATTGTCTTTGAAAGTAGGCATTGCCTCTGCCCATTTTGTGAAATAGTCGACAGCGACAATGATGTATTTGTGCCCTCCAGCCGAGGCTGGGTTGCATGTCATATAATCGATCCCCCACTTCATGAAGGGGCCTACCGAGACAACAGGAAATACGGGAGCAGGATGCGACCGCATTTTTCTGGTGTACAGCTGACATGGATGATAGCGTTTCATAGCTTCCACACAATATTTAAAGATGGTGGGCCAGAAATACCCGGCACGTAATATCTTCTGGGCCGTTGCTAACCCAGATAAATGACCCCCACATGCTCCGCTATGGGAATCATTTAGGACAATCTCCGCTTCCTCATGAGTAAGGCAGCGATGCAAGATAGAATCTACCCCTCTTCGATATAATGTATCTCCTATTATGAGTTAGTTTTTAGCATGAAGACGTAACTTGCGTCGGTCTTCCCTAGAGTAAGCGGTAGGATACTTCAAAGTCTGGAGATATATAAGAATATCTCCGTACCAAGGATCAGAGGTTGATATAAGGAAGATGTGCTCATCTGGGAATGAGTCATCTTGAACCACTACATCTTCTTCCGTAGGGAATTCTACTATAAGCTCGGCAAAAACTAAGGACTTTTTGGATTTAGCGGATTGGAAAACCAAGTCAAACTCTTGGAGAATGACTATCCACTTATTGAATTTCCCCCCAACAATCTGTCGAGATAAAACATATTGGAAAGGGTTTACATCCACCACTACAGTAGTGGTCCTCAGTAAGATGTAGTGCCGTAACCTCTGTACAGCATAAACAGCCGCTAAGGCTAACTTTTCGACGTGGGAGTACTTAAGCTCAGGCCCAACTAGAGCACGGCTAAGATAATAGACAACATGCTCAACGAGCTTGTCATCCTCCTGAACTAGCACTACCCCAATGGTAGACTCCGACGCAGCCAGATATAATAGAAAATCCCTAGAGTAGTCTGGCGGGCATAATAGAGGAGCCGACAACAAGGATTTCTTCAATGCCTCGAACGCGAGTTGTGCAGTTTCATCCCATACAATTGGGGTGTCCTATTTAAGTAGGCGCATGAAACCTTTTGTGATCTTGGCATAATTAACGATAAAACGTCGAAGGAAGTTAGACTTACCTTGTAGACTCTGAAGTTGCCTAAGTGAACGAGGAGGAGGCAGATTTACAATGGCCTCGACTTTTAAGGGATCCACCTGAATGCCCCTACTAGAGACAATGAATCCAAGCAATCTACCTGATTCAACGCAGAAAACACACTTGTGGGGATTCAATCAAAATTTATAGTATCTGCATCTCTCAAAAATCAACCGTAAATGATCTGGATGCTGGATCCTCTTGCGAGAATGAGCAGGAAAATCATCAAGGTGGGGCTCGACAATGGATTTTATATCGTGAAAAGCAAAGTTCATGGCTCGTTGAAAGGTTGCCCCTACATTTTTCAATCCAAAGGGCATTTTTCTATAAGCAAATGTACCCCAAGGGCAAATAAAAGCAGTTTTATGCTGGTCTTCTGGTTTGATTTGGATTTGATTGTAGCCGGAGAAACCATCCATAAACGAGAATACCTCACTACCCGCACATGCATCTATGATCTGATCAATAAACGGTGTAGGGTAGTTGTCCTTGGGATAGGCTTTGTTAAGGTCACGAAAGTCCGTACAAACGCGAATAGTCCCTTGCTTTTTATCAACAGGAACTGGGTTGGACACCCACTCAGTCAAAGCAACAGGATATATAAATCCTTCTTTCAACAGATTTTCAACCTCTGCCTTCACAGCCGCCGCTTTACGCAAGTTCACGGGGTGTAATTTTTGCCGAACTGGCTTAGCATCAGGATAGGTTGGGATCTCATGTTGAACAATAGATGGATCAATACTTGGAATCTCCTCATATGACCAGGCAAAGATATCGCGGAATTCCTTGAAAAGGGCAGTATAAATGGAAATCTCCTTCGGAGAGCAGTTTGCACCTATATAGATATTTTCCACGACATCTGGCTTTACAGAGATGTTGATCGGTATAGTAGCGGAAATGTTTTCCATATTCCCCTCGGCAAACACTCCTTCCCTAGGTAAAGGGTTGACAGGTGTATCAACATCATCCGACAGTCTCACATGGAACTCTTGGTTTTCTATCTTTCCTAGCTCTGGAAGGAAATAAGATCGGTGATGAAGATCCTCACATATATTATCATGTGAACACATAGCTTCCAAAATAGCCTCATCGGAAGGTAAGATAGTGTCTAAGCAATCTATGGAATGTAAAGAGTTATCCTCCCATGCAGGCATATAAACTTCTTCCAGATCATCCGAGACTGTAAGAGGATCTGGAATGGGATCTACAGTGGTTTGGGTAATAACTTGATACGCCAGTTCCACTGCAGACAAGGGAACTTCCGGTTCTTGAGGGGTTGGGAGGACCCAAGGATCAGTCCTATCGACCACCGAATCAATGGACTTCCCTACAGTAGTAGAACCGAGATAAAGGACTGGAGCTAGAATATCGAATGTGCCCATCAATGATGTGTACAGTCCAGCCCCCAAGCTCTGTGCAGCAGGTTTGGCCTGATCAACCAATGGCACAGTGGAATCTTTAGACTCTAAGCGGCCTTTATGAGTAAAATCAAGTTGGTCAACAGTGACCAGCTTGCCCTCATGTGGAAATACCATGACATGAAAGACATCAGATGCAACAGCAGACATTGCATAAGTCCAATTCCTACCCAGAAGCAAATTGTAGTCCAATGGAGCATCAATCACTTCGACTTCAACAGAGATTGCTTTGCCAGCCAACTTAATCTCGAAAGCTGGTAGGATACCATGTGGACGGAAAGACATTCCATCAAAAGAAGTAAGTAAATTGGTTGATGGGACCAGCTCTGGGGATCCGAAAGCTTTCCAACAAGCCAGGGACATAACACAAGTAGAGGCTCCCTCATCAACAACCGCTCGTCCAATGGTCTTACCACCATGGACAACATATATCGATAAAGCTACATGATAAGGGAGGTGAATTTTAACCTCAGAGAGATTAAATTTCGCTAAGAGACTCGAAGAGTCCATGCTACCTAGAGCTGCTAAGAGGGCATTCCGCTGAGCGGGACAGCTCTGTAGCACCTCCAAAGCTGACATTGCACACGAAGTCTAGGCCAAATATTCAACCATAGAGTAGTTAGAAGTGGCTCTGGCATTTGGGTTATGCAAAGTCTTCTTAAAGACACCTTTGGGTATCTTTGGCATTATTTCCGCAGGTTTCTCTATAGTGAGAGGGTTGGAAGATTCAACTACAACTTTACCCTTCTCATCGGTCTCTTTCTCATAGTTCTTGTTCCTGGTTTGTAACAAACTTGAGGATATAACCATGTTGATATAATTAGGGTCAGGAGCAGTTTGACTGCCCCCTGCTACGGTAGAAGCTGAAGCAGAATTCTGCCCTTGGGGAAATGGATCCTTCAGGACAGCCGGCGGTTGCATTTGTAACAGCTTCTGGGCTTGTTCCATGAGGGGACAAAGATGAGTAAGATGGTCCCCTTGGCACAACTTACAAGGGAACTTGACTTTCTTCTTTTCCTTTTTTCCCCCATCAGCATTGTTTGCGAGCTTTGGCTTGTTTTGGTTTTGGTTTCCCTCTCCCTTTTTACCTTTATTCTTCTTCCTACTGGGCTGCTGATTTCCCTTCGAAGAGGTTTGTGCAAAAACATTTTCACTTTGGGAGGAGGGGGAATCCTTTGCTGCCTCCGCCATAGACTGTTTGAAACACAATTGGTGAAGTTGTTTTGTCAAAGACTCTACAGTGGGAGAGTTTACGGACCCAACCACACCATCGGCATGGTGTCTAGGCTTGGGTTTCTCGGCCTCATGAGAAGGCCTAGGTGCCTTAGGGATGATTTCATATAAAATCCCAGACTGTGAATAAATCAAGTCCAACTGTTGGGCCCTGAGTATGGCTTCTTCCTCACTAGTCACTCTTGATGTGGAAACATCCTTAGATATATAGGGCAATAAAGATTTAAGGAACCATTCTAACAAAAAATCAGGAGGGATGGTAGCTTTAATAAGGCTCTTTCGCCTCCTCCACTCTTGGATATGATCCAAGATGTGGGTTGCCTTATTTTGTCTAAAGGTGGACAACAAATCCGTTCCGAAATCGTAATGGACTGGAAGCTGAAAGTGGCTAAGGAAAGCAGTAGCCAAGTCCCAGAAGCTGCTAAAAGCAGCAGAAGGCAGCTCAATGTACCATTTTGCTGCAGTGCCTGTCAAGGTCCTTTGGAACAGCCTCAATCTCACTGAATCTTCATTCAATGAGTTGGAGGAACACCATAAGTGGAAGGTGGTGGCATGTGCCCCAGGATCTTCACCAGCTTTACCTTCGAACTTAGGGATGTCCGAGGGAAATTTGGTGGGAACAGGTGGCCATAAGGGGTCATGCCTCACCGGATCGTTCATCAATTTTGATAAGTCTGGCAAGTTCAAAGTTGCCATAAAAGGAAGCTTTGGCCTAGCCGGTGTACTAGAGGTACTAGCTTGGGGATTAGAGGGACTTGCCCCCGATCGCCCATAAGTAAAAGTGGGGTTGCCCCCAGACACCGGTTGTGAAGTGGGAAGGTTTCTTTGGAACGAATTCCATCTGTAAGCCACCGGATTTTAGGTGGGAGTTGCAGTGTAAGTGGTTCGGGCCGTCCCCATAGAAGTAGGGGTCTGAAAGACTGGAGCAGGTATCCCTCCACTAAACAAAGAGAAGGGAGAGCTCGTGTATGGGACTGAAATAGGGGTTTGGTAGCTTTGCCCGTAAGAGGTGTTGCTACCAAAATGCACTCCTACATATGAAGGAGGTGGACCTACGTATGGATTGGATGGGGGTATGTGCCCCCCATTCCAAGGGAATCCTTGGACAAAGGCCGAGGATCCCACCGGACCACTGTGGGTAGTGTAAGGGAAGGAAGAAGGAATTGTAGGCATACTAGGAATCCCAGTAGCCATATCACCAGACATACTTCCTATGTTCGAGTAAACCAGTGGTTGGACCACTCGACTTGCTGGAGTTAAGGGTGTGGAAGGTAAACTAGATCTAGGGGTACTAACCGGGGGAGGTAGTACCCCTTCAACCGGAAGGGTTGAGGTGAAAACAAATGAACTTTCTCCCTCAGAAGACATAGCTCTACCTACAGGTACACCTAGCACTGGTGAACTAAAAGGCCTAACCTGCACGATCACTGGATCGTTCAAATCAGTCAAGGGGGTATTATAATTTCTTGCAAACTCGTCAGCTTGCAATTCTTCTACCTTGACTGTGTCAAAGTCAAAGCGGTTAGCTATTAATTTCGGTTCACCAAGAACCTCACTTACTCCTACTGGTTCAAAAGAACCACCTGTGCTTAATCTCCTCCTTTGGGGTAAAGGTGGGGGTTCCAGTGGTGAGAGAGGAGGAAGGTTTCTCAACCTTCTTGACCTCCTAACAAGTTGGTCCTCCAGAATTAAGACTTTAAAAAATCACACCCTAAGGCCAACTAAACACAAGCAGATCCACAGAGCATACACTAAAAAGATCCTAGAGTCTCAAGCAATCAAAACAGGCTATAAAGATATGCTTTCCCGAAGAAAGATGATGAACAGTTACTTGGCATCCTTGAGGGGTTCTTAGGCACAAGCGGAGGAATCACCCAACCGCCCTCCTACACTTTCCACAAGGGTTACCTTCCAAGTCCGTTCAAGGTGAACCAGAAATAACCTTCCGGTTTACCTGGGTATGAGCCCTAAAAAGACAAGAGACTAAGGCTACCTTGATAATACCTACTGTCTGGGGGGACAGTCGCAAGCCAAACTCGTATGCATGGGCAGGGTAGCTGAGCCTGAAACTCTGTCTAGGACAGAATCCCCAGATGCGTAAAAGTCCTGGGTTACCGTTTTGACAAGGATTCGGGGGGTTATCCCCTCTGTCCAAGCCTCCACGCGGCCTAGTGCTTAACTCCTGTTTGAGAGGAGCTTCCCAGATACAGCGGTAGAACCAAGGATTTACCTAATGAATGGTCCACTACGTCTGAGTTTATAATTTGTGGGAAGTTTACACTCCCTAGCCCACAAATCTAGCCTAAGCTAGTAGGTGAAAGGCCCTAAAAATAAAAACTTACTAATAAATTTTAAATTTATGCGTTAATTTTAAGGGCCGTTCTTTACTCAAAGGAAGTGGAAGTGATGGACTGTATGGTGTTTTGACTCAGCAGAAAATAAATGAAAGTAAAAGTGCATCTAAAGCAAACTATCACTATAAAATAAACTTCTTTTCATTTTTTCAGATATGTATTGATGAACTAACAACACCTAATAAGAGAAACTAGCCTATGTTTTTGTATTTTTCTGAGATAATATTCTTTAAACTGAAACAAACACTACTTTATGCAAAAATTACAATGCAAAAGATTAACTATGTTTTGTTTTTCACTTTAAAAAATGCTCAAAAAAAGTACTATGCATCTACAATGCACTGCTTGAGTAAACTTGACACTTATGGACTATATAAAAACTACAAACTGAAGTAAAAAGGCACACAGGACCAAAAGACTAGCAAGGAAAGCAGGCTAGGACCCTAGCTTGGGTGCAAGCATTGACACAAAATCAAAGCAGACTTTAAACAATCAAGTGCAAACCAATAACTGACAGAAATAAGACTGGAAAGATAGAGTCTAAGACCCTGATCACTGATCTAGACTCAGGCACTTTCACCAACAACCCAAACAGGACAGAAAACTTCAAGATGCAAACAGTAAATAAAACAAGTAAAAAAGGACTCAAGGGCTTTCAAAGCACTAATATGTGATCACCTGAGACATTCAAACAACTCTACAACACTCTTAAAGAAAATCTTCTTAGAAAACATGACTTATAACAGGAAAAGAACAAGCAAACTTTCACACAAAAATCCCAATTTTAAGGAGTACTCGTGACTGTCTAGCAGTGCAAGTCACGAATGATTCGCGACTGTTCAATGGAACAACCCGTAAATGCAACTCAGTATACGTGACTGTCCAGAAGGACAACCCACGAATGGGTATAAAAATTTCTCAAAAACAGAGAAAAAACCCAAGATTTTCAAATGCTGAAAGTAATTAAGAAGCAGGATAAAAATCACAAGCAGACTTCAAGCAAACACTGGTCAGGAAGGCAGAAAAAGACCTAAAGTAAACTAGGCTTCCCCAGTGGAATCGCCAGTTCTGTTGTACAAGATAATTCACCTAATAACCTAGGTCTGGGGGGTTACCAACATACTCATTACTTGCACACAGTTTGACTCTAAAAGCACAGAATAGGAAATAGGAAAGTAGAAGGACTTAGTTGTATTAAACGAAGGTTGATCCTCGCTATCTTCTCCCTTTCTGATATGCTTCCAAAGTCTCCAGGATAGTTCCTCCTTCACCTGTTAATAAACACTCTTCCAGATACAAGATGATTCATATATATAGATGCAGGTTAGGCAAATCATATATTATATTGAAATGTAAACATTCACCAATCTACAAGATATGAAACACATATGGAAGAAGTAATATCTTTATTAACAATAATAGAAAGAGTTTAGGTTACAACCCAATGTCTGAACAAGGACTCCTCTGTCACCAAAGGACTCTGAGTTTCTCTGCTCCAAATATTTCTGTAGACAATCCACCAGCATAACTTTGCTCTCCAAGTATGACTCTCCAACACCCTCCCCAAGGCCTCTATTTATATGGATGAAATGAGGCAGTTCTCGAATGTTAGGGAGGTTGTGGCATTTAAGAAGATTAAGTTAAATGAGTAAACTAATCTTCCATTAGCGCGAGGTTTTATGTTTTGATGTTGAGGAAACCATTCGCGGGTCTGTAGTAGAGAAACCCGCGAATGATTCGCGACTCTATAGAAGAGCAACCCGCGAATACAAGGATTCGCAACTTGCTGTATAGGAGACTCGCGAATGATGCGCGAGTTGTCAATATAGAGAGTCGCGAATACAACTCAACATGGCAAAATGGCAAAGTAATCAGCTGGGTATATAGGGAATGTACTTCATCATAATCCAAGGTATAGTGAATATGGGCAACCTCAATCCATAAGTGTCCTTTTGTGTGCCGACATTAGGGATATCAACACTCAGATGGAGAGGTGCCATTTAGGTGTATAACAACCACCACCCTTGGTGGTGGTCTAAGGCTACAACAGTAGCCTTGCAGGTGGTCTAAGGCTACAACAACAAACTGCAATAACCTTGGTGGAGGCCACGGGTAGGAGCAGACCACTACTCCAACCTTCCCTGGAAGTCTAAGGCAGCAGCAGTGTCACGTCCCCATCCCTTAGACCGGCGAAGAGGACACGACGAACACCACAAGCAACTGGGAAAACCGCCCCATGAACAACAAGAAAGGAATCAATGCTGGAATTAAAACTTACAAGCATACACAGATGCAGAATGAATCAACATTCAACGGAAGCAACACACATACATTTCTAGCATAAAACATGTTCATCATAATTCATTATACAATAGATATAAATTTTAGAGATGAATTAGCAGCAGTACTTATCTTTTGATGAAGAATCCCGCAACCAGCTACGTCGCTGCAACGTTCCACCCAACCATAGGCCAGCGTGCTCATCAATCTCTCAGCAACGCTGTCACCCCCGAGCTGGGCATGATTCCTCCAAGGATAAGGGTCAATGCAGGCTTACACATAGCCAAGGGACACAATCAACAAACCAATACAGCTGGGTTTACCAGGCCATCATCAGATCGGCCAAGCCAGCACCGTCCAAGGGACAACCACTGCATACCAGCAGCCAAACAACCCTTCACAGCCCTATGAAGAAGCAAAGACGACCAGGGATAATTCCAACAAACGATGAGCACAGCTCAAGTCCACAAGACAACGCAAAGTTGTTCTTGGCCCTAGCGTGGCCAAAACAACTCAGCAACAACACCCAACCCAGGGTGTATTAGTAGCCCAAACTCACAGTGAATGATGGCCACAATCCACAATCTCAAAAAAGGAGAAACTCGGCCAACTAACCTGGAAACTAACAGCCGTTCCACATCCAAGAGTCCCCAGCATGCACAATCCTCAATGTAAACGCTGAAGGACTTACACAGACAGAAAAGTGGGGACAAAACAACTCACAGCCTGTGCGTAAAGGAAAAGACGCAGCCTAGGCAGAGTATGGATGAACACACATGCACAATCCGAAGTGGAAAATAGAAATCAGACTCTCAACAGTCCCCAGACATCGTGGGAAAACACAATAGCAACCCAAATCGTGGGTGAAACCAACAGCAAGCAGAAAACATGGATTAAAGCCATGGCTATGACACATACCAGTGGAAATCAGGCCCTTGAGGCTGTTTCACCTGCTCGTTGCGTACACAACCAGAAAAGACCCACGACTAGTGCATGAGGGTGAACAAAATGCCTCTCTGCGTGAGGATCCCAGCCTGTGTGCGCAAATTGACCGACCAACGTGAGGAAGAACCGACCACGGAGGGAACAAACATACCATAATCGTGCAGGGGAAGACCAGGAGTGTGAGGAGATGAACCGACCTCTGCGTGGGAGTGAACAACCAAAACGTGAGGAACCCACAGACCATGGGAGAATGGGGAAATCATGGAAGAGAAGATTGGATGCAGTCGTGGGTGGAGTGGGCGTGTGGGCAAGGGACTGACAGTCCTGCCACCCCACTCCCAAAGGCAATAATTGGCTCAACTACCAGCCATAACTGCCCCCCCAACAACAAAACCAAGCCATTGAAGAGGTTGGTGAAACAAGAAAGGTGGCAAAACAAACAAGGTGGCCACACATGGGTTTTTCCTCCATAGACCAAGGTTTGACATCCCCCACCCCTTATCCTTTGGAATCATGCCCTTTTCATTCAACGTTACACTGTCGTAGCTGGTTGTGGTTTATTTTATTTGATGTGCATGTTTACATGATGCCAAATTATAATGTGCTAGATAGCACGACATACCATCGGCAACTATCCCTATTGCCGAAACATTCACAACCAAATCGATGGTGGGGCTTTTGCCTTTAGCTCCTCACCACGATTAATTACATATATATATACTTCATGTAAATTGGGTCAAAACTGGGACATTACAAGAAGAAGGCTTCTCCAACCCTCGGTGATGGTCTAAACAAGTATAATATGAATAATGATGAGTATTGGCATAAGGTTTAAGATTAAATCGCAAACAAGATTCATCCATACACAATTTACAGTTCACAATGCTGATGCGGAGAGAAGAAACAAGCTGTTACATCACCCTCAATGGTGACTAAGGCTGCTACAGCAGGCCTGGTGGTAGCAGCACCACCCTTGGTGGTGGTCTCAGGCTATAACAATAGCCTTTCAGGTGGTCTAAGTCTACAACAACAGACTTCCATAACCTTAGTGGAGGCCATGGGTAGTAGCAGACCACTGCGCGAACCTTCTATGGAAGTCTAAGGAAGCAGCATAATGTTGCTCTAACCCTCGATGAGGGTCCATTAGCCTCTGTTTCCTTTATGGACTAAGTAAATGAATCATGACACTAGCACTGCCCTGAAAAAAGAACATGAATTTTACACTGAAAGTAGAGGCGGGTTTTCTCCATATAAGAGCATCTTTATGCACAAATACTACCCTTGTTGAAAAATAAAAAAAACAAAGAAATTGTAGGAATTTCTAAATTGTAGAGTTTTAATGCAAAACAAAAATTTCATCTCTTAAGAAGAGGTTTACCAGAGCTTAACCTTATGAATTTTCAGCCTTCCAGCTGATATGAAATATAAACAAAATAGCTGGCAGCAGCAACAAACTATATTTCAATTCTTAGCAACCCCAATCCACCATGCAATTCAAGTGAAAAGATACCAATCTATTCGACTAAGTTTCAGCGCTCGGGTAACCTTACCATGCATATAATAGATCTGAAAACACTTACAACAGTTGTAAAAACAGCAGTAAATCTTCCCTTATATTCTTTGATTGTGGTGTTAAATCACTTAACTTATTCACCCTTAACTTATGTCAAATCAGCAAGACATATAGTGCTGGAAATTACAAACCATGAAAAATATTGATGGTTGAAAATTAAATCTACAATTTACACAAGTATAGGACAACTGGAAACTTAAGTAATATGAAATATCCATAAAGATGAAGTTCATGCACACACGATAGCCTTATTACAAGGCTAGTACAATCTTCTAGCCCTCCAAAACCCTAGCTAGGGAAAATGATGAAAACCCTTGTTGAGAACAAGGAGATCCAACAAGCATGCATCACACAAGAATGTCCTCTAGGGAAATACGTCTCCTCTATTGGTTAAGATGTCTCCTCTTTTTCTTCTATCAGCAAGTACAACCTAGGGTTTCTTCTCAAAATATTCATCTCCTAATATACAATGGATTAAACCCTAACCCTAGTCTTCAATATTCTATAACAAGCTCACCATTCTAGGGATACATGTTCCAAAACTCACCATAATCTCAGACTTTTTGCTTTTGTTGCATATAATTTGACTCTAAAAGAATAGTAAAGTAAACTGGATGCAAAATTTTATCCCGAAATGCAAAAAAATACACTTGAAGAAGCTTGGTGTGTTAAAACCCAAGGTGAAACATCTCAGACTTTTTGGTTTTGTTGCATATACTTTTATTCTAAAATAATAGTGGAGTAAACTGGATGCAAAATTTTATCCCTATAGGGTAGCTTGAGTGGTTGAGGAGTTTGAGCTTCGGAAGGGATCAGGGTTAATCCCATGGGCTAGATGCCTCTGTTTCATTCCTCACTCAATTTCCCTACCAGTTCTGCACCAACACGTTTACATCGGGTACCATCTATGAAATGCAGGGAAACCCATGTGGTTTTACTTAGAAAAAAAATTGGATGCAAAACTTGGGCATTTGACTAGTTCTCCTGTGTGTTTTTTGATTTTTCTACTATGGTAGAGATCATTCAAAACATCATTACTTGAAAAGGTCTAAGAGAATTTTCCATCCAGTCCCATGACCAAAACAACAAGAAACTTAACACAATAAAAATTAGTATTATCTATAATTTCAAGCAAACTACCATGAATGCACCACATAAAACTTGAATCCATGCCCTTTTAGGTTTTAGGGATTGGCCAAAATAGACAAGAAATAAATGAGGATTGAAGTCTCAACCTTGTAAAATTCTACATAACATAACCATGACATTAACCATGCTGCATAACCATAACCATGCTCAAAATTTATGTTTGTCTCCAATTAAAAAACAAGTTCCACTACATGAAATTATAGATAGAACTCTTACCTCACAAATTTTGCAATTGTCTATGAAAATATATCAGAAATATATCTTTGATTTGGCTTGGGACAGTACAAGTCCTGGAGTATTAGTGATTAGTTCACCAACCAAAATAATAATTTCCAATTTTCATATAGCAAACAATAGAATATTTAACAAGATAAATCATTAAACAAAGTCTTGTATTAACAAATATTTTTTCACTAACCCTAAAAAAAATTACAAATTTTCATCTCTTTCAACTTAACGCTCTGCTGGTCATGGTGTTAATTTTAACGCTCTGCTGGTCACTGCGTTAAGGTTGGTCATTGAGATGTCATACCATATTTCACGTACAAGAATGAATAAATAAAGTGCAGGAGATACAACATTAAGGAATCACAACCATTAATTGAATCCGCCTTATACTTAGATAATTATGAGTTTGATCTTGTCACTGAAGGGACAAGTCAAACAGGGTAAACCATATACATTACTTGAGAGAGGGTTAAATCAGATTGAAATTGACCTTAGACTCTTAGTCAACAGAAATACAGGTTTCAATCAAAAGCACAGGCTTGAGTAATTTAGTCATGTTCAAAATAGTCATGCTAAGGACACATAGTCACTTAGCACAAGAGACACTCAGTCATACTGATACCCTCTAACAGTCATGTTGAGTAACTCACAAACTACACTTGAAGAGTAAAATCACGATCACTCCAGGGATAGAACCCAACACACAGGAAAAACCCATAAGAACTAACGTTGAGAAAATCATGAGGTAAGAGACTTAGAAAAATGAAGAGACTCACACTGAGAAAAATCATCAGGTAAGTGGCTGAGAAAGACGCAGAGACTCACTTTACAAGATGAGATGTAAATAAAGAAAATGCAGAGATCAAGCTCAGCCCATGAAGAAAGAATAAATCACCGAGGTAAAACTCAGAGCGTGAATGAAATAATCACAGATTGTGAATGAACAATTCACAGAGGTAAAACTCATCCCCTAAAATGAACAAGACGTAGAGGTAAAATCATGGAGTGAAATCGCAGAGGAAACCCGAGAGACAAACCTACAGACAAGAGGAGAAAACCAGATCGCAGAGGAGATAATCTCTGTTGGAGAAACCGACGATAACAAAGATCCCAGTGAGATAACAGGATGAGAACAAGGTGAGATAACCCTAGGACCAAGTAAGAATAGGACCATGAGTCAACAACCACAAGAGAAATGTGAACCATAAAGTTGGACAAACATTCAATTAGGACCAACAAGACCAAATAATTTTCTCTCTCTCAAGGTACATAGTTTAATATATACTTTTGTCATCACTATATAAGGGGAACATCCAAATGGATGGTACGTTCCTTTTTTCCTCAACCGACTTTTACAAGATAAATCATTCATACATGTCTATGGAGGAAACATAAAGAGCCCAGTTTAGTATATCCAAGGAAGTGTTTGGTGAAGTGTCATAATATCAATACCCTTAGAGGAGAAACAATGTCATCCTCAAGACATCCAATATGATGCTAAAAGACTCAATCATCCATACTAAAAAATAAAGCAACCAAAAGGTTGAAGAGTAGGAGGTACAATCTTTGCTCTAGAAGAGTTGTAGCTTGTCTTCCCCAATAACTATTTCCTCATAATTTTTAGTGAAGGAAAGTAGGCCCACAGCCATGGGGAGCACTTCCTTGGATATACTGTTTTCCCTCTTATTGTGTTCTCTAAATACATGATGAAAGTCTAAAGTGTGAAAGAAGGCCTTCAACTCCATAATGTTGTCACACCAACCATCTAGATGGAGGGAAGAGAGAGTTTTTGTATCATCTAAGCCCAAAAAAATATGCTAACATCCAACTTTCATAAAATAGTACATACCACCTCAAAGTGTCCATGCGCGCGGGCTCAAAACATTATGCAATGCTAGCACCTGAGTGAAGAAGACTACGAGTGAAACCCCCATAAGCAAGTAACACTGGGAATAGGTCAAATCACCAACTAACTACATGAATATGTGTTCCCAAACTTCCAAGTGTGAAGGACAAGAAAAAAATTAACTGCTAACTGCTGAATACAATGAAAAGTACATACAATGAATGTGGAGCACTATTGATTTGCATCTAGAGCAGATCAATCTAAACCTTTAGACCAAAACACCAATGGATCCTGGTTTTCTGTGGGATGAAAAGTCCAAATGAAAGTCAATATATGTATATATATATATATATATATATATATATATATATATACAAATTTTGGGACAAAATATACCAAAAGTAATTAAATATTAACAAAAATAAATATCCATACTTGCGTCACCGGTGGAAATTGTGAAACTAGAATTTCCTCAGGATCTATATTTGTGCCACTAGTCTCTATTTCTTCCGGGTCAAACAAATTCGTATCATCATTGTCTTCATCATTCATGAATTTGGTATACTACATAAATTTCATATATTAAAAACATTATATTTCATATACTAAATTTCATATATCATAGCATACTTACGTACCATGCCCCTGTTTTCATTTTGTCGAGCAACGACTTGCTTATAATTGTCTCTATAGTATGCTGCATACTGATCAAGCTCTAATCGACTCAAAGTTTTCAAGCGATCATCAAAATAATCATCAAATGGGCCTACATCGATATTGGATGCAGATGAAATACTATGTAGCCCGATTTCCACCCCTGCCAATGTAGCCCCAACATGGTATCGTATCTCTTCCCTTACCCCTCTTGCTATTTGGGATGCTGTCTCCAACTCCTCTAGTAAAGCTACGACTCTAGGATGTGGTTGTACTAACCGAGGCATCAGACACCTATAATGAACATCTCGTAGTGCATCATGTCATTCATATGTACGACCTTTGCCAGCACCATAGAAACTGGATCCCGTATATGTATAGTCGAGGTCCATGTTAAACTGAAAATATGCAATTAGCATCTTAACAAAATACTGAGGAACCTCGTCATTATTTGGGAACTTTCCATATGCACACAAGAACCTTGAATAAATGTGTGGTGCAATCAATGGATCATTGAATCTTGCAATCTTTGGATGTTTTTTGTCTTCAGGCCGCAATTCAAAACATGAAAAGACCATTTCTTTTGTGACAAATTTCTTTACTTCTTCAAGCTTGTGGTGACCCATAACTGAAAATCACCTCCTATGCATCATATCATGAAAAATATGGGTTGATGGTCCAACCCCAAGATATCTCTCGATCAAACTATTTAGATTGTGAAAAACAATATGGAGATATTGTTGAGTACCAAAAGAGAGATTTGAAGATTCAAGTTCTGCCTTCAATTTGGAGGAATGCTCCTTCATCTCTTCCACAGTTAGCATTGTGATGTTTTTTTCCCAAGGAGTCTCCTCAGGAACATCTCTAGGATGACTATAAAGAGGATCACATCTATCATTTTAAGCATATTGATGCACCCGACGATGTCTCCTTGTCTTGGGGGGTGGATTAGGATCAGGAGTAGCAAACCCTGTAATAAAACACACATGCAAGTATTAAAATATATATCTAATTTTCAATCAAATTATACACATTTAAATAAAATGTGTTCATTAGAAATACCCGATGCATCATCTTGTGCCCCATCATTATTGTCAGAATGTCTAGAAGCACTTGTACAAAACCAAAAAATGGCAATCACATGTAATTTAACAAGAAAAATCATCAAACAAGATTTCTAGTCAGAATGTACATGTAAACAACCTCTACATGGAGATGGCATATCTGAGACATAAGACACTAAGTGTGTCCTATGTGTTTTTCCATTGGGCCCTGTAGACCCCCCAGACATACGTCTATCATGCTCAAAGCCACCACATATGCATGTAACAAGATATTAGAAAGACCAAGTAAAATAATATTTATGTTCATATAGACTTGAGTATGAATTAAATAACAATTGAATTTACCTGACGATGACCTCAGGGATTGTGGCTGCATAGTAGCCAAGATTACTTCAGCCTGAAGCTGTGAAGCTATGCATGGTAAGAATATTCCACATGTTAAAAAACATGTCAAACAAGAATTCTAGGAAAATTATACGTAAACAATCTCTACCTGGAAATGGCATCATATGTGTTTGTCCACCAACCCTTGTAGACCCATCAGACAAACGTGTTTGTCCACCAACCCCTATAGACCCATCAGACAGACGTGTTTGTCCACACAATATTCATATAGACTTGACTATGAATTGAATAACAATGAAATTTACCTGACGATGACCTCTGGGTCTGTCGCTGCATAGTGACCAAGATTGCTTCACCCTCAAGCTATGAAGCTGTGCATGATAAGAATTTTGCACAGATTAAAAGACATGCCAGACAAGAATTCTAGTGAAAATGTACATGTAAACAATTTCTCTACCTGGCAATGGAATATCTGAAGAATAAGACACTAAACATGTCCTCTATGTTTTCCCACCACCCCCTATAGACCCATCAGATAGACGTCTGTCATCATTGAGAGCCACCGCCTGGGCACAACAACATCTTAGATTTAGATGTGTAAAAGAAGATTTTTTTTATATATACTTTACTATGAAGTGAATAACAATGAAATTTACCTGACGATGACCTTTGGGTCTGTCGCTGCATAGCAGCCAAGCTTGCTTCACCCTCAAGTTATGAAGTTGTGCATGATAACAATTTTGAACAGATTAAAAACATGTCAAATTTAAATTTACCAAATTTAACATTGTGCACCTGTGCATGATGAGAAATTCTCACATTAAAAGCATGTCAAAACATGTCAAAGAAGATAAATATATTTCTAGATACAATGATTCCTTGAGTGACATATTTAATGGGGCTGCAAGATACACATCTAATGGTATACCTTGCCAAATGAACATCATGACACAAAATTCAGTCCCCAAGGATGGTTATGCATGCGAAACTAGAGTGAAACACATCACATGGTCTTCATTTGGCATCCCTATAAAATTATGTTGTTGATTAAGAAACACATCTTAATTGGGATAAGAGAGGCTTTCTTGGACATCTCTTTTCCTTATTTGCAAAAATGAGCACAAAAATAGACCATGAAATCATTGGAAATTTTGTTAGATACATGTCCCTATTCTTCAAAATTATAGGACAAAAGTGGTGTCCCAAAAAGTTGTTACCCTTGCCACCGGATTTCAAATCCCACTTTCTGACATGTTTCCTCTTACTAAGCTGAATGTTGATTAGCTATACATAATCTATTCATGATTTGTTAACATGGACTTGTTCCCTGAACAATCTAGGGTTTACCCTAAGTACCATCCTTGGAATGAGAGGAACCGCCCAGGAGGTTCCCTCCCAAATATGTTACCTGGAAAAGAATTTTGACAAACATTTAGGGGAAAAATTACCTAATATCACAAAAAATACCTAAATTCCTTTAAATATTAAATTATATGATTTGCTTAGCTACCAAAAACACGAGCTTATCGAGTATTTATTTCTACTCATCTTGCCACTGTGGATTACATCCAAGATTACTATTTTCTACTTGAGTTTCAAGAGTATTTTTTTCTACTCGTCTTGCCACTATCTTTGAAATGTTCCTAAAAGTGGCATGCATGCAAACCCTAAAAATGGCATGCATGCAAACCCCAAAAGTGACATGCATGCAAACCCTAAAGTGACATGCATACCCTAAAAGTGGCATGCATACAAACCCTAAAAGTGGCATGCATGCAAACCCTAAAACTGACATGCAAACCCTAAAAGCTATATCAGAAGGTTAGTTGAACCAAAAGGGTATCATTGTTATTATTCATCTTTTGGAAACATGTTTTGGGAGCTTGGTGAGGTACTTAGGGTGAGGGAAGATTTCCTTGACCTAATTGGATTCGGTGGAAAAATCTATACAACCTAACTAATTGCTAAGGTGAATCATCCAGATTGAACATTGTGTACTTCATTGATTGAATAGGAATTTTTGAATACAATGATTCCTCAAGTGACATATTTAATGGGGCAAAAAGATACACATCTAATGGTAGACCTTGCCAAATTAACATCATGACACAAAATTCAGTCCCCAAGGATGGTTATGCATGCAAAACTAGAGTGAGACACATCACGTGGTCTTCATTTGGCAGCCCTATAAACTTATGTTGTTGATTAAGAAATACATCTTACTTCGGATAAGAGAGGATTTCTTGGACATATATTTTCCTTCTTTGCAAAAATGAGCACAAAATAAGACTGTGAAATCATTGGACATTTTGTTAGATACATCTCCCTAATCTTCAAAATTATAGGACAATAGTGGTGTCCCAAAAAGTTGTTACCCTCGCCACCGGAGTTGAAATCCCACTTTCTGACATGTTTCCTCTTAGTGAGATGAATTTTTATTAGCTATACATAATCTATTCATGAGTTGTTAACATGGCCTTATGCCCTGAACAATCTAGGGTTTACCCTGAGTACCATCCTTGGAATCAGAGGAACAGCCCGAGAGGTTCCCTCCCAAATATGTTACATAGAAAAGAATTTTGACAATCATTTAGGGGAAAAATTACCTAATATCACAAAAAAACCTAAATTCCTTTAAATAATAAATTATATAAATTGGTCAGCTACCAAAAACATGAGCTTCTAATGTATTTATTTCTACTCATCTTACCATTGTGGCTTACACCCAAGATTACTATTTTCTACTTGAGTTTCAAGAGTATCTTTTTCTACTCGTATTGCCACTATCTTTGAAATGTTACTAAAAGTGACATGTATGCTAACCCTAAAAATGGAATGCATGCAAACCCTAAAAGTGACATGCATGCAAACCCTAAAGTGACATGCATACCCTAAAGGTGACATGCATGCAAACCCTAAAAGTGGCATGCATGCAAACCCTAAAAATGACATGCAAACCCTAAAAGATATATAAGAAGGTTAGTTGAACCAAAAGGGTATCATTGTTATTATTCATCTTTTGGAAACAAGATTTGGGAGCTTAGTGAGCTACTTAGGGTTAGGGAAGATTTCCTTGACCTAATTGGATTCAACGGCGAAATATATACAACCTAACCATTTTCTAGGGTCAATCATCCATATTCACCATTATGTGCTTCATTGATTGAGTAGGAATTTTTGAATAGAATGATTCCTCAAGTGACATATTTAATGGGGCAATAAGATGCACATCTAATGGTAGACCTTGCCAAATGAACATCATGACACAAAATTTAGTCCCCAAGGATGGTTATGCATGCGAAACTAGACTGAAACACATCACGTGGTCTTTATTTGGCAGCCCTACAAAATTATGTTGTTGATTAAGAAACACATCTTACTTGGGATAAGAGAGGCTTTCTTGGACATCTATTTTCCTTATTTGCAAAAATGAGCACAAAACCAGACTGTGAAATCATTGGACATTTTGTTAGATACATGTCCCTATTCTTCAAAATTATAGGACAAATGTGGTGTCCCAAAAAGTTGTTACCCTTGCGAGTGGAGTTCAAATCCCACTTTCTGACATGTTTCCTCTTAGTGAGTGTTGGGACACAGAAATGTCCCCTTTTCATCCACTTTATCTTCTGCTATTCCTCACATTTCATTGTCCCATTAACCTTTTATCATACCATTTCCATACATATATGTGGGTTTCACCTTATTATTTCCACTTTATTTATTTTTAGTATTATAAGTGAATTTATGATTAAATATTAGAAAATTAACATGTTTTTCACTAATATCTCAAAGTATGGATGAGCTTTGTAATGTGTAGGAATATGTGAAGGATTAATTCAAAGAAAAGACTTCACGTATATCTCCTCCATCATTTCAAGGAGATAGTTATGCAAAGAATATTCTAAGGAGAAGATCATAAAGATTTGGTTGAGAGACATGTGGAGAATTTGTGAAAGATATGTGGAGGATTTGAAGGGATCATATCTTGTAATAATAGGAAAGTAGTTGAGTGGTTGAGTGAATAGTGGATCTCTCATTATGAGATGGTTATCTTCTTCTCAAAGAAGTTCATGTATAAAAGAGAGTGCGCTCTCTTCATTTGTCATGGGATATTATCTTATAATATTTTAGATATTAGATTATCTTAGAGAATAGTAGATTGTAGAAGTTAGTCTTGACTTTGTAATATGGAGAAGGGAATTCTTAGCTTTTGTTCATAATCTTGGTTTGATGCTTTCATGATTTATAATTGATTCTTGTGATGTAATTTAAGAATGCTTTATGGTTAATGTGAGCTCACATGTGTTGTCTTGTTTCTCTTCATATGTTGTCTTTATTTTATGCAATTTACTTTCAGCCGTGTGTTTCATCTTCCAGCATTAAATTAGCAATTGCTTGTTTCAGTTTAAGGGGGCTTAGATTAGACTAGTCTTATTTTCACAGGGGGTTAGATTAGCTTAATTTCACTTCAGTATTGCATATACTTTGCAGGTGCTTCGTAAGCCTACGAACCTCGGATTGACAAATTAAATGGCCAGGAAAATACTACAATGGAATTAAAATGACATTAATTCGGCCCAACATTTTGGCGCCGTTGCTGGGGAAGCACGATGGATTGAAGTGTAGATTTCAATTTCTGGAAGTGTGGTAGTGTAGATTTCAATTCTTGCAAGTGTGGTAGTGTAGATTTCGATTCCTGCAAGTGTGGTAGCGTAGATTTCAATTCCTGCAAGTGTGGTAGTCTAGATTTCAATACATGCAATTGTGGTAGTGTAAATTTCAATTTTTGCAAGAGTGTTTAATTTCCGCAACTGTGAAGAGTTATTATTATTTTTAGAGTGTTTTTTTTTTTACATAAATGGTTTGTTTTTATTTAAGATTTTCAAACTTTAGTTTTGGGTGCTGTAAGAATCCATTTTTCAACATGGTTTAATAATGAGTATAAGTCTAGAACTACTCACTCAGGCCTTGGAAAAAGCTAGATTTTCTTCTTCCCAAGAAGAGGAGGTCTTGGCAGCAATAAGAGATTTAACTACTCCTCCAGAATCAAACGAGGAATCATTATCCGAAAACTCCTGTGCATGTGAAGGAGAACAAGTATTTGAACAGGAGATCAATGAAGATGAATAGGAGATCGAGGAGGACCACGAGGAGTTGCAGCATGATCTGAGGAGTGAAAACTATGCCTACAAAAGCCCTATCGAATGATGGTTTCAAGTGAGAATGAGGTTAGAACAATTTAGTTTTTCTTTTTATTTAGTAAGATCACAGCCATAATAATTAAATTCGTTCATCTTTGTATATTTCCATTGTTCATTCATGGGATTGAAAGATAATATATTCCTATTACTGTTATGTGTATGGCTACATTGGCTATTTGATTACACATAACGTTTTTCTAATTCCCAATTAGCATAGAGTAGGTAGGATTTTATTTCTAGTCTTTGCTTTCACCTAGATAAAGTATGCTCTCCTTCGTGCTTCATGCAATCATGAGGATCAGAAAGTAGGATGTTTTTTAAAAAATTTGGGAATGAATAACTAATGTTTTGGAACATGCTTAATTGGTTTCATCTTTATTTTGCAATTCATTATCTCCATTTGCTAAAAAAAATTTCAATTGTTAAATAAAAATAGTCTGCAATTTCATTTTTAAGCTGAAAATAATGTTGAATATTTATAATGCTGAAAAGCAGCTGCAACTCCAAGCTAAAACAACACAAATCTATTGCATTTTGTTGACATTTTGGCTTGTTAAAATTCGCTAAAACACAGTCGAGATAGCCCTATTTTTAGGGACCATAAGGGATTAATTTTAAAACCTATTTCTATCCAAAGTATCCCTTTAAGTCTAGTTTCCAATCCAATTTGAATTCTTCAATTTGGTTCTAAAACGAAAAAGATATGGTCAAAATACTAACTGGGGGTGGAGTAGGCAGCTCAAGAACATAGTTGGGACAGTCACGTTTTGGGAGACCTAATGGATGAATTTTAAAAACATGTTTCTACTGCATACTCTCCTATCATTCTAGTTTACAACACATTTTGAATCATTCGATTTTTATATCGTACGAAGGAGATACCCAAAATACTGACTACCTATCCTAAATCTGCACTCTAAAAAATCTGGTTTCTCAGATGTTCATTGGATTATTTGACCCATAAATTCTTGTTGTATTCAAAACCTGTTTCTATTGGAGATACCTAGATGAATCTATTTTCATCTCCAATTAGAATCACATCAATCCATCTTTTAACAAAAACATTATACTCAAAATAGTGACCGTTAGTCTATGATGAAACTCACAAACAACATTAGGATGCAAACTGTTATTCATATTATATGACATACCATACCATATAATTTTTAAAACCTATTTCTACTAGAAGTATCCATATTAATCCACTTTATTTTGGCTTTGGAATCATTCAAATCAGGCGTGAAACAAAAAAATTATTACCAAAACACTGTTAGGTAGTCTACGCCAGCCCAACATGCATCCTAGATAAGAACACCTTGACTTGCGTCTCTATTTGTGGACATATGGAAAAGAATTTTGAAAATCCAAGACATGGGGTTTGTGCATAACATCCTCCTTTACCTGAATTGCAAGGAAATCACCAAACAAAGCCACGATTTGCGACATACAGTTGGTTCTTCAAGAGGGTATTTTCCATATTTACTGTGGCAGCTGGTTCCAAGCAGCTGAAATAATAAACTCCATTGTTGTGACAATAAAGGATGAACAAAGCTAAGAAAAAGGGCTGAACAAAGCAAAGACTGAACAAAGCTCAGAAAAGGGGCTGATATTTCTCTGGAAAAATTGTTTATAACACACAGAACAAGCTTCCATCTAAAAACTAAAATTCAATGATGAATGTCTCTCTGTATGAAGATGTGTTGCATCTATGCATTTAGTTTCCATAGTCGTGTGTGCATTAAGTAATGATTGAAAATGTTCATTGCGATTTTGCAATTGGATAACTCTTTTTGTGCACAGGATGGTAAAAGGAAATAATAAAATTTCTGCGGTGCGGCTTTGTTCACTACCAACAATTTTATTTCCCATCAACTCAAAAAAAAAATATGGAGAAAACGATAATTCCATGCATTTTTAATGAGAATAGCGAGCCGCAAGAATGAATTTGAACTTATTTTTTTCTGCTTGTGAGGTTTGACAATGCAGCGTATGAATTTACAGTAAAGGTCTAAGAAACACATCCATGATTGTTCACCAACAGCAGGAGAAGATCGATACTTATGTGGTATGGATGCATGCATTTTATGTTAACGATGATTTATGCAAGATCTAATGGGTGTTGTAGCTCATTGATGCAACCTGATATTTAATTTTCTCAGAGCGTTGTGAGTTTGTTATGTGTCGCAGCCGCTGTTGCAGCCAGTTGTTGCAGCCATTGTCGCAGCTGGCTATTACAGCCACTATTGTAGCTGGTTGTTGCAGCCGCTGTCATAGCTGGCTGTTGCAGCCGCTGTCATAGCTGGCTGTTGCATCTCCCTTTCACATTTATTAAAATTTTTAAATTCTAAATGTTGAATGCCAAGGAACGCAGATCAGATAAATTCATTTTTAAGTGTTTTTACCTTTATTTTTATTTTATTTTATTTTGGTGTATTGTAAAAATAAAACAAAAACAAGAAAAATATATAAAATTATAAAAAATATTTCTTTTGTTTTACATTTTGCAAAATTAAATAAAAATAAAAATAAAAAAATATAATATATATATAAAAATCACAAAAAGTTAAAAAAATAAGAACAACCAAAACAAAAATAAAGTTGCAAATGGACGTTTTCATTTTTCCTGAAATTTCTTTTATGCTTAACGCTGAATTGTTTTTCTTAAAGTCACTTTGACAATAATCACAGATGAAACCAACACGGGAAACATATAATTTTCTTTGTATCTTATGTACTTCTTTCTGCATTATATGTTTTCTTTTACAAACTTCTCACAATTTTTATGCTAGGTTGCATGAGGACATGCAACCAGATCAGTTGGGGAGGGAGAACTATATTCAGTAAATATTCACTAATGAGTTTTTGTGCAGGATTTTGTACTAAAGTTTTTTTTCAGGTTTCAAAGACAGTCGCATTTTGTTACTGAAGTGACTTTTCAAAGAAACACAAAACTTTTAAGAAACATGCTTTGATAGACAGCCAGAAGGAGCTGTTAGTCATGATGTTTGCTGATAAACATCATAACATTGGTTGTTACATAGAAACCATCCATAAACTCATTTGCGTCATGATTGTTTATCCATATTTCTCCTTCAAACCACCTTCACCATCCCTGTCTTGAAGTCCACTTTCCATCGCTTTATCTGTCATGACTTCACACATGCCTATCTTTCTGAGTTGCATACATCCCTTTATCTTTTTCAGTTCATTTTTCCATTCCATTTTTTCTTCTGAATAAAACCAGCTCCCTTTCCATGATTACATAGCCTTGCCATATCCACTGTTTAACTCTGAGATCTTTTCATTGATAGGACTACCAATCTTTTTATACCAACTCACGTTGACTGATGTGGGATTCCTTAAGGCTCACCTTTCAACAAGTCTTTTCCCATTGACCTCAGCACCTTATCTGGGATATAGACTAGAGTTCATTATTGAGTACCTGGAGGCTTGCATGCCTTAATGGCAAGTTATTTCACTGACAATCATGGGAATTCATCAATGTCCCTTGATCGTCAGATCTTGCAAGTGGCTCGACATCAGCACATCTATTTGCACTTCGCAATATGTACTTGGGTACCTTGGCACTCATTTACATCACTGGTGAGTTGCGTTGCATTGGTTAACTACATCCAGCAATGGCCAGTAATCCAATGATTTCTCTTCATGCTTGACCTCGACACATTTATTCGCATGACTAGAATTGTACCACTGGTTTTTGTAGCGGGTGAATACTATACATTATTTTTCATGAATCCATCAGCAGTTGCAGAAACATGACTTCAGATCTATGAGTATACCACATTTCCACTTTTTGCCTTCCACATTTTCCATTATTTATCAGCAGCAGTTCAGATTCCTCCACTTCACATTAGAGCAATTCCAGCAATTACAGTCGCAGCAACATTTATAGTTACATATTCTCCATGATTCAGTAGCAGCAGTTCCGATTCCTTTATTTCCTATGATCCAGCAGTTACAGCTGCTTGGCAGTGACACATTCCACAATCCAATGACATCGGCTACATTCCTATTTCATCGTTCATCTACGTTTTGGGTAAGTGGGGGTATGTTGTTTTCTAAACTTTAATCATGCAATTCCTTACATGATAGCAATGAATAATTTGGAAAATTCCCTCACCATGCTCCATTTCTTTCACAGCCCATGCTAGGTTGCATGAGGACATGCAACCACATCAGTTGGGGAGGGGAAACTATATTCAATACATACTCACTACTATCATTCCATTCTTTTCACCACCATCACCCATTTTTCATCTCATTTACCATTCACAAGCATTTCTTTTCCAACAAATCCTCTATTGCACTTTGCTTCATACACATTGATATACATATTGTCATGATTCATAAACAAAAAGGCTTTCTTATGCATAATGATGCTTTCTATGCACATTAATAGCTTATCATTTTCAGTGAGTGTATGGTTAAATTATTATGCAGCTAGAAAACAGATGACGAAATGAATGTTGTTAACATAAGAACCAACATTCTTTACATTCATGGTTGTCACACAAGAACCAACCATAAGGAAAATGTCAGTTGTTACTCATGCATTTCACATCATGAAATGAATGTTGTTAACACAATATGGAAACATTCTTTATATTCATGGTTGTCACACAAGAACCAACCATAAGAAAATGCTAGTTGTTACTCATGTATTTCACACCCTAGAAATATTCATTGTTAAAAAGACATCATCAATAAAAGTCAAAGTTTAGATGCCAAAAGTTCTTGAGAAGAGCCATATAGGGTTGCATGAGGACATGCAACAAGTTTAGTTGGGGAGTATGTTGGGATGCAGAAATGTCCCTTTTTCATCCACTTTATCTTTCGCTATTCCTCACATTTCATCGTCCCATTAACCTTTTATCATACCATTTCCATACATATATGTGGGTTTCACCTTATTATTTCCACTTTCTTTATTTTTAGTATTATAAGTGAATTTATGATTAAATATTAGAAAATTAACATGTTTTTCACTAATATCTCAAAGTATGGAAGAGCTTTGTAATGTGTAGGAATATGTGAAGGATTAATTCAAAGCAAAGACTTCACATATATCTCCTCCATCATTTGAAGGAGATAGTTATGCAAAGAATATTCTAAGCAGAAGATCATGGAGATTTGGTTGAGAGACATGTGGAGAATTTGTGAAAGATATGTGGAGGATTTGAAAGGATCATATCTTGTAATAATAGGAAAGTAGTTGAGTGGTTGAGTGAATAGTGGATCTCTCATTATGAGATGGTTATCTTCTTCTGAAAGAAGTTCATGTATAAAAGAGAGTGCTCTCTCTTCATTTGTGATGGGATATTATCTTATAATATTTTAGATCTTAGATTATCTTAGAGAATAGTAGATTGTAGAAGTTAGTCTTGACTTTGTAATATGGAGAAGGGAATTCTTAGCTTTTGTTCATAATCTTGGTTTGATGCTTTCTTGATTTATAATTGATTCTTGTTATGTAATTTAAGATTGCTTCATGGTTAATGTGAGCTCACATGTGTTGTCTTGTTTCTCTTCATATGTTGTCTTTCTTTTATGCAATTTACTTTCAGCCGTGTGTTTCATCTTCCAGCATTAGATTAGCAATTGATTGTTTCAGTTTAAGGGGGGTTAGATTAGATTAGTCTTAGTTTCACAGGGGGTTAGATTAGCTTAATTTCACTTCAGTCTTGCATATACTTTGCAGGTGCTTCGTAAGCCTATGAACCTCAGATTGACAAATTAGATGGCTGAGAAAATACTACAATGGAATTAAAACGACATTAATTCGGCCCAACAATGAGCTAAATGTTGATTAGCTATACATAATCTATTCATGAGTTGTTAACATGGCCTTGTGCCTTGAACAATCTAGGGTTTACCCTGAGTACCATCCTTGGAATGAGAGGAACCACATAGGAGGTTCCCTCCCAAATATGTTACCTAGAAAAGAATTTTGACAAACATTTAGGGGACACATTACCTAATATAACAAAAATTACCTAAATTCCTTTAAATATTAAATTAGCTAAATTGATTAGCTACCATAAACATGAGCTTCTCGAGTATTTATTTCTACTCATCTTGCCACTATCTTTGAAATTTTCCTAAAAGTGACATGCATGCAAACCCTAAAGTGACATGCATAACTTAAAAGTGACATGCATGCAAACCCTAAAAGTGGCATGCATGCAAACCCTAAAAGCTATATAAGAAGGTTAGCTGAACCAAAAGGGTATCATTGTTATTATTCATCTTTTGGAAACACGTTTTGGGAGCTCGGTGAGCTACTTAGGGTTAGGGCCGATTTCCTTGACCTAATTGGATTTGGTGGAAAAATCTATACAACCTAACCAATTGCTAGGGTGAATCATCCAGATTCACCATTGTGTACTTCATTGATTGAATAGGAATTTTTTAATACAATGATTCCTCAAGTGACATATTTAATAGGGCAGCAAGATACACATCTAATGGTAGACCTCACCAAATGAACATCATGACACAAAATTCAGTCCCCAAGGATGGTTATGCATGCAAAACTAGAGTGAAACACATCACGTGCTCTTCATTTGGAAGCCATATAAAATTATGTTGTTGTTTAAGAAACACATATTACTTCAGATAAGAGAGGCTTTCTTGGACATCTCTTTTCCTTCTTTGCAAAAATGAGCACAAAACTAGACTGTGAAATCATTGGACATTTTGTTAGATACATGCCCCTATTCTTCAAAATTATAGGACAAAATTGGTGTCCCAAAAATTTGTTACCCTTGCCACTGAAGTTCAAATCCCACTTTTCTGGCATGTTTCCTCTTAGTGAGCTGAATGTTTATTAGCTATACATAATCTATTCATGAGTTTATAACATGTTCTTGTGTCATGAACAATCTAGGGTTCACCCTGAGTACCATCCTTGGAATGAGAGGAACCTCCCATGAGGTTCCCTCCCAAATATGTTACCTGGAAAAGAATTTTGATAAACATTTAGAGGAAAAATTACCTAATATAAAAAAAATACCTAAATTCCTTTAAATATTAAATTAGATAAATTGGTCAGCTACCAAAAACATGAGCTTCTCGAGTATTTATTTCTACTCATCTTGCCACTGTGGCTTACACCCAAGATTACTATTTCCTACTTGAGTTTCAAGATTATTTTTTTCTACTCATCTTGCCACTATCTTTGAAATGTTCCTAAAAGGGAAATGCATGCAAACCCTAAAGTGACATGCATACCCTAAAAGTGGCATGCATGCAAACCCTAAAAGTGGCATGCATGCAAACCCTAAACCTGACATGCAAACTCTAAAAGCTATATAAGAAGGTTATTTGAACCAAAGGGTATCATTGTTATTATTCATCTTTTGGAAACATGTTTTGGGAGCTCGGTGAGCTACTTAGGCTTAGGGAATATTTCTTTGACCTAATTGGATTCGGTGGTGAAATCTATACAACCTAACCAATTGCTAGGGTGAATCATCCAAATTCACCACTGTGTACTTCATTGATTGAATAGGAATTTTTGAATAGAATGATTTTTCAAGTGACATATTTAATGGGGCAGCAAGATACACATTTAATGGTAGACCTCACCAAATGAACATCATGACACAAAATTCAGGCGCTAAGGATGGTTATGCATGCGAAACTAGAGTGAAATACATCACATGGTGTTTATTTGGCAGCCCTATAAAATTATGTTGTTGATTAAGAAACACATCTTACTTGGGATAAGAGAGGATTTCTTGGACATCTCTTTTCATTCTTTGCAAAAGTGAGCACAAAAACAGACTATGAAATCATTGGACATTTTGTTAGATACATGCCCCTATTCTTTAAAATTATAGGACAAAAGTGGTGTCCCAAAAATTTGTTCCCCTCACCATCGAAGTTCAAATCCCACCTTCTGGCATGTTTCCTGTTAGTGAGATGAATGTTGATTAGCTATACATAAACTATTCATGAGTTGTTAACATGGCCTTGTGCCCTGAAAAATTTAGGGTTTACCCTGGGTACCATCCTTGGAATGAGAGGAACCGCCTAGGAGGTTCGCTCCCAAATATGTTACCTGGAAAAGAAAAATGAGAAACATTTAGGAGACAAATTACCTAATATCACAAAAAATACCTAAATTCCTTTAAATATTAAATTAGATAAATTGGTCAACTACCAAAAACATGAGCTTCAAGAGTATTTATTTCTACTCATCTTGCCACTGCGGCTTACACCCAAGATTACTATTTTCTACTTGAGTTTTAAGAGTATTTTTTTCTAGTCATCTTGCCACTATATTTGAAATGTTCCTAAAAGTGACATGCATCCAAACCCTAAAAATTGCATGCATGCAAACCCTAAAAGTAACATGCATGCATACCCTAAAAGTGACATGCATGCAAACCCTAAAACTAGGATGCCTGCAAACCCTAAAACTGACATGCAAACCGTAAAAGCTATATAAGAAGGTTAGTTGAACCAAAAGGTTATCATTGTTATTGTTCATCTTTTGGAAACACGTTTTAGGAGCTTGGTGAGCTACTTATGTTTTAGGGTGGATTGCCTTGACCTAATTAGATTCGGTGGTGAAATCTATACAACCTAACCAATTGCTAGGGTGAATCATCTAGATTCACCATTGTGTACTTCATTGCATCATAGAATCATTGTGTTTAGGGCATTGTTGAAGCTTCCTTGAATTTTATAGTTGGGCATATTCGTTCATTAATCATGGTAGCGATCCTATTATTGTTGAGAAAGGGGGGTCTGCACCAATTTCTGGGCAACAATCTTCCTCTATACTACTACTGTTGAATTGTATACTGAAATCATGGTTATCTCCATCCATTCCTTCTTAAAAGCATAGGGAAGCAATTTACTGTGGGAAAGGGTTCATTCTATTGGCAACAAGTTACCAGTGAGTAGAGGATTATCACGAGGGAAATCATCCTATTTAATAAGCATGATCTCTACAAGAAGGCAATAATGCAAAGAAGGCTCACTTAAATTTCCCTGGATAAGAGGGATGGAGTATTAAAGATATTGTGTTCACATCTTTAAGGGTTGCATACACTGAAGAGAGGCGTCATTAGTCTATGTGGATGCCCTTCCTCCAATCTGGGCATAGCTCTTAAGTAAACCCACTTCCATTGGGGACTATTCATCATCTACGTTTATACATCAAACTGCTACATCCCTCAGAGATTGAATTTCCATTATTATTTGAGATCTGCATGCACATAAGAAGGAAGGGATCAACACGTGGAAGGTGCTCCTAACTGAGTGTGGTACTCAAAGATTCCATTTCATTGAAGCATATTCATAAATCTGCGTGTTTATATAAGGTTACTACAACCATCAAGCAATCCACCCTTATCACTAATTGAGATGGCGTGAACCATCCATCTGGGAAATTAATTATTTGCATAGCTCGGACATTCTTAGGAATTCGTTATCTTCATACTTTGGGAATCACCTTGATCACTAAAAGAATTTGTACAGTCATCTACAATTCAACTCTATTAAGGCTTAAAATACTTCCATCTTAGTTATTGTTGTCTAAGGTACTTCTAGATAATATCTGATAATTTCCTGAATCTAGATTATTTCTACGCTGCTGTTATTTATGGATATATATTGCAATTTTTATGAATATCTGGGATAATTCTGATATTGGATACAAATAAAGATCATTACTGAGTATAGATATCGGTAAGTCTAGTATGATAAGGAACCTTGAATTGTGTTGTGAAAGTTCCTAATAATAAAACCTATTCAAACATTACACCCTCATTTACAAACAAACCAAAGGTTAAGTAATGTATTGATCAGAGAAGTGCCAAGAGTCATAATGTCAAATCATCTATAATCTATACCAGATTTAGTTTGGGATATTACAGTATTCCACCTACGATTTCTATTTTCATTCTTACTAAGTAGTTCTAGTAAGCATCTAATATTGGATATAATCTGGATAAGCCTAAAAAATATGGTGGACACGAAGGGACATACCTAGTCTGGATCAGCCTCCAAAACTATGCTTTGTATTTTTTATAAGAACTTACATAGAATACTGATATAACTAGGGTTCTTCTAGTAAAGATATTTAGATCACTGTATAATATGCTCATACATTATGGATATTACGTAGCTAATACATTTACTGTAAGTATTATTAGTAAGCTATGTACTCATTACTTAGCTTGATGCTTCTTCTTATTCCCATTAATTTATGGTGTTCATGTTCTACTTATTGAAATAATGTGTTTACAGTAGTTCTTACTCCTGGTTATCTCTTACTCGTGCTTATCTATGATGTTGTAGATAGAGATAGTTAACCTCAAAGACAAATTCCTAAAATAAGAGTCACCATATTTACATGTGACCTCCCAACATAGTTTTATTGAATTCATAGTTCAATGATCTATGAAAAATTTAAAATACCCACCTAACAAATAATTCTCAAACATATGGAGCATGTATACCATGGCTAGGCCTTCCACTTTACTACTGGAATAGTTTCACTTGGATCGATTCAATGTATTTCCATTAAAGTAAACTTTATGAAATAAGATTGATTCTCTAGGTTGTGCATGTATACCTCTCCAAATGATAATTGAAACATTGGCATGTACATGGAATTCAACCATCAACTTAGGGAAAACTAAAATTTACAAAACAACTACTTACTTAAAGTCAAGAATCCAAATCGGAGGTACCACAATATAATAGGATATATTTACCCCCCCTAGTCACATTCTATGGAAGAGCTTCATAGTCACTAGACTTTAAATTATTGGGGACGAAGCCAGCGGGATTCAACAACCTATACCCAGGCTTTATATCTTCAACCTAGGATGATGGGATGGATGGAGTGGTGCTATTATCTTCACCCAGGAACACCTATGTAGGGTGGGGGGAACTATTAACAACCCACTATACCAGTAACCTTTATACAGGAATCCTATGAGCATGGAGGAAGTGAACAAGTTGTTAAAATATATAGTGAATGACCTGACCAAGGTAAAACAAGGGCTGGTTTCTCACTCCTTTGTAGGAAAGGAAAAAAATAAAACTCTTGGGAACCAGCCTTAGTTCATAAGACTTCCTCATAAGGAATTAATCGTCCTAAATAAAGTATTCTTCGACGAAATAAAGTCAATTCCTCTCCTTCTCATTCGAGCCTGCGTGCACAAACTTGGTCGAAAGAGACTAGCTTCGAGGGGTATAATTTATGGTGAAAGGGGGTAAGGTACCTCTACTACTATCTCTATTTCCTACCAACTATGCTCAAGACACCGAGCCCATATTGGCATTGTATCATCTACTACATAGCCACAGGATTCCCCAACATAGCCTCCTTAACAATAATAACCACCCATCTAGATATTACAACGTAACAACCAAACCTAATAGCCTTAGACATCACCAATACCCATTGTTGCTCTTCCCATTGCTAATACACCACCTATAGACACTTTCACTCCATAGTAGGATAAACCTAGATGTGCTTAGAACCATCGTAGACTTGAGCCTAACAAATTATATGAATACCACTAGGTTTATGACCACAACATAGAGTAGTGTATGGCTTATCGTAGGGCTTAGTGTGAGCAACAAAAATGATAAGAAAATAACAAGGGGCCTCTCCATCCTAAGAATGTTGTCCTAATCATATATAAAATTCATTTACTCAGCATAGCTAGTTCATTAGCCATGTTGTTATCCGGCTGGTCCCCTTCCTTTTTAACCTCCTTATTTACATCTATGGCACCTGCTACATCTAGTCAAAGCAATCCTATCCAAAAGGCACATTTAATCATAGGGTTCATTGAAGAGGTAACCTTGGCCGACATATGTATCACTACTCATCCCTCTTGACTAGCTATGCTCGCCCTCTTGACTGAATGATTCCTCAGTCATAGTTTATTTATTTAAGATAATTACAGGTTTGTTATAAAATGATCAATCAATTCCTAGCAAGGCCCAAGATCTCTCATCGTCTGTCAGTAACATGTCTTAATCGATATGTTCATATGAAAACAACACGTCTCAAAGTATTTTCTCCTGGGAAAATTCGTTAAGTCTAACATTTAGCCACTGTATGTTGGGTATAACACTCAAATTGTAAATTCACGTATATAGCGTTATGTGTAATGAGACCTTAATTAGTTACACATGGACTTGGATTCATTGGTGGGTAGTGAGCATTTCAATATGCGGGCTCTCATAACTGGATCGAACACCTCGGCACCTCACAGTGCCACACCTTGGCATCTTATAGCACCACATGTTACGGAGAGAAATTCCCATGGCTTGGGACACCACAACAGACAGCTTGACTCCATAAATCAATCTTTCCCAATATGCAATAGAAATTAAATGTCTAACACTAAAGGGTCAGACCTCATACCTTATTCTAGACGGTTGAAGTAGATCCCTATTAAGCTTTCCAATCTTCATCTTGAATTGCTATATTACTTCCTCAACAACAAGTAAACAATAAAAGCATACTATATATCATGGTGTTAGATCTATTCTAGCATATATAATCAATAATGTATAAGCATTTGACATATTCCCATGGATAAAATATTCATTCAAATACACATCATTGGACAGGAAAATATATTTCTATTAATATAAATCAGATATTACAAGATAGATACAACCTCTGACGGCACATCTGCAAACCAGAGAAACTGAATCCCCCACTTGGGCCTCCACCACTTCAATCCTCCATCTCTCGATAGCAAGCTCACTAGCAAAAGGCAAGCTTGGGAAGAACACAACAGTGCTCCAAGGGACAAAGGGATGCAAACTCAAGCATAAGTTCTAGCGACAATGGACTATAGTTTCTTTGCTCTCAATTCTCTCTTATGCCTTCAATGTACCAAGGGGTTCCTTATATAGCTTTCAAAGGGATACTGAAAGGTCGAATCCGTGCGATCTCAAGGAATATGGAAGGCCAGGAGTCAAATGAGTCAGATCCATGTCAAGGAAAACTCCAAAAGGATTTGCATTATGCACACATCTCGATGTACGCGGTTATCGGGGTCAAACCCGTGTATGTACGCGGTTATAGGTTTAAAAGCCACGTATATCATTTTTCATATGTTTGTGGGGATGATCAAGGAAACATCAAAGGACAAACAGTGGTCCATGGGGTCTAATGAGTCTGCAGCGGGACAGGGGAAGTCCATACAAAGTGTGATTCACCTAGAGTGGTGAAATAAGCTATAACAGATGCCCCCTAATGTATGAGATCAGAGGGGTCATACAATGGCTGAAATACATTATAAGTCCATCCCAGAAGTGGAGTGATGAAGGATCCCAAATGGAACACTAGCGACCCAATCAGCATAGTACAATAATACAACTCTGCATATAACTGCAAGTACATATAGCAGTCCCGGATACATAAGAGTACAATGGCCATGAATAGGCATAATACATGATATCACATATGTGGTCATCGCCATGTTCAATATACATAGATCAGAATCTCCATGATGAAGATATACAAAGGACTATGATCTCCAAAATGGCTGAAGATATATAATAGATCAAGATCTCCATAGTGGCTGGAAATGTCTGACATATACTGGAATCAAGTCACAAGAGCTGATGTATCATGAACATTGGCACGATCAAGGGGGTAGCATATAAGAGATGCCACCAATCTGGAAAGTCTTCTACACAAATCGCTACGAGTACATGTCCTACTATGCGAATAGAGGTGTCGAGGTCGAACATAGTAGTCCATCGTCTGATTATCGGTCATTGATGTATACCGTTAACAGACGCGAGATCACCCACCGATAATGAAAATGGGAATCAAGGTACTATAGTGCAAACTAATAAGTGTGAATAAATGTGTTGAGGTCGAACACTTGAGAGGATCCATCGATCAGGGAACATTGATGTATTCCCAAGAAACTGTCGACGGCGAGAGAACCTGCCACTGATGACTGCAAGTCTCAAGGCACTCAAAATGACTCTAGATTCCAATCCTAGAATAAATGATCTGAAGTCGATGGGGTGAAATCCACTGGAAGGAGGGCATTAAGGCATCCCCCATCATCCAACATGAGGTACTCAGCAAAGCTGTATAATGTGGAAGGACTCGATCATAAGGTGCACGAACCAGTAACTATACCAGGAATGGCCGACATGCAAATTCAAGATAACTAAGGAATGGCCGACACAAGTTTCAACTTCCTTCGAACAAGAGCATAACAGCGTATGGTGACTGAATGAAGGTAGCATAGACTCGATATACAAATTGGGACATCTATGTGACATAAGAGGAATCAACAGAGGCTCCATAGGGACTGGAAGCTTAACCAGTCGGTGGAGATAAACTCAAATAAACGAGTACAGGTCCTAAAGTCAAACTATAACCCAACCAATGGATGTGATACACAGTGCTCTGTTCGAAGGCGGCACGACTCGACAGCTGCCAAAGATAACATCTTTCCTTGTCCGAATTTTTGGTTTTTTTATTTTTTTTTGGACTTTTTCAGTTATTTGAAAATCTTGAAAAAAGAATAAACTAGATTTATAGTTACAAACTAGGAGGGGACAAGTGTCATAAAGGAAAACAAACTAGTTCCAAGCAGTGGAACATACCTATGCTCAATGCAAGGATACATGTGTAGGATATCGACACTCGGGGGAAAATCCCCTCCTGGTGAAAAGGGAAATCAAGCTGCAAAGAATATAAAAAATGGCTCTACATGGCTAGACATGAGACAAGCTCGGGCTATATGGATGAAACACAATGTCAGGGGATCCGGCATAAATCTCAATAAGGCAGGCAAATATCATGATAATGCATTCACAACTTGACATGAGGGAGTCCTGAGGGAAATAGGCCAGCATAAGATTAAGAGGAGTATGAGGCTCTTGCGAAATGTCATGGCAGTACTATACAACGGACTCCCACACCCTAAAGGAGAAAACGTCGGCATGGGCACCAAATGCAAATAAGGCGCTAACAAGGGTACCCATGTAAGGTGAAGCTCTACCACTCGTATCATGCCACTTCTAAAGCAGCAAGAAGGTTCTGCGACATAATAGAGTGGGTTCGTACCTAAGGACATGGTGATATGGTCATAAGGTCATGAAAAATGCAAATGGTGGTGAACCTAACCTATATGCTAGTTTAGACATGATACCTGAGATCAGTACGAACGGGTCAATCCAATGGCTCAAACGGCACTGCAAAAGGTCTTCTACATCACAAATTATGTCAAAAACGGTCCAAAATGATTAGAAAATGTCGAAACTATAGGAAAGGGGGTAAAATTTTTCAAATATTTGAAATTTTTTCTATAAATAGTAAAAAATATAAATCATTTGAACTTTTACCCATTTGAGCTCTGATTTTCAACTGCAAATTCCAGGAGATCTAGCCGGCGGAATTCACAACCGTTTCTTCCAGGTATTTACTCATGCTCTCCTCTTGTATTTTGATGTAATTTTTGTGAATTTGAATGGTTAAATGAGGTTTTTAAGCCATCCCAAATTATGCGCTGCAGCCCACGCAGATATCGAGGATTTTTCCATGTATAGGGCAGGCTATACGCGGAAAAGGGGCTAAAACCCGTGTACATACGCGACTATTTGCAAAACAGTCACGTATGAGGCCGCACATAAGGTTTTCTAGTAAACTAATGGGTAAATTTCCAATTTTTCTTGCAGGATGGTGCTAGAGTGGAGAGAGCGCGAACATGGTGAAGTAGAGGAAGCAGTAAGGGTCGACTTAATGGCTCAGCAAGCTTTACGTGCATGCGGACTCTACAAGTTTTGGTGTCTTGGTGGTTTGAGGGCCAAACCAAGACTACTACAGATGCTGGTAGACTATTGGGATCTAGACTCGGAGTCCTTTCATATAGATGGGATGTCCCTCACCATAGAGGTGGAGGACATATACTTTATCACTGGTCTTTCTAGATGGGGGGAGGTGGTCAACCTTCGTTCCCGAGGTGGGCCAGAAGGTGGTATTACTATCGATGAGTACATAGCCATGTATTGCTACCTAGATACTGAGAAGGTGGGGAGTCAAGTCCCCACCAATTCTATATAGGTGTTGGGCCTAAAGGCCATATTACTGACGCTGGGCAGGATAGCAGGCTTAGCATCACTCCATCAGGCCTTGTGGCCACAGTTTTTCTACGCGGTGGAGTGTATGAGACCCACCATCTATGACTGGAGTACTACGCTACTGAGCAACATGAAACACCGGCTCAGTGAGTGTAAGGAAGGTAGGATATGGAACTTCAGGTTTAGTAGTATTCTGAGCACGTTTTTCTTCGAGCATGTTTCAGGATTGAGCCCTAGAGTGGACATTCCTCTCCACAGGATTCGAGATCCAGCCCAACGGCGTTGGGCAGATGCTATGCGTAGACTGGGGGGTGGTAGGGTGGCCAACCCATATCCAGCTGACTTCTTTCCATGGTGGCGATGACAGATTGTTTCCATAGAGGACTACCCCTATGCAGGGATAGATTTCCAGGGGGATCCGGACATGCCATTGCCACCAGGATCGGCATAAGGAGACATAGGTAATGAATCTCGACCCTCACTCTTTTTTTAATTTTTTTTGAGTTATTTAATTTTTTTGTGTTTTCTTAATTATGTGGAATCAAAAATATATGTTTTGCGCAACAATACATAGTGACATCTACCATTTATGTGCAGATGTGGGACCACGGCGGCCAGAGGGCTTCCCTCGTCATAGACGGAGGGGAAGAGGAGATATCATGGGTGTGGATGCGGAGCGAACGCTCCAGAGCATTCATACCAACTTTGTGAGACTGACTCAAAGAGTTCCCATGGTGCAAGTCGAGGACTTGCTTGAGGCCATATAGCGGCAGGTGGTGGGTGTACCATGCACATGGGTGCGTTTATTCCGACAGCTAGCTAAAGCCATAGTGACGTTCCATGATCACAACCCTCCTCCTCCTCCATAGGATTAGACACCTAGGAGTGTATATGTTTTGTACTACCGTGTATTATATGATGGTGGATTTACAGGCCCCAAATTTTGTATCATGACACTATGTATTACCACATTTTTGATGTATATAAAAAAGTTTTATGGTGATCGATTTTATTTATTTACATTTGTAAATGTGTGTTTATGATTAATTTATTATGAATGAAACAAATGCCAATCTAACATGTAGTTAGCATATGAGTCAGCAACTTGATTATTATTTCTTGGAATGTGTATATATGTTATACTATCAAATTTCCATTCTAACAATCTCACATGTAAGAATCTTCTCAATAACGTCGGATCTCTAACATGGTACAAACCATTGAGCTATGACACTACTAAATCCGAATCAATACGTACCTCAAGAGATAGAACACCATGTGAAATGGCATCCCGTAGAAGCTCAATAACGGTGCTATATTCAGCAACATTGTTGGAAGATGGCCGTAGACATACACCTCCTGAAGACAGTACCTGACCCATAGGAGTGTAAATCACCCAAGTAGCAGAGGCTGAGTGTTGAGTGTGACGGCTTGCACCATCCGTGAATCCTATGTAGGTGGAATATTCCATTGACATCTATCAAAGGAAACGAAAACTAATCACAAAAACGATCACGATAAGAAAAAGACCTAACTATGTAAAGTTGTACACTAATATACAACAAGCAGCCTTGGCTAAAGATCATGCATAGTATTTTTTGAGATAGAGCCCATTTCTAGGCTCCACCAAAGCTGTCCCTTCGTAATCTACTAACTCATAGGCACCCTTCTCTAACACACAGTTGACCACATAAGGACCATGCCACATAGGATTAAACTGCCCTGCCCCCAAGGGTTCTTTCGGTTGATCCCACAAAAGGAACAAGTCTCCTTCACTAAACACTCTTGGATGGACAGACTTATCGTACTGGACCTTAACACGATGTTTATTAACCTCTAGAGCCACCAAGGCATCCCGACGCTGCTCATCAAGTTGCTCAAGGTGAACCAAACGCTCCTCCAAAGGTGAAGTGTCTGGTAAGAGTTCCACAGCTAGCTTCAACGAAAGAATCTCGCATTCAACCGGAAATATTGACTCCACTCCATGTACAAGTTGATATGGAGAAAAACCAGTGGCAGTCTTAACCGCGGTTCGATATGCCCACAAAGCAGGATATAACATAATATGCCAATTCATCTTGCTTTGTGCGATGGTTCGTTGGAAAATGGATTTGAGTGATTTATTCACTTCCTCTACCTATCCATTTTCCTGAGGGTAGTAAGAAGAGGAGTGCTCTTGCTTATACCCTAACTTGGATTCCAACTCTTCCATCATACGGTTCTGAAAGTGCGAGCCATGGTCAGTGACAAGCTCTTTCGGAATCCTGAACCGAGTAATAATTTGGTTGAATATGAAGTGAGCGGCTGTCTCACTGTCGGATTTTACTATAGGCATAACCTCAGCCCATTTCGTGAAGTAATCAACAGCCACTATAATATGATGGTGCCCCCCAGCCGAAGCTGGGTTGCAATCCATAAAATCGAGCCCCCACTTAGTGAAGGGACTGGTGGTGATAATGGGATGTAACGGGGCAGGTTTTGAGTGCATATTACATGTGAACACCTGGCAAGGGTGGCACCTCTTGACCGCATCAACACAATATTTAAAGATCGACGTCCAGAAATAACCCGCTCTCAAAATCTTTTGAGCTGTAGAAAGCCCAGATAAATGACCACCACACGCCCCTCTGTGGCAATCATTCAGCACAACCTTAGCCTCGTCATGAGTTAAACAACATCATAAAATGGAATCTACCCCATGGAGGTACAAAGAATTGTCCACTATAAGGTAGTTCTTTGAGGCGTGACGCAATCGTCATCGTTCATCTCACGAGAGGTGAGTAGGGGTACTCTGTGTTTGCAGATATACTATGATATCCCCATACCATGGGTCTAATGTTGAGATTAAGAATATGTGTTCATCAACAAATGTATCTTCACAAACCAACTCCTCGGCCTCGCTCAGAAAATCCGATATAAGCTCTGCAAAGATTAAATATTTCTTCGATTTTGTCAAAACAAACTCGAGATCAAACTCTTGCATAATGACAATCCATTTATTATATTCTCCCCCAATCATCCTTCATGTGAGGACGAACTAAAATGGATTGACATGGGCCACAACCAAGGTCTGGCGAAGGAGAATATAATGTCTCAAACGCTGAACCGCATGTACGGTAGCTAAAGCAAGCTTCTCGACATGAGAATAATGAATCTCTGCGTCAATAAGGTTTCGGCTCAGATAATATATGACATGCTCTTGGAGCTCCTCATCCTCTTGAACCAAAACCATACCAATCGTCTCTAAAGACATGGCCACATATAATAAGAAATCACGGCCATAATCCGGAGGACTAATCATCGGGGCCGATGCTAGGGCTCGCTTAAGTGCATCGAAGGACTCCTGGGCTCGCTAATCCCACTCAAAGGGAGTATCCTTCTTCAAGAGACGCATGAAGCCTCTAGTCAAATTGGCAAAGTTGACAACAAATCTTCGTAAGAAGTTTGCCATGCCTTGCAAACACTGAAGATGATGAATATTCTTCGGGGGAGACAACTGAAGTATTGCCTCAACCTTCAAAGGGTCGACTCTTATACCCTATTTCGAAACGATGAATCCTAACAAATGACCTGACTTCACGCAAAAGATGCACTTATGAGGATTTAATCTAATTGAATAGTGCCGACATATTTCGAATACCAATCTCAAGTGATAGGGATGACACATTCTCATATGAGAATGAGCAGCGAGGTCATCCAAAAATACTTCAATAATAGACTTGAGATCGTGGAAGATCAAGGTCATTCCCCGCTGAAACGTAGCTCCGGTGTTTTTAAGGCCGAAAGGAATTTTCCGATATGCAAATGTTCCCCAAGGATAGATAAATGCGGTCTTGTGTTGGTCCTTAGGTTTAATTTGGATCTGATTATATCCAAAAAATCCGTCCATAAAGGAGAACACCTCGCTACCCGCACACTCATCCAAAATCTGATCAATAAATGGTGTGGGGAAGTTATCCTTAGGACAGGCACGATTCAAATCACGGAAATCAGTGCATATGCAGATCGCTCCCTATTTCTTACCCACCGGAACAAGGTTTGAAACCCACTCCATCAAGGGAACGGGATAGATGAAACCGGCTTTCAACAGCTTCTCTATCTCTGCCTTAATGGTGAGTGCTTTTCCTAGGATTCACGACACGTAAACGTTGTCGAACGGGCTTAGCGTTGGGGTAAGTCTTAATCTCATGTTCAACAATCCGAGGGTCAATACCTGGCATCTCATCATAAGACCAAGCAAAAATATCACAAAATTCCTTGAATAGCTCGGTATATTCCAGAATCTCAACATGGGAACATTCCGCCCCAATATAGACATTCTCAATTGTGCCAGGATTGCAAGAAATGTTGATAGGAATCGTTGCCGATATGTTCACCATGTTTCCATCAGCTATCGGACCAGGAGAGCTTAATGGAACCACAGGCCTACCAACTTTCTGACTAAGAATCTCCCTATAATCCTCATGCTCCAAACGGTCAAGCACTGGAAGAAAGTACGATCTATGATGAAGTTCCTCCCATGGTGGCTCAACTCCCGACATAGCCTCGATAATCGCTTCATATGAAGGGAAAACTGTATCAAGGTAGTCGTGGGCATGAGAAGACTGTACTGCCCATGCCGGCAGCACATAGGGGTCTTCCTCCTCCGTCCGCGAAGAGGAAGAACAAGGCTCTGCAACAGTCTTGAGATTAGCTTGATAAGCTATCATAGCTGTAGGAAATGACACGCTCATCTCAACAGGCTCAGTCGAAGTACTCGGTGTAGGAAGAATCCAAGGATCTTCCATATGGGTCGTGCGAAAAGACACTGAGGTCGTAGATGTCGAAGCCTCATCGAAACAAGATCCTACCATGAGGATCGGTGCAGGACAACTAAAGGTTCCCATGAGGGATGGATACATGCCTACACCCACAATCCCAGTTGCTGATTGAGAGTGGTCAACGATCAGGATCGTAGCTCCCAAAGATGCGGTAACAGGTGAATTCTTGAATGCCATTTGATCAATCGTTACAATCTTCCCTTTATGTGGAAAGCATACAACGCGAAACAAGGAAGAAGCAATGACTTGCATACTATACATCTCGTTCCTACCCAGCAAGAGATTGTAGTCAAGGGGCGCATCAACCACCTCAACCTCTATCGCAACGGTCTTCTCCCCCAAACGGACTTTAAGGGAAGGAAGGATACCGTGCGGCCTAAAATATCTCCCATCAATCGCAGTTAACATAGTCGCTGACTTAGATAGCTCATGGGAACCCAGACCCTTCCAACAGGACAAAGACATCACAGAAGCCGCAGTGCCCTCGTCAATCACGGTACGCTTGACGATCATATTAAGACATTATACATGCACCAAAAGAGACACATAGTAGGGCAAGCGAGGCTGCAGTCCTGCGGTTTCAAATTTGATCACCGAGGAAGAATCATATCTGTTCACACGAAGAGCAGAAAGCAACGCCTTCCTTTGCGAAAGACAACTCTGAAGCACTTCCAATGCAGACATCGCACAAGGAGTGTGGCCCAAATCCTCGACAATTGAATAATTCTGGGTGGCTCGGGCATTTAGATTATGCCCCGAATGCTTAATGAGTCCCTTAGGAATGCGAGGTGCAGCCTCAGGTTTATCCACAGGTTTATCAATGCGCAAAGGGGTTCCAGGTGGATCAGGCTCTTTTCCTAGGCTGGGTTGTGATGAACTATAATATTTCGCACGAGTCACAACTTTCGCAGCACGGACCATGTTAATGCACCCATGAGCACTAGTCTCTAGTGGATCATTCTCACTAGATTGGTCATGGGACTTCGAGTTCATATTCTGGTTATGCGATAAAGGGTTCGTTAGCACAGCTGGGCCTTGTGCTAAGAATCTCGAAGCTTCATCAATCCGAGGGCACAAGTAAGTGAGGTGATCATCCTTACATAACTTGCAAGGGAACTTAACTTTACATTTAGCTTGCTTGTCCCCCACAGCATTTCTACTGTTCTTGTCATTATTGTTAGCATTCTCATTCTTATTCCCACCCTTTCGATTGTTATTTTTACCCTTTTTTCTATTCGGTCCGGGCTTCTGGTTACCCTTCTGGTCCGACAATTGCACAGAAAGTACATTCGCCATTTGGGAAGGTTGAGATGAAGCCGTAGCTTGTCCCGAAGAAAATTGGTTGATTGACAACTGACCAACTTGTTTTGCAACCGAATCCGCAGGTTTCGCACTTGCACAACCCACAATGCCATGGGCATGTGGTCCAGGTTTGACTTTGGGATCGAAACTGGAATGAGGAGCATTGGGAATAATCTCATACAAAAAACCAGACTGAGCATAGATAAAGTCCAGTTCCTGTGCCCTAAAGATTGCTTGTTCCTCATTCTGCACTCCAGATGTGGAAACATCCTTCGCTATATATGGCAATAACGACTTGAGGAACCACTCGAGAAGGAACTTCGGCGTTATAAATGCTTTAATTAATCTCTTCTGTCTACGCCACTCTTGAATATGATCATAAATATGGGTGGCTTTATCTTGCCGAAATGTCGACAAGAGTTCAGTACCAACATCATAGCGTACTAGTAGCTAGAAGTGATTAAGAAAATTCATCGCAAGGTCATTGAACACCGTGAAAGCACCCCTAGGTAACTCTATATACCATTTGCCAGCAGGCCTTGTGAGGGTGCATTGAAATAGTCTCAAGCAGACTTAGTCCTGATGTAATGAATTCGAAGACCACCATAGGTGAAACGTAGTAACATGTTCACTTGGATCCTCTCCCGATTTTCCTTCGAACTTAGGTATGTCCGAAGGAATCTTGGTAGGGACAGCCGACCAAGCCGGGTCATGTGCAACAAGATCGTTCGTAAGTCTCGATAATTCAGGAAGATTAAGCGTCATGAGGAAAGGGAGCCTAGGATGATGAGGTCTATGGACCACTCCCTGGTTCATATAGGGTTGATTACCACCATGGCCTTGGCCATAGTGTCCTCTTCCTATCTGACCCATATAGGGTGGCGTGGAAGTACCATAGTATGGTGGACCTTGACTAGTAGGAGCTACAAAGCCATAATTAGGAGAGTAAGTAGGTTGTTGATACCCACCTCCATAAGGTGAAGAAAACTGTCCATATTGCGTCCCATAATAAGGTCTATAGGTCATCGCATGCAATGCCCCATGAGACACTCCGTAGGTAGGAAAATACACTCCAGAAGTAGGAATATACATACCAGAAGTAGGGATATATGCCGCGGAAGTAGTAATCTAACCTCTAGAAGCATGCACATAACCTCTCGAAGCAACAGGAGGTATGTAAACTTGAGACACAATCGATCTAGTAATCGCAGTACGGACCTGACTCGTAGCCATGTGCTAACTCGAAGGACCATGTGAATAAGGTGGAGGATGTACATTTGAAGAAATAGGGGCCGAGGACGAAGGAATCTGAGTAATAAGATACGTACTACCTCCTATCATCACTCGTCTCGGGTCTGATATCCTAATTGGATCGCTAACTGTAGACCTAGGAGGGATATAAGATGTAGCTTCCACCACTGGGACGGAAGGTGCAATGTGACTAGTGCTCCCAAGCCTCTCTGCATGGTAAGGAATGAGAGTGCCCCAAGGCATAGTGCTAGGCTCAAAGTTGGATTCGACATGAAATGTCAAATCATGCATAGGAAAACCAATCGTACTATAACTACCATAGCTAGTAGTGGCGGGTTCAAAATGAGTCTTAGCGTCCTCTGGCATGCCATACTGGTAACACGTCAAAGGGGAATCAGCCCTAGGGTGAGTAGGTCTATCATGCCAAGATCCTATCTCAGAAATCACAGGACCTAACTCAGCTAAGTTAGGTGAAGGATCGTACGTAGGACTGAATTCCCCATCGTCTACATGAATGGGAGGAGGTGGTTCAGGAATATCCTTTCAATGGTCTCCCATGGTGTGTGAATCAATGTGTGACATAGTCCTCCTGGACAGTCTAGGTCTCTCTCCCAAAGGAGGAGGAGAAGTAGAAGGCGGAAGCCCTGCTAAACGATGAGAACGGCGTGGAACCGCACTCGAATCCACAATGACTCAAAAAATAGACACGACTCTCTATTTATGTCAACCCTAGGCCAACTAGCGTGCACAGAGCAATCACTAATAAAATCTAAAGCCAAATGCAAGCAAACAAGGGATGGATAAGTGAGCTCCCGAATGAAGCAAGTATGTCTCGCCTAGGAGAGGCTTGAGACTCCCATACAAAACAAGCAGAGGTACGTAACCAATTATTGTGGCCCTCAGCTTCAATGCATAAAGTGACTGTGCTGTCCAACCCCAACCTGGCCGGGACACCTACAGAATAACCTCTACAAGTACCGCCTCGATATCCTAGGTAAGGCCACTAAGGCCACCTCAATATAATCAATGCTCAGGCGGACAGTTGTAGGCGGGATTGACCGTATGGGCAGGGTAGCAAAGCCCAAAACTCTTGAAAGAGCCCCCAGATACGAATACAATCCTGGAAATATCTCCGATGCTACTCAGTTATGACTATGGGTCATCCCAATCAATAACCACTCACACTGCCTCGTGCTTAACTCCCGTTTGAGAGGAGGATCCTGAGAACAATGGTTATACCAAGGATTTCACACACTCACCTGGACAGACACCTAGATGTTGTTGTTTAGTGATCTTGGAGAATTGACTTACAATGAACTATTCCAAGATCCTAAAACCTAAGCTTGTTGGTGCACCCTAGAAAATAAAAGAGTGTAATTCATTTTATTTAGCGTTGATTTTAGCTGGATTTATTACTCAATGATAGGATATGGTCATGCAAATAATGGTGTTATGACACAACAAGAAGTAAAATGCACACCTAACAATCAATGCAAATGCATTGTGTCCATGAAAACAGGGTATGCTACTACGTGAAATGCACAATTCTTCTTCAAACGATAAATGAAAATTTCCTATATGAAGTCCTAAGTAGTACTCCAAAGGAAATCTAGATCTAATGCAAGTACAATGCAAAGTGAAAAATACAATGCATGATGATAAGCAAATGTTTTTGGATTTTTTGAAAATAAAAGCGATGCAAAAAGCAAAAAGGTGATTCTATGACCCCTAGACTCTGCAAGCACACATAAATAGCATTCAAGCAAAGCACTAAGGTAAAACAATTCTAATGCACTAATCTCAAACAAAAAATCGAAAAATGCCATGACAAGAACTTTCCTAAAAAAAAATTTAGGCTAAAAAACGTTTCTGGTCAGAAACAAAGGTGAAAACAGACTCAGGCAGTGCCAAAGGAGACTCAACAACAAACAGAATTCACCCAGCAACCAACTATCTTCCCCAAAAAGACAAAATCAAGGGTATACGTGATTGTTCGCAGTAAACCTGCGTGTATACGCGGAAACAGCAGAGGAAACCGCATGTATACGCTACTGTAAATCAAAAACCCGCGTACAGGAAGAAAAAGTGCATAAACTTAAGGCAAACAAGCAGGCTGAGATAGACTTCACACCAATCAGAATATACCAGGCATACATGCCCCCAGACCCGACACAAAAACAAGAGAGAAAGAGCAATTCAAATACATTGAATGCCGAGAAATCAACCCCCAAAGGACAACTACTAGGAACTCCCAAGCGGAGTCACCAATTCTGTTACGGAGAGAAATTACTATGGCTTGGGGTACCACAACAGACATGCAATAGAAATTAAGTGTCTAACACTAAAGGATCAGACCTCGTACCTTATTCCGAACGGTTGAAGTAGATCCCCGTTGAGCTTTCCAATATTTAGCTTGAATTGTTATATTACTTCCTCAACAACAAGTAAACAATACAAGCATACTATATATCATGGCGTTAGATCTATTCTAGCATATATAATCAATAATGTATAAGCATTTGACATATTCCCATGGATAAAATATTCATTCAAATACACATCATTGGACAGGAAAAGATATTTATATTAATATAAATCAGAGATTACAAGATAGATACAACCTCTGACGGCACATCTACGAACCAGAGAAACTGAATCCCCCACTTGGGCCTCCACCACTTCAATCCTCCATCTCTCGATAGCAAGCTCACTAGCAAAAGGAAAGCTTGGGAAGAACATAACAGTGCTCCAAGGGACAAAGGGATGCAGACTCAAGCATAAGTTCCGTCAACAATGGAGTATAGTTTTTTTTCTCTCAATTCTCTCTTATGCCTTCAATGTACCAATGGGTTCCTTATATAGCTTTCAAAGGGATACTGAAAGGTCGAATCCATGCGATCTCAAGGAATATGGAAGGCCAGGAGTCAAATGAGTCGGATCCATGTCAAGGAAAAATCCAAAAGGATTTGGATTATGCACACATCCTGATGTATGCGGTTATCGGGGTCAAACCCGCGTATGTACACGGTTATAGGTTTAATAGCCGCGTATATCATTTTTCATATGTTTGTGGGGATGATCAAGGAAACATCAAAGGACAAAAAGTGGTCCATGGGGTCTAATGAGTCTGCAGTGGGACAAGGGAAGGCCATACAAAGTGTGATTCACCTAGAGTAGCGAAATCCACTATAACACCACGGCAAGCAAAAAAAGTTTAAGAGCACACATGGGGCTATATACAGGCCAGGTACAAACCCTACAGTTGGACATTCTCACACTATAGCTGGGTAATAAACTCATACTACAGCTACTAGGCGGGACACATAGGACAAAAGATAACCAAAACGACCTTCTTTTTCGGTCGATTTTTGATAAAAATCAACCAATTTTTTACTGGGAAATTGTTATTATCATCAATTTGCAATGTTATCACTTTAAATTGCATGTTATAGACTAAATCCCTATTTTTAAAACCACCTAGATCACCGAGATTGTTAAAATTGAGATTTAAACCCTCTAAATTATGATTTAAACCAGAATTTGGTTGTCGGATTCAGGTGGGTTGGGGGCTTGTTGATTAACGCTTATACTGCTCCCCCAAGAGATGGTAAATTCAATACACAATTGGTGGAATAACTAGAATATGGAGATTTTGAACACGATGATTTGAGAGCTGGTAATTTCAAAAAGAAATGTAGCATGTATCTTCGGATGTAAAGAATGAAAAAATGCATGTACCAGGATAGAAAATTCTGACCTAATTGAGTGCAAACCCCTTCGCCATTGTGTGAACCGGAACGATGATGATGGTCGATTGAAAAGACACATGAAATGGGTTCCCAAACTCTATTTACAAACCTGAAAAGGCCTTACCAAGCGTGAAAAAATGTTACCTTGCCTGACCGAAAAACCTCAAATGATGCAATGGTGGACTAAGCAGAAGCCCAAAAACCTATTACCCTGACCAAAAAACCAAGGAAATGAAGACGATGGACTAAGCAGATGCCCAAAAAGCCAATAACCAAGCATGAAAATCAACGGCTTGGTTTTCGCGGTGAAATCCTCAGAGCAAAAAACTAGGAAAATTATGACGATGGTCGGCTAGGAGGGGAGGGGGTTTGGCTTTATATAGTTAAACATTTCTCGGCTGAGAGTTGAAAAGGAATCTAATCTCTTGACTGAGAAACCATTTCAATAGTTTAATGTAAAAATTACGCCAATACTCTCAGACAAGAAGGTTTAAAACTCTTGGTGGAAACCTTATTTAACCATGGAACAATTCTCGGACGAGAGAATGTTAACCGTTGTTAATTTATCGTCCAAAAAATATAACAACTCTCAGTTGAAAAAATTGTTGATTTTTTCCTCAGCCGATAAATTGGAAATTATTCAAAAAAAAAGGATTTGTCACGGAATTGTTTACGAACTTTGTGTTTTCACCCTAATGTAATAATCAAAGAATCTTGTAACACATCACCTGCTACATTAGCTTCCTAAGTAGTCTCTTGTTTCTCGTCTCCTTTCTTCTTTGGAGCTTTGCAGTATTTCTTCAGATGTCCTCTTTGTTAAGTTTTTAATGGTTATATGAAATATTATAACATTTAACATTATATCAAATATTATAACATTTAATATTATAAGTTACAATATTCAACACTCCCCCTTAATGAGAAGGTTACTCTACTGACAACATCATCATAGACTATAGGAGAATAGAGAGATAATATATGCAACATCATCAAGGTTATACATATATATGCCATATGAAGTTTTCAACATTCATCAGTAACTGGAACAACTAGTCTTCAATGTCTTCATCTTCTGCTTCACATGATCACTTGATCCTTTTGTAGCAACGCTTCGATATTTTGATCCTTCATAGAAGCACTTTGAGCTTTTGAGCCTTTGCAGTAGTACTTCGATCTTCTGATCCTTTGCATCGGTACTTCGATCTTCTGATCCTTTATAGAAACACGTTGATCTTTTGATCCTTTGCAGCAACACTTCGATCTTTTGATCCTTTGCAGCAACACTTTGATCTTCTATATCCTTTGCAACAACACTTTGATCCTTTCGATCCTTTACAGCAGCACTTCGATCTTCTGATCCTTTACAGCAACACTTCAATATTCTGATCCTTTGCAACAACACTTTTATCCTTTCGATTCTTTTTCAGCAACACTTCGATCCTTTCAATCCTTTTGCATCTGTACTTTGATCTACTTGATCCTTTGCCACCATGCTATGTGCAGTACACATGATCTATTTGCAGGATGATCAATACCTATCTCTTTAGGAAATAAGTCCAAGGACGATGCAATCCTCCATCAGCATGATCCATGATATCGATCAGCTAAATCATCTACAACTAAATGTAGATGTCGACCGCACCTAGTGTCGGCCCTATTCTTTGTGAGGACTCAGCGTAGATCATCCATACCTCATAGGTTATGACCACTCCCAAGTGAGTGTTATAATACAATGTATACACTTATGCATAGGCATACTCTTCCAAGCAAGAGTATTGTCTGTAAAGCAGATCTCGACCGCATAAACAATGTCGTCCCATCATAGGATATCCATACCACATAGGTTAGGACCACTCCCAAGTGAGTGTTATACTATGGTGTCTGTGAGGAATCATCATAGAGGATCCATACCACACAAGTTAGGACTACTCCCAAGCGAGTGTGATTTTATGGTATCTACATATGAATTTAGGCATACTCTTCATACAAGAGTATTGTCTCCAGAGAAGATCTCAATTGCATACAAAATGTTAGTCTTGTCGTCCGTGAGGACTCATCGTATAGAATCCATACCACAAAGGTTAGGAACACTCCAGAGTGAGAATTATTCTACAGTATCCACAACTAAATGTGGGTACTCTCCATGTGAGACTAACATCTGTAGGGCATCCTTAGTTAGTAAGGACCACTCTCATGAACAGTGTTATACCTTCCATCCTCAAGAGAGGATACTATCGTCCACATGTGAATGTGGGTACTCTCCCTACAAGAATAATATCTGCAAGGCCATCCTTAGCTATTAAGTACCACTCTCATGAACAAAGTGTTATACCTTCCATCTTCAAGAGAGGATACTATCGTCTACAAGTGAATTTCGAACCTTGTCAGCATCTTCAGACACACTTGGAATCACTGTCATCCCATCATCAATGTTAGTATCATCATCACTCCCCATTTTTTGGGAGGATCCATATTATAAACCTACTCCCTGTTTGTCCAAGGAGGGTTCTTTTCTTCGACCTGTTCTTCCTTTCCGAGGATAGTCAATATGTTTGACTTGTTCCTCCTTTCTGCAGAGAGACTATATATTTGACTTGTTCTTCCTTTACAAGGATATTCCATATCTTCGAATTGTTCCTCCTATCCAAATAGAGTCCATGTCTTTGACTTGTTCTTCCTTTTCGAGGATAGTCCATATCTTTGACTCATTCCTCCTTTCCAAAGAAATTCCATATATTTGACTTGTTCTTCCTTTTTCTAAGACAATTTGTATCTTTGACCTGTTTCTCTTTTACAAGAAGGGTCCATAACTTTGAAATGTTTTTCCTTTCCGATAATGGTCCATATATAATCATTGTTCCTCCTTACATGGACAGTTTGTAGTATCATCATCATTGTTCCTTCTTGCGAGGAAATTATTTTCGAACTATACCAAGCTTGTCATGGAAGCTTGGTCACCACATCAGCAACTTGCTCATCGGTACTCACATACTAGAGTTTTATATCTCCCCTCAATACCATATCGCAGAGGATTCTATGTCATCTTTATGCAACTCTATTTTTCCAAAAGAATCATTGTAGTATCCAAATCCATGTCAAATACTCCTGACATCAGTTTTCCGAAGCCATATGGATTCCCAAATAGTGGAGCAAGTTGCAATGTACTCTGCTTCAACTGTACTGAGAGAAACACTGGACAGTTTCTTACTAAAACATGAGATCATGGTGCATCCCAGACAATAAAATCCACCTAAGGAGTTTTTCTTGTCCGCGACACTTCCTACCCAATCTAAATCCATATATCCATATAATCTATAGTCATGATGTCTACCATAGTAAATTCCCAATTCTATCATACCTCATCATGCTTTGCAGCTATTAAGTGAACACGTATATGTTGGGTATATGTTATATCCTTTGCATGTGTATATGGAGGGGAGGTGCACATGTCAGCACTGTAGCTTGGCGATCCCAAAGGCACCTTCAACGGAAATAGGTTGTAGGCCCTATTTCCATTCGAAAATGGTTGTTTGTGGCTATTTTTAGAATTTGTCTAAAAATATGTAACTTAATCCTAGTTAAGGGATTGGATTATTTTTCTAATCGGGGTTAATGGATTAGGGTATTTGGATGTTGTGGAATACCTATATTTTGTATTTTGAGGATTTCATAATGTAATGAAGAAAAAATAGGAGGTGTGGATCCAAGGTTTTCTGGTTTTCTTGGTTAAGGGTTTCTAGGGTAAATCTCTGTGTTTATGTGTGAATGATGTGTTGTGATCTCTATTTTGCTTAAAAGAATATGTATGCTTTGCTTCTCTGCAGAGGTTTAAAACTTACAGTATAGGTTTAACTAGATACTGACTCAAGGTGTTCATAACAAAGCATATATATGGCCTTGTATTCGTTAGAGTTATAATTGACCCAATAATTTGTTTGTACTGAGCCATATTCAATAACTCTGATGTATCATCAGACAACAACTTCATGTTGGTATCCATGGGTGTGACTACGAATTTACAATCTAACATATCAAATATTCTTAATATTTCCACAACATACTATCCCTGGTTCAGAAAGATTCCTTCTGGGCTCTACCACACTTCTAGCCTTAGGAAATAATGCAACAATCCAAGATCTTTCATCTCGAATTATTCAACTAGATTATTCTTGCAATAGATCATCTAGATACAACAATAGTATGGTAGGTTCATCATCCATAACCTTGAGGTAAAGGTTAAGATCAGCTTTACTCTTAGTAAATCCCAAGCTTATCAAGAAGATATATATTCTTACATACTAAGCTATAGGAGCTTACTTCATTCCATACATAGTCTTTTTCAAGTTACATGCATGAGTCACTCTGTCTTCAACTTTTAAATCCTTGTGATTGTTCGATGTAAACCTCTTATTCAATCATACCATTAAGGAAGGTTGTCTTTACATCCATTTGGTGTAGATCCCACTTCATCATGGAAGGAAGTGCCATGATGGTTCTGATGGAAGTGTACGTTGCTACTGGATCAAATGTGTCTTCATAATCAATCCCCTCTTTCTGAGAGAATACTCTAGCCACAAATCTCACCTTACTTCCATCAGCAATATGTTTTATCTTGCAAATCCACTTGGAAGATACCACACTCTTTCTTTTGGTTTGGGTACTATATCCCAAACATTATTGTGGTATTCTTCCATCATTTCTTCTACCATGAGTTCATCTTTTTAGGTCATTGACATATCCTAGTCTTTCGCATTCAACCTTGAAGGTTGGAACCCACTTTACTCTTGGTAAAGTCTCAGTCCATCAGGAAGTTCTCCATCTTGATGTACCATGTCAAACTCAGAGATATTCTACAATCACTCCCCCTGAAGCGGAGCATCATCCTCCCTCTACATTCTATACTAGAGTGGCAGGTAGCATCCTCTGCTACTATGTATCCATTTCAGGTTACTAGTACCAAGATCCCTTTATCTTGAACTTTGAAAAGTTATTCTTTCACCCATCTATAAGCTTGTTATCTTCTATAGGTTTTGATCTTTAACCTTGTAGCAAAGGTTAAGATATTCATCACTCCGGTTGATCTTTAAAGCTCCTAGATGTGCTTATATTGTTAGTTTTTCAACATTTAAGCTAGCATTATGTTAGGATATTTAACTGAGAGAACAACAAGTAAAAAAATCAAACACAAGAGACAATGAACACAGTGTTTTTCCTCAAGGAATCCATAAATGGAGAAAACCCCACAACTTCCTCAGAGATAGAATCAACACAAAAGATAAAACCCCAAAAACAGTAAGATGATCTCCCGATAGTAGTAACCTCTTTCTTCCTCACCCCAGTGTCTTTCTCTTCCTTAGCTATGCACTACAAATGAGTGTGGATGAGTGTGCATTAAATAGAGAATTCACATCTCTATTTATACTAATTCCTGACATTACTAAAACCCTACTAGGGCCAACTTCACTACGTGAGTCTAATAACCCTAGTGCCCTAGAATTGCGGGGACTTTAACCCTTAGACAATAGGAGGGTTACCCACAATGAATTGACATGACTTGTTTACATTATAGATCTTCCCGATCGAAACATCAGGGCATGACATGACATAATAAAATTTCGGAATAAACATCCGATTACAATAGATAAGAAATACAAGTGAACACATTCCGAAGTTACAATTACATCAAAACTCCCTCTTAAGTAGGAAGGTATTCTCTTGACACAATTTTCATCACTGGTCTTCTTCTCTGGATCTTCTCATCATCTGCATCTCCAAGCCATCTTGACTTCAATTCATCTTCATCTTCATGTCATCTTCATTTCTGGATCTGGATCATCATCACTGGATCTGTATCATTACTCGATCTAGATCATCACTGGATATCATCACTGGATCTGGATCATCACTGGACGTCATCACTAGATCTAGATCATCACTCGATATAGATCATCATTGCTGGATCTAAATCATCAATCAATCTAGATAATCTTGGAGGCATCATAACTGGATCTAGATCATAGCTCAATCTAGATCTTCTTTGGTCATCATCATCATATGTGTTATCTCATGATTCTTCTCGTCATAGGAAGTTCTACAGAGCCAACCTTATTTCATGCTGGTTGTAGGCATAGCCATTATGTAGGTCTTCTTCAGCACTTATATCTGACCTACTCGTTAGAATGGCCTTCCCAACACTTACATCTGACCTACTCGTCAGAAAGGCACGCCCAACACTCACGTCTGATCATGTAGGAGCCGACAATCACATCAGAAAGGCCCGGCACTCACACTTACCAGCATGATAGGACACTACTGTCATCTTTGAAAAGTCTTCAGAACTTACGTCTGACCTACTCGTCAGAAAGGAATGCACTCACATCTCATATGGTAGGAACCAAATCCTACACCCTCATCAGAATAACCCCCTGTCCAAACCCCAAATTTTCACAAAAATTTAAAATTTTGAGGTAACAATAAATGCTAAAACTTGCGGTCTACTAACAGCTAATGGTTTGCAATAAAGGAAACAATCAAGTAATCAATTTCACTAAATCTTAATTATATTAACTCAACAGTTCATTTTTTTTGTAACAAGAATAAAGTCTTCTTGCGTACTGTTTTACATCAGTTTACTGATGAGTCTTTTCATGTCAAGTAGGTGGAATTTAACTTTTGAATCCGGGGCTTACTTAGCAATCGTGCTAACGTAGATGAATACTGGTTCTTACAGGTTTACAGGTATGATCGAACGAGTACGTATTAAAAGTGCTTTAAAGTATCAGCAGCATTTTATTTGCAATTAAAAAGCTTAGTAATTAAGCTACTAAACTCTAAACAGCTTCTGTAAGGTAAAACCATTTGGATTCCTTCAGTTTTTCTTGTAACAAAGTTCAGAAGTAAGTAGCGACAAAAGAATATGTTTGCAACTCTAAGAATTAGAATCTCAGATACAAGTACTTCTACTTTTAGCCTAAGTAATTTGCAATGATATAATGATTGTTTTGTCAGTATTTATACAACAATACAATTTCTTATCTATGTAACGACTGTCCCACATTTCGCTTCTACGAGATAACTTACAGCCTGTTAACCTTTGGACAGTATAAGTTTGATTGTGAAAACTGAAGACCATAAGGCCTTCCTACATGAGATCATGGTTTGCCTATATTTTATTTTCATGTCGAACCCTATGGTTCTAGTAATTTCTGGATTCAATAGGGTCATTCCTATTCTAGTTATCTTGTTTAGTTCTATAACTACTTTACTACCTAATTGACCCAGTGAATCTTTAGTAACTTCCAGTTTGAGTCATAACCACAATCCATCAAAGTATTGTCGCTTTGAACTAAGTAATAGAATTTCATAAAAGTGTTCTTACAATACGTTTTTGTCTACTTCATAGTTCTGCTATCATTTGAGTTATTAGTTCTTATGTGACTTATGAACATCCACACTCTATTTCATTAATAGACATTCAGTCTATAATTAGTTCACAATCATAAACATATTTACATTTAGAGTTTATGATTCTTTATACTATTACATTATGTCATTTATAAAAGTTAAGACTTGTAATGTTGTTATTACAAGAGATTTACCATGTATAAACTATAATATTTTTACCAAGGAAAACTATAGTTGTTCATTGATTAGCATGAACTCTCCCATAAAAAATTTGATCTCTTATCTATAGTAAAGACATAAACATTGATCTCTATCTAAAAATAAGCCATAAATTATTTGATTTCAATATATAATAAAAACAACGTTTAGAGAAAAGGAATGCAACCATTCATATCGTAATTATGATGTTATGATATAATAACATAATGTTAATGGTGAAATGAGTTTAATGCATAATCAAAATCGGGCTTTTACCAAGGTTTTAAAGTATCATTACATGCTAGGTCAACGTAATCATACGTTGTTATCCTATTAGTAAACTAACATAAGATAAGGTGCATATGATTATCGATTTGCATGGAAAATTATTGGGTCGATTATCATAGTTTAAACCTTTTTCCAATGATTTAATAATTGGATTTTGTTTTACGCAGGCAATATAGAGAACGACCCATTTGCATGGTTTGATTTGCTGACCATGTGGTCGTCTCCTGAGCAAGCGTGGGAGATATAAAACACTACCGTAACCTAACCCGTATCATTTCCATCCCGCAGTTTGCGCTAGCCCTTGAGGTTGCTCTGTTTGGCTTCCATGGCAGCCGTTGGTCCTCCTTGCTCCAGTTGTCTTGTGTCTTGGTTCAGTTTTGCATTTGTCACCAATGCGTGGTTTTAAAAGCCATTCTCAGTGGCTGGGTTCTCACTCTGCAACTTATGGAGATAGTTGTCTCCCTTAACCTGCTGTCATTGAAATTCTCCTTCCATCATCCTCGTGGCTTATAGTCTGCTCCAATCTTCTTTGCTGTCCTCGTGGCTCGTCGTTGCATGAGGATTTGTCTTACAGGATATTGATTTTTTAGTTTTCGAATCCTGTAAGTGACAGTGCTTCCTTGAGACAGTTCGTCGTAATCATTAACAGGTAAGAGTTTTGTTTTTGCTTCTTTTTAAGTTACGGTCGATATATTGCTTTGACAAGGGCACATTAAAATCTTACGTTAATAGTTACTGATAGTAGTTTTTATGAAGTCTTTGCAGGTGCTCACCATTACATACTTTCACGGTGAAGGAAATGATCAGTCCACCAATGAATGTCGTGGCTCGTGGTTTGTTTCGGGTAAGCCTCATGGTCCATGTGTTGGGTTTTCACCCTACTTGTATCAGAGTGGTGAAAGGATTCACCCAGGGTTTTGGAAAAACCTTCCTCATCTCTCCATGAGTTATGTTGTTGTTTTTACAGGTTATTGTTATAATACCTAGAATCAAACCCTTGCTAGTCGATGGGTAGACTTGGTTTAACTGAGCACTGTAAATAGTTTGTTTTTTGGCTTGACGGCATGGTTAAAATAATAGATTTTGTAAAGACAGTTCTATCTTCAAACTTGTTTGGTTGTCAGTTGTTTATATTATACTCTCTGTAAAATTCAGGGTTTTTACCCTTCTTGACTATAAGTCAAGTTTTTGTACTCTGTTTTAAAATACTCTTCAAGGGTTTATAAATTAAGTTTTAAGACTGGTACTTATAGTCGTAATTTACTTCTTGCTTGTTTTTATTTAGAATTATGAATTTAGGGTTTATCCTGTGGAAACCCCCGTTTTGAAACAGATTCCAGTTTATAATAATTACAGTCTTTTTGTTTGTCCTTAAAGGACTGTGAGTAAATTATATTAACCTAGTTATTTAATGGTTACATAATTTAATAAATTTGGTTTATTACTTCAATGTTTTGCTAATTGTAATTGTAATAATTATAAGGGTTTTAACCCTGTCTTTCATTTTTACAGGTACAACCTCTTAGTAAAATAATAAGACACAGTTTCTTTTAGAAGTATATATTTTGTTTATATTGTTCAGTATTGTATTTATTTTTTGTGAATTGAATTTAGTTGGTTCTTTAATGCTTTAAAAGAACTAAATTATGGTTTAAAGAATTCTAGGGTAGGGTTTGTAGAAATAATCTTTGTCCTTCGTTTATCAATTATTCCAGTTTGCAAAAGAATTTCTTTTGATTTGTAAACAATAAATATTATTTGTGTTAATAATAATATCGTGTGTAAATACTGTATTCTCTTGAGTTTATTTTTACATATATATATTATTAAATAAGACTGAGAACAGTCTATAATAGTTTAGTTTATTTAATGATATTATTTTGTAAACTTGGTGAAAGAAATAAGAAATTTCATCCTGTCAATGCTCTTTACATCTAATTTGTCTGTAAGTGTGTAAGGACAATTCTTTAATAATAATAATTTATGCATAGGTTACTACTGTCTGTTCATTATTTTAATTTTAAGAGAAATAATACTATAAGGGTTATTAAGTTATTACTTATGATATTCCTTATCTCAAATTAATTTATCTTCAGAATTTAATTAGGTTACCTATACTTACTTAGAGTTTAGATAGTTGCAGGTAAAATAACTATCATTATTAGAAAAAGAAATAAACCAACAGAACTATATTTACATCTTTACTCAACATAAATAATAAGCATTCAACTGATATTTCTATTCCTTCTATTTTCAGTGTAGATGTATAGTTTATAAAGAAGTTGTTGTGTAAAAGAATGAATTATATACTTGAATCTACTGCTATTAGTAAAATAATATGATTCTGTTATTTTTCTAATATTCTAAATACACAGTCTAGTTCTAACAACAACTCTACGAAACAGATTAATATTCTTTCTGGAAAAACAACTATCTACTGAAAGAAAACATTTCAATACTCTGAAAAACATAACTACTCTATTCATTTCATATTCCTATCATAATTCATTCATTTAAACACACTACCTATGCTAGAGTATGATCTGGTTTACTCCAGATGGGGAAAAACACAGGTAGGATTATTTTTCATCAAAGATCAGATTCAACATCTAAAACAACTAAGAGATTTCAAGATTAACAGTTCACTTCGTAACATATAGATCATTCATTATTTGTTCATACACAGATATAAACTTTAACACAGAAATTAAAAGATAGTAGAACCTGTTTTTAAAGCTGGATGACACCAGCGTTGGGAGGCCGTTCCTCCCTACCAACTTTTGGAGAGCACTCAAACAATGACTTCTCAGGACCCCCGAGCCTGTTCCTGGTCTCCTTGGCTGGGACTAGGTGGAGCAAACAACAAAGTACTAGTGAAATGACTCAGTACCAAATCTGCACTCTGCAGCAAGATCTTTCAGCTTGGAAAGCTGTACTAGATCACTTCCTGCAGTTTACCCCTCAAACACCTTCCACAAAAATTCCCTTCCCAATGAATTCCTTGAAGTGCATTCACCTGAATGATTCTTCTCCTAGAATGAGCAGCCTCAGCTCTTTTCAATGAGATTTTTTATTAGGATTGCCTAGGTCTTTTTGGGTTAGTTGTCATTAATTGAGCCACCTGCTCTGATCCCAATTTCTTGGGGGATCATGACCCCAAATGTAGGGAGGTTGCCACCTGCAACATAGGAAGTGTTTGAGGATGCTGCCACTTGTATATTTGCTCTCCACCTAGTCTCCTCTTCCAACTTGACCAGTAACACTCTTTTTAACAGCTCTTCCAAGCTGTTGTCTCCATTCTAATTTATTAAAAATTTAAATATTCAGAATTACATACCATATCCTTGACTCTGCTGAGTCATCAGTTACAACTTAGCATTAAATTTAACATAATGTCTTGGAATAAAATCAAAATAAGATAATATTATTTTGAAAAATTGGGGCATGTGACATACACACCCCCTTAGAATATAACATCGTCCTCGATGTTATTTATTCTTTATCCTCCGAAGTCCCCTAGAACAGAATTGGATATGCATCTCGCATTTTACTTTTTAATTCCTAGGTGGCTTCCTCTGGACTAAGGTGCTTCCATTGCACCTTCACCTATCCAATGGTGCAGTTTCGAAGTGTAATTTCCCTCCTCCCGAGGATACAGTCCAGTTCCACTAGAAATTCTCCTTTTGGTTCCACCTATACAACATTCCAATTAACAACATGAGTAGCATCATGAACATATTTCTTTAAAACAGAAATGTGAAAAACATTATGTACTCTTAAGTTAGGCGGTAATGCTAATTGATAAGCTACTTATCCAATCATAGACAAAATTTTAAATGGGCCACAATAACGAGGTGCCAAGTTTGCACAACTCCCCAATATTAGAGAGCTCTTGTTGGGCCTTACCTTCATTAACACATGTTCACCTATCTGAAACTCCTTTGGAGTTCTTTTTAAGTCTGCTTGACTTTTCTTCCGATCCTATGCCACTTTCATATTTCCATACACTTGTTTCATAATTTATTCTATTTTTTTCAACAGATCTGGACCTAATACTAATCTATCTATTGGATTACTCCAAGAGATAGGAGTATTACATTTCCATCCATATAAAATTTCAAACGGACTAAATCTGGCTGATGTCTGATAATTATTATTATAAGCAAATTCTACTAGATGTAAATAGTCCTCCCATTTACCAGGCTGGTCTTTTACATACATTCTTAATAGATCTTCCAGCACCTGATTTACCCTTTCAGTTTTTCCATCTATTTGAGGATGGAAAGAAGTACTGAAATTTAATGTGGTGTTTAACCCTTTAAACAAAGACTTCCAAAAGTTTCCTGTAAATTAAGGATCTCTATCTGAGATTATGATTTTTGGTACTCCATGTAATCGAAAAATATGTTTTAGAAAAATATCAGCTATGTTGGCAGCTTTGTAAGTAGTTTTAACAGGTATAAAATGAGCTACTTTGCTTAACTTATCAACTGCTACCGTGATAGAATCATTTTGATTTTGATTTTTAGGTAATCTAGTAATAAAATCTAGACTAATTACCTCCCATTTCCAGCTAGGGATGGGTAAAGGCTGTAGCAAACCAGCTGGGTGTTGTTGTTCAGTTTTTACTTGTTGAAATTCTAAACAACTTGCAATATATTCAACTACTTCAGTTTTCATATTTGGCCAAAAATAGTCTTTTCTTAACATGGTTATAGTCTTCTGATAACCTGGATGACATGAATATGGTGTTTTATGAATTTCATCTAGAATTAACAGCTTGACTTTAGGTATGTTAGGTACATACAGTTTATCTTTATACAGTAAAAATTCTTTTTCATTTAAGTTGTAACTTTTTATTAAGTTTTCTGTTAGATTTTCTTTAGCTTTAGCTTGCAAATTCTGGTAAATTTCATCTTGTTTTATTCCTTCTTTAAGCTATTCATCTAAGTCTGAAACATAAGTGCTGATTGATGTTAGAAAAATCAGCCTTGCATTGCTACTTAATGCATCAGCAACTTTCTTTTCTTTACCTTTTATATGCCGGATTTCAAAATCATACTCGCTTAAGAAAGCTAACCACCTAGATTGTCTGGCATTTAAATTAGGCTGACCTAGAAGATACTTCAATCCTTTATTATCAGTCATTAAAACAAATTTTCTGCCAATTAGGTGATGTCGGCACATCTTTAAGGCGTGTATTACAGCTGCTAATTCCAGATCATATGTTGCATAATTCTTTTGATGAACTTTTAGATTTCTACACTCATAGGCAATAACATGCCCTTCTTGAGTTAGAACACCACCTAAGCCATCATTACAAGCATTAGTGCACACTACAAATTCGTTATTAGGATCTGCTATTGTTAAAATAGGTGCGCTAGTTAATAAAGCTTTTAACTTTTTAAATCTTTCTTCACATTTCTGATTCCTGTCGAACTTCTTTCCTTTCTTTTGCAAGGAAGTTATCGGATTTTCTATCCTCAAAAAACCTTCAATGAACCTTCGGTAGTAACCAGTGATGCCCATGAAAGATCTAACATCTATCACATCCTTAGGAACCGGCCAATCTTCGATTGCCCGTATCTTTTTAGGATCTACAGAAATTCCTTCCTTGGTCACTACGTGACCTAAATACTGAATCTTATCCTTGAAGAAATCACACTTACTAAACTTTGCGAAGAGTTGATGTTCTCGTAACTCTTATAAAACAATTTTTAGATGTTCTTTATGTTCTTCAGTTTTTGAAAAGATTGGCATGTTGTTGATAAACACGACCACAAACTTATCTAAATACTTATGCATTATGTTGTTCATTAAACACATGAAGACAGCTGGGGCATTAGTAAGCCCGAATGGCATTACGAAAAATTCATAATGACCATATCTTGTTTTGAAAGCTGTCTTAAAGATGTCTTCATCTTTAATCCTCACTTGATCATATCCAGACCTTAAATCTATTTTTGAAAACACTGTGGCTCCATGTAGTTGATCAAACAGATCATCTATGTGGGGCAATGGATATCGATTTTTGGTGGTCATCTTGTTTAACTGACAGTAATCTATGCAAAGTTGCATAGTTCTATCCTTCTTCTTGACGAAGATGACAGGTGGCCCCCATGGAGACACACTTGGTTGAATATACTTTTTATCAATTAACTCTTTTAATTGCGATTTTAATTCATTACGTTACAATATGTTCATTCAATAAGGGGCCTTTGAGCTAGGTACTGCACCCAGTACCAACTAAATGGTGAAAACCAATTCCCTTTTCGGAGGTAATCCTGAAATTTCTTCTGGGAATACATCAACATATTCTTTTAAGACTGGGATGTCTTCCATTTTTAATTTATCTGTTTTAATTTTACTTTCCTCATCAGTAATTGTTACTGCGTAAGCTTTACATCCCTTTCTAACAGATCTTTTAAGTTGTAAAGTAGAAATGTGCCTTACAATAGTTTTTCTAGAAATTCTTTTAACACTTATTGGTTTTTCATCACTGTTTAAGCATGTGAACTTTTGGCTAACTGAAATAACCATGAATTCTCAAACTTATCAATAGATAACTTACATTTTTCTACTATTTGAGGTGCAATATAACTGAGACTAGCTCCTGGATCAATCAAAATAGTTACAGGGGTTTGATTTATCATACCTTCTGCTTCCACCATGGAATTCTGATATTCAGCTTGTTGGTTCTCCAAGGCTGCGTTGATTCTAAGCATGCTCCTTGCTAGTTCCCCAATGGTCATCTCCTCCTATATAGTATGAATGTTGTTAACAGTCTTCTTCCAGTTTGGACAGACTGAAGCATAGTGTGGGCCATTACACTTCCAGCACTTGACAGGCTCTTTACGCTCAAAGTTCTTGGTAAAGTTTCCATGATTATTTGCAGTTTCCTTACCTTTAGAATTATTCTGATTGTTGGATGTATTATTCCTATTTCCTTGGAAATTCTTGTTACTGGAATAAGTTTTGGCCTTATTGTGCTTAAATTTTATGTTAGGCACAAAATACTTCTTCTTTTGTTCAAACTGATTATTATTTTTCTTAGCCTTTCAGTTGGCCAAGCTTTCTTTCTTTCGATTCTGCTCAAAACAAAAGTCAACCTTTCTCATAGCTTCCTCCAAGGTCTTTGGGTTATCATATTCAATTCTATCTTTATATTGAAAAGGTAGACAGCTAAGGAATCGATGTACCTTTTCTTTTTAATCTATAAGGTATGGTACATACCTAAGTAGAATTAAGAACTTGTTGTCAGCCTTTCCTGAGAGGTTATACATAGCCATCCTAGCCTTTAACCGGTTAGAATAATTATATATTTGGAAGTACATCTTCATCCCAGATAACCAGGATTCAACTTTCTCCCCCTTCTCAGTCTCTCCATTAAAAGTTGGTGGTTTTATCTTTTTGAATTCCCTAGAAATTTCCTCATAAGGTTTGTATTTCCTCTTTTTAGTGTACAAATTGTCATCACTACTGTCACTAGCAGTATGGTAATTTTATTGTTCACCAAACACTCTAGAAGACGAACTAATTTCATTTTTTGTATGTTTCATCTTTTTAGATTTTCGTTCATGACTGGCATGTTTAGATTCTAACCTTCTACCCATACCCTCAGTTTGAAACTTTTCAATTAGAATCTGATTCAGATCTTCTTGAGCCCTCAGAATCCTTTCATTCTCTCGCTTTACAGACTCCATTTCAGTTTTTAAGTCTTTTATTAGTTTGTAACAATGCTGAGGAATTGGTAGTTAAATCCTATGGTATAGGATCTCTTGGTAAATTTCCTATTTCAGTAACTGGAGACTCCTCCTTTGCATACTCTTCCATCCTTTCCATACCTACCTGTTAAACTTTAGAAAAACAATTCTCTGTTGAATAACATTTAAAAATAAAATACATCATCATAATAATTTAATTTACTGTTTTATGAAACCTAGTTGGTCTTCACTAAGGCCTAGTGTTTGAACCTTGTGCTCTGATACCACATGTCAAAACCCCAAATTTTCACAAAAATTTAAAATTTTGAGCTAACAATAAAGGCTAAAACCTGCGGTCTACTAACAGCTAACGGTTTGCAATAAAGGAAACAGTCAAGTAATCAGTTTCACTAAATCTTAATTATATTAACTCAACAGTTCATTTTTTTTGTAACAAGAATAAAGTCTTCTTGCGTACTGTTTTACTTCAGTTTACTGATGAGTCTTTTCATGTCAAGTAGGTGGAATTTAACTTTTGAATCCGGGGCTTACTTAGCAATCATGCTAACGCAGATGAATACTGGTTCTTACAGGTTTATAGGTATGATCGAACGAGTACGTATTAAAATTTATTTAAAGTATCAACAGTATTTTATTTGCAATTAAAAAGCCTAGTAATTAAGCTGCTAAACTCTAAATAGCTTCTATAAGGTAAAACCATTTGGATTCCTTCAGTTTTTCTTGTAATAAAGTTCAGAAGTAAGTAGCAAAAAAATAATATGTTTGCGACTCTAAGAATTAGAATCTCAGATACAAGTACTTCTACTTTTAGCCTAAGTAATTTGCAATGATATAATGATTGTTTTCTCAGTATTTATACAATAATACAATTTCTTATCTGTGTAAGGACTGTCCCACATTTTGCTTCTATGAGATAACTTACAGCCTGTTAACCTTTGGACAATATAAGCTGGATTGTGAAAATTGAAGACCATAATGCGTTCTTACATGAGATCATGTTTTGCCTATATTTTATTTTCATGTCGAACCCTATGGTTCTAGTAATTTCTAGATTCAATAGGGTCATTCCTATTCTAGTTATCTTGTTTAGTTCTATAAATACTTTAGTACCCAACTGACCTGGTGAATCTTTAGTAACTTCCAGTTTGAGTCGTAAGCACAATCCATCAAAGTATTGTCACTTTTAACTAAGTAATAGAATTTCATAAAATTGTTCTTACAATACGTTTTTGTCTACTTCATAGTTCTGCTATCATTTGAGTTATTAGTTCTTATGTGACTTATGAACATGCACACTCTATTTCATTAATAGACATTCAGTCTATAGTTAGTTCATAATCATAAACATATTTACATTTAGAGTTTATGATTCTTTATACTATTACATTTTGTCATTTATAAAAGTTATGACTTGTAATGTTGTTATTACAAGAGATTTCCCATGGATAAACTATAGTCTTTTTACCAAGGAAAACTATAGTTGTTCATTGATTAGCATGAACTCTCCCATAAAACATTTGATCTCTTATCTATAGTAAAGACATAAACATTGATCTCTATCAAAAAATAAGCCATAAATTATTTGATTTCAATATATAATAAAAACAGCATTTAGACAAAAGGAATTCAACCATTCATATCCTAATTGTGATGTTATGATATAATAACATAATGTTAATGGTGAAATGAGTTTAATGCATAATCAAAATCGGGCTTTTACCAAGGTTTTAAAGTATCATTACATGCTAGGTCAACGTAATCATACATTGTTATCCTATTACTAAACTAACATAAGATAAGGTGCATATGATTATCGATTTGCATGGCAAATTATTGGGTCGATTATCATAGTTTAAACCTTTTTCCAATGATTTAATAATTGGATTTTGTTTTACATAGGCACTATAGAGAACGACCCATTTGCATGGTTTGATTTGTTGACCACGTGGTCGTATCCTGACCAAGCATGGGAGATATAAAACACTACCGTAACCTAACCCTTATCATTTCCATCCCTAAGTTTGTGCTAGCCCTTGAGGCTGCTCTATTTGGATTCCATGGTGACCGTTAGTCCTCCTTGCTCCGGTTGTCTTGTGTCTTGGTTCAGTGCTTCATTTGTCATTGATACGTGGTTTTAAAATCCATTCTCAGTGGTTGGGTTCTCACTCTGCAACTTGTGGAGATAGTTGTCTCCCTTGACCTGCTGTCAGTGAAATTCTCCTTCCATCATCCTCATGGCTTACGGTCTGCTCCAATCTTCTTTGATGTCCTCGTGGCTCGCTGTTGCATGAGGATTTGTCTTATAGGCTATTGATTTTTTAGTTTTCAAAGCCTGTAAGTGACAGTGCTTCCTTGAGATGGTTTTTCGTAATCATTAACAGGTAAGAGTTTTGTTTTTTCTTCTTTTTAAGTTGCGGCCGGTATATTGCTATTACAAGGGCACATTAAAATCTTAGGTTAATATTTACTGACAGTAGTTTTTATGAACTCTTTGCAAGTGCTCGCCATTAAATACTTTCACGGTGAAGGAAATGAACAGTCTACCAACGAATGCCATGGCTCGTGGTTTGTTTCGGGTAAGCCCCGTGGTCCATGTGTTGGGTTTTCACCCTACTTGTAACAGAGTGGTGAAAGGATTCACCTTGGGTTTTGGAAAAACTTTCCTTGTCTCGTAATGAGTTATGTTGTTGTTTTTATAGGTTATTGTTGTAATACCTAGAATCAAACCCTCACTAGTCGATGGGTAGACTCAGTTTAACTGAGCACTGTAAATAGTTTGTTGTTTGGCTTTATGGCATGGTTAAAATAATAGCTTTTGTAAAGACAATTTTGTCTTCAAACTTGTTTGGTTATCGGTTGTTTATATTATACTCTGTGTAAAATTCAATGTTTTTATCCTTCTTCACTATAAGTCAAGTTTTTGTACTCTGTTTTAAAATACTCTTCAAGGGTTTATAAATTAAGTTTTAAGACTGGTACTTACAGTCGTAATTTACTTCTTGTTTTTATTTAGAATTATGAATTTAGGGTTTATCTTGTGGAAACCCTCGTTTTGAGACAGATTATTCCAGTTTATAATAATTACAGTCTTTTTGTTTGTCCTTAAAGGACCGTGAGTGAATTATATTAACCTGGTTATTTAATGGTTACATAATTTAATAAATTTGGTTTATTACTTCAATGTTTTCGTAATTGTAATTGTAATAATTATAAGGGTTTTAACCTTGTCTTTCATTTTCACACGTACACCCTGTTAGTAAAATAATAAGGCACACTTTATTTTAGAAGTATATATTTTGTTTATATTGTTCAGTATTGTATTTATTTCCTGTGAAATGAATTTGTTTGGTTCTTTAATGGTTTAAAAGAACCAAATTATGGTTGAAAGAATTCTAGGTTAGGGTTTGTAGAAATAATCTCTATCCTTCTTTTATCAATTATTCTAGTTTGTAAAAGAATTTCTTTTGATTTGTAAACAATAAATATTATTTATGTTAATAATAATATCATTTGTAAATACTGTATTCTCTTGATTTTATTTTTACATATATATATAATATTAAATAAGACTGAGAACAGTCTATAATAGTTTAGTTTATTTAATGAGATTATTTTGTAAACTTGGTGAAAGCAATAAGAACTTTCATCCTGTCAATACTCCTTACATATAATTTGTCTGTAAGTGTGTAAGGACAGTTCTTTAATAATAATACTTTATGCATAGGTTACTATTGTCTGTTCATTATTTTAATTCTAAGGGAAATAATACTATAAGGGTTATTAAGTTCTTAATTATGATATTCCTTATCTCAAATTAGTTTATCTTCAGAATTTAATTAGGTTACATATCCTTACTTAGAGTTTAGATAGTTGCACGTAAAATAGCTATCATTACTAGAAAAAGAAATAAACCAACAGAACTATATTTACATCTTTACTTACCATAAATAATAAGCATTCAACTGATATTTCTATTCCTTATGTTTTCAGTGTAGATGTATAGTTTATAAAGAAGGTGTTGTGTAAAAGAATGACTTACATACTTGAATCTACTGCTATGAGTAAAATAATATGATTCTGTTATTTTTCTAATATTCTAAATACACAGTCTAGTTCTAACAACAACTCTATGAAACAAATTAATATTCTTTCTGGAAAAACAACTATCTACTGAAAGAAAACATTTCAATACTCTGAAAAACATAACTACTCTATTCATTTCATATTCCTATCATACTTCATTCATTTAAACACACTACCTATGCTAGAGTACGATCTGGTTTACTCCAGATGGGGGAAAACACCAGTAGGATTATTTTTCATCAAAGAGCATATTTAGTATCTAAAACAACTAAGAGATTTCAAGCGTAACAGTTCACTACATAATATATAAATCATTCATTATTTGTTCATACACAGATATAAACTTTAACACAGAAATGAAAAGATAGTAGAACCTGTTTTTAAATCTAGATGATAACAGTGTTGTGAGGCCGTTCCTCCCTACCAACTCCTGGAGAGCGCTCAAACAACGACTTCTCAGGACCCCCAAGCCTATTCCTAGTCTCCTTGGCTGAGACTAGGTGGAGCAAACAACAAAGTACTAGTCAAATGAATTAGTACCAAATTTGCACTCTGTAGCAAAATCTTTGAGCTTGGAAAGTTGTACTAGATCACTTCTTCCAGTTTACCCCTCAAACACCTTCCACAAAAATTCCCTTCCCAATGAATTCCTTGAAGTGCATTCACCTGAATGATTCTTCTTCTAGAATGAGCAACCTCAGCTCTCTTCAATTGCCTTTTTTTTTAAGATTGCCTAGGTCTTTTTGGGTTAGTTGTCATTAACTGAGCCACTTGCTCTGATCCCACTTTCTTGGGGGATCATGACCCCAAATGTAGGGAGGTTTCCACCTACAACATACGAAGTTTTTGAGGATGCTGCCACTTGTCTATTTTCTCTCCACCTAGTCTCCTCCACCAACTTGACCAGTAACACTCTTTTTAACAGCTCTCCCAAGCTGTTGTCTCCACTTTTATTTATTAAAAATTTAAATATTCAGAATTACATTCCACATGCTTGACTCTGCTGAGTCATCAATTATAACTTAGCATTAAATTTAACATAATGTCTTGGAATAAAATCAAAATAAGATAATATTATTTTGGAAAATTGGGGCATGTGACATACACACCCCCTTAGAATATAACATCGTCCTCGATGTTATTTATTCTTCATCCTCTGAAGTCCCCTGGAACAAAATTAGATATGCATCTCGCATTTTACTTTCCAATTCCCAGGTGGCTTCCTCTAGACTAAGGTGCTTCCATTGCACCTTCACCTATCCAATGGTGCGGTTTCTAAGCGTAATTTTCCTCCTTCTGAGGATACAGCCTGGTTCCACCAGAAATTCTCCTTCTGGTTCCACCTGTACAACATTCCAGTTAACAACATGAGTAGCATCATGAAAATATTTCTTTAAAATGGAAATGTGAAAAACATTATGTACTTTTAAGTTAGGTGGTAATGCTAATTGATAAGCTACTTGTCCAATCCCAGACAAAATTTCAAATGAGCCACAGTAACAAGGTGCCAATTTTGCACAACTCCCCAATCTTAGAGAGCTCTTTTTGGGCCTTACCTTCATTAACACATGTTCACCTATCTGAAACTCCTTTCGAGTTATTTTTAAATCTGCTTGACTTTTCTGCCGATCCTGTGCCACTTTTAGATTTCCCTGCACTTGTTTCACAATTTCTTCTATTTATTTCAACAGTTCTAGACCTAATACCAATGTATCTACTGGATTAATCCAAGAGATAGGAGTATTACATTTTTCGTCCATATAAAATTTCAAATGGACTAAATCTGGCTGATGTCTGATAATTATTATTATAAGCAAATTCTACCAGATGTAAATAGTCCTCCCATTTACCAGGCTGGTCTTTCACATACATTCTAAATAGATCTTGCAGTACCTCATTTACCCTTTCAGTTTGTCCATCTGTTTGAGGATGGGAAGAAGTACTGAAATTTAATGTGGTGTTTAACCCTTCAAACAAAGACTTCCAAAATTTTCCTATAAATTTAGGATCTCTATCTGAGATTATGACTTTTGGTACTCCATGTAATCAGAAAATCTGTTTTAGAAAAATATCAGCTATGTTGGCAGCTTTGTAAGTAGTTTTAACAAGTATAAAATGAGCTGCTTTGCTTAACTTATCAACTACTACCATGATAGAATCATTATGATTTTGATTTTTAGGTAATCCAGTAATAAAATCTAGACTAATTACCTCCCATTTTTAGCTAGGGATGGATAAAGGCTGTAGCAAACTAGCTGGGTGTTGGTGTTCAGTTTTTACCTGTTGACATTCTAAACACCTTTCAATATATTCAGCTACTTCAGTTTTCATATTTGGCCAAAAATACTCTTTTCTTAACATGGTTATAGTCTTTTGATAACCTAGATGACCTAAATATGGTATTTTATGAATTTCATCCAGAATTAACAGCTTGACTTTAGGTACGTTGGGTACATACAGTTTATCTTTATACAGTAAAAATTATTTTTCATTTGAGTTGTAACCTTTTATTAAGTTTTTTGTTGGATTTTCTTTAGCTTTAGCTTACAAATTCTAGTAAATTTCATCTTGTTTTATTCCTTCTTTAAGCTATTCATCTAAGTCTGAAACATAAGTGTTGATTGATGTTACAAAACTCAGCCTTGCGTTCCTACTTAATGCATCAACAACTTTATTTTTTTTACCTTTTATATGCTGGATTTCAAAATCATACTCGCTTAAGAAATCTAACCATCTAGCTTTCCTGGCCTTTAAATTAGGCTGATCTAAAAGATACTTCAATCCTTTATTATCAGTCATTAAAAAAAAATTTCCGCCAATTAAGTAATGTCGCCACATCTTTAAGGCATGTATTATAGCTTCTAATTCCAGATCATATGCTGCATAATTCTTTTCATGAACTTTTATCTTTCTAGACTCATAGGCAATAGCATGCCCTTCTTGAGTCAGAACACCACCTAAGCCATCATTACAAGCATCAATGCACACTACAAATTCTTTATTAGGATCTGCTATTCTTAAATAGGGTGCACTGGTTAATAAAGTTTTTAACTTTTTAAAGCTTTCTTCACATTTCTGATTCCAGTCGAACTTCTTTCCTTTCTTCTGCAAGGAAGCTATCGGATTTTCTATCCTCGAAAAACCTTCAATGAACCTCCGGTAGTAACCAGTAATGCCCATGAAATATCTAACATCCATCACATCCTTACGAACCGACCAATCTTCGATTTCCTGTATCTTTTCAGGATCTATGAAAATTCCTTCCTTGGTCACTACGTGACCTAAATATTGAATCTTATCCTTGAAGAAATCACACTTACTAAACTTTGCGAAGAGTTGATGTTCTGGCAACTCTTGCAAAACAATTTTTAGTTGTTCTTTATGTTCTTCTTCAGTTTTTGAATATATTATAATGTCGTCGATAAACATGACCAAAAACTTATCTAAATACTTATGCATTATGTTGTTCATTAAACACATGAAGACAGCCGGGGCATTAGTAAGCCCAAATGGCATTACTAAAAATTCATAATGACCATATCTTGTTCTGAAAGGTGTCTTAAATATGTCTTCATCTTTAATCCTCACTTGATCATCTCCAGACCTTAAATCTATTTTCGAAAACACCGTGTCTCCACATAGTTGATCAAACAAATCATCTATGTGGGGCAACGGATATCGAATTTTGATGGTCATCTTGTTTAACTAAGGGTAATCTATGCAAAGTCGCATAGTTCCGTCCTTCTTCTTGATGAAGATGACAAGTGCCCCCCATGGAGACACACTTGGTCGAATATACTTTTATCAGTTAACTCTTTTAATTGCGATTTTAATTCATTAAGTTCCAATATGTTCATTCGATAAGGGGCCTTTGAGCTAGGTACTGCACCTGGTACCAACTCAATGGTGAAATCCAATTCCCTTTTCGGAGGTAATCCCATAATTTATTTTGGGAGTACATCAACATATTCTTTTAAGACTGGTATGTCTTCCATTTTTAACTTATCTATTTTAATTTTACTTTCCTCATCAGTAATTGTTATTGTGTAAGCTTTACATCCCTTTCTAACAGCTCTTTTAAGTTGTAAAGCAGAAATCTGCCTTACAATAGTTTTTCTAGGAATTCCTTTAACACTTACTGGTTTTTCATCACTGTTTAAGCATGCGAAAGTTTTATCATAATAGTTTAGAATTACTCTATGTTGTTCTAACCAGTCCATACCAATCAGCAAATCATAAGAACCAAGTGGAAAAACATTAAGTTTAACAACAGTTTCAAATTTATCCATAACTAATGCACATTCTTTCACAAAACAAGTTACTTTTCTTTTAGCACCAGTGGCTAACTAAACTAACCATGAATTCTCAAACTTATCAATAGATAACTTACATTTTTCTACTATCTGAGGTGCAATATAACTGAGACTAGCTCCTGGATCAATCAAAATAGTTACAGGGGTATGATTTATCATACCTTCTACTTCCACCATGGAAGTCTGATATTCAGCTTGTCGGTTCTCCAAGGCTGCGTTGCGTCTAGGCATGCTCCTTGCTAGTTCCCCAATGGTCATATCCTCGTGTATAGTATGAATGTTGCTAATAGTCTTCTTCCGGTTTGGACAGACTGAAGCATAGTGCGGGTCATTACACTCCCAGCACTTGACAGGATCTTTACGCTCAAAGTTCTTGGTAAAGTTTTCATGATTATTTGCAGTTTCCTTACTATTAGAATTATTCTGATTGTTGGATGTATTATTCCTATTTCCTTTGAAATTCTTGTTATTGGAATAATTTTTGGCCTTATTGTTCTTAAAGTTTCTGTTAGGCACAAAATCCTTCTTTTTTTGTTCAAACTGATTATTATTTTTTTTAGCCTTCTAGTTGGCCAAGCTTTCTTTCTTTCGATTCTGCTCAAAACAAAAGTTATTCTTTCTCATAGCTTCCTCCAAGGTCTTTGGGTTATCATATTCAATTGTATCTTTAATATGATAAGGTAGACAACTAAGGAATCGATGTACCTTTGGTTTTTCATCTACAAGGTAGGGTACATACCTAAGTAGACTTAAGAACTTGTTGTTCAGATCATTCATTGTCATTGAACCTAACTTCAGTTCATAAAACTCTTTAGCTCTCTCCTCATAATAATGCTCAGACAGGAATTTCTTTTTGAAATACCTCTTAAAGTTACTCCAGTTAACTTCTTTCTCTTTTATACCCTTAACTCTCTTCAATTCCTGCCACCAAATGTCAATCTTTCCTGAGAGGTTATCTATAGCCATCCCAGCCTTTAACTGGTTAGAATAATTATATATTTGGAAGTACTTATTCATCCCAGATAACTAGGATTTAGCTTCCTCCCCCTTCTCAGTCTCTCCATTAAAAGTTGGTGGTTTTATCTTTTTGAATTCCCTAGAAATTTCCTCATAAGGTTTGTATTTCCTCTTTTTAGTGTACATATTGTCATCACTATTATCACTAGTAGTATAGTAATTTTGTTGTTCACCAAACACTTCAAAAGACGAACTACTTTCAATTTTTATATGTTTCATCATTTTAGATTTTCGTTGATGACTGGCATCTAAATATTCTGACCTTCTACCCCTACCCTCAGTTTGAAACTTTTCAATTAGAATATGATTCAACTCTTCTTGAGCCCTCAGAATCCTTTAATTCACTCACTTTACAGACTCCATTTCAGTTTTTAAGTCTTTTACAGTTTGTAACAACGCTAAGGAATTGGTAGTTAAATCCTCTGGTACAGTATCTCTTGGTAAATTTCTTGTTTCAGTAACTGGAGACTCCTCCTCTGCATACTCTTCCAGCCTTTCCATACCTGCCTGTTAAACTTCAGAAAAATAATTCTCTGTTGAATAACATTTAAAAATAAAATATGTCAGCATAATAATTTAATTTACTATTTTATGAAAGCTAGTTGGGCTTCATCAAGGCCTAGTGTTTGAACCTTGTGCTCTGATACCACATGTCAAAACCCCAAATTTTCACAAAAAATTAAAATTTTGAGATAACAATAAATGCTAAAACCTACGGTCTACTAAGAGCTAATGGTTTGCAATAAAGGAAATAGTCAAGTAATTAGTTTCACTAAATATTAATTATATTAACTCAACAGTTCATTTTTTTTGTAACAAGAATAAAGTCTTCTTGCGTATTGTTTTACTTCAGTTTACTGATGAGTCTTTTCATGTCAAGTAGGTGGAATTTAACTTTTGAATTTTGGGCTTACTTAGCAATCGTGCTTACACAGATGAATACTGGTTCTTACAGGTTTACAGGTATGATCGAAGGAGTACATATTAAAAGTTCTTTAAAGTATCAACAATATTTGATTTGCAATTAAAAATCTTAGTAATTAAGCTACTAAACTCTAAACAACTTCTGTAAGGTAAAACCATTTGGATTCCTTCAGTTTTTCTTGTAATAAAGTTTAGAAGTAAGTAGCGACAAAATAATATGTTTGCAACTCTAAGAATTAGAATCTCAGATACAAGTACTTATACTTTTAGCCTAAGTAATTTGCAATGATATAATGATTATTTTGTCAGTATTGATACAATAATACAATTTCTTATATGTGTAACAATTGTCCCACATTTTGCTTCTGTGAGATAACTTACAGCCTATTAACCTTTGGACAATATAAGTTCTATTGTGCAAACTGAACACCATAATGCCTTCCTACATGAGATCATGGTTTTCCTATATTTTATTTTCATGTCGAACCCTATGGTTCTAGTAATTTTTGGATTCAATAGGGTCATTCCTATTCTAGTTATCTTGTTTAGTTCTATAACTACTTTACTACCCAATTGACCTGGTGAATCTTTAGTAACTTCCAGTTTGAGGCGTAACCACAATCCATCAAAATATTGTCGCTTTTAACTAAGTAACAGAATTTCATAAAAGTGTTCGTACAATATGTTTTTGTCTACTTCATAGTTCTGCTATCATTTGAGTTAATAGTTCTTATGTGACTTATGAACACGCACACTCTATTTTATTAATAGACATTCAGTCTATAATTAGTTCATAATCATAAACATATTTACATTTAGAGTTTATGATTCTTTATACTATTACATTATGTCATTTATAAAAGTTATGACTTGTAATGTTGTTATTACAAGAGATTTACCATGTATAAACTATAGTCTTTTTATCAAGGAAAACTATAGTTGTTCATTGATTAGCATGAACTCTCCCATAAAACATTTGATCTCTTATCTATAGTAAAGACATAAACATTGATCTCTATTTAAAAATAAGCCATAAATTATTTGATTTCAATATATAATAAAAACAAAGTTTAGAGAAAAGGAATGCAACCATTCATATCGTAATTGTGATGTTATGATATAATAACATAATGTTAATGGTGAAATGAGTTTAATGCATAATCAAAATCGGGATTTTACCAAGGCTTTAAAGTATCATTACATGCTAGGTCAACGTAATCATACGTTGTTATCCTATTACTAAACTAACATAAGATAAGGTGCATATGATTATCGATTTGCATGGAAAATTATTGGGTCGATTCTCATAGTTTAAACCTTTTTCCAATGATTTAATAATTGGATTTTTCTTTACACAGGCACTATAGAGAACGACCCATTTACATGGTTTGATTTGCTGACCACGTGGGTTGTCTCTTGACCAAGCGCGGGAGATATAAAACACTACTGTAACCTAACCCTTATCATTTCCATCCCACAGTTTGCGCTAGCCCTTAAGGCTGCTTTGTTTGGCTTCCATGGCGGCCGTCAGTACTCCTTGCTCCGTTTGTCTTGTGTCTTGGTTCAATGCTGCATTTGTCGCTGATGCGTGGTTTTAAAAGCCATTCTCAGTGTCTGGGTTCTCACTCTGCAACTTATGGAGATAGTTGTCTCCCTTGACCTGCTATCAATGAAATTCTCCTTCCATCATCTTCGTGGCTTATAGTCTGCTCCAATCTTCGTTGTTGTCCTCGTGGCTCGCCGTTGCATGAGGATTTGTCTTACAGGCTATTGATTTTTCAGTTTTCGAAGCCTCTAAGTGACAGTGCTTCCTTGAGACGGTTCGCCGTAATCATTAACAGGTAAGAGTTTTGGTTTTGCTTCTTTTTAAGTTGCAACCGGTATATTGTTGTTACAAGGGCACATTAAAATCTTAGGTTAATATTTACTAACATTAGTTTTTATGAACTCTTTGCAGGTGCTCGCCATTACATACTTCCATGGTGAAGGAAATGAACAGTCCATGAAGGAATGCCGTGGATCGTGGTTTGTTTCGGGTAAGCCCCATGGTCCATGTGTTGGGTTTTCACCCTACTTGTAACATAGTGGTGAAAGGATTCACCGAGGGTTTTGGAAAAACTTTCCTCATCTCACCATGAGTTATGTTGTTGTTTTTATAGGTTATTGTTGTAATACCTAGAATCAAACCCTCGCTAGTCGATGGGTAGACTCGGTTTAACTGACCACCATAAATAGTTTGTTGTTTGGATTTATGGCATGTTCAAAATAATAGCTTTTGTAAAGACAGTTCTATCTTCAAACTTGTTTGGTTATCAGTTGTTTATATTATTGATTCGTCGGATCTCAACTTGAGTGCATTAAAAGTTTATAAAGAATGCGTTTAATCAGTTTACTTAATTCCTGGAATAGCATTAACATCAATTGGATGCTTAAAAATAGAAATGAACAGCAAACTGAGACAGGAATGAGAAAACCGAAATGAGAACAGCGAAAATGGTAAACAGATAGAAAAAGAAACACAGAATCAGAGAGTCACAAACAGAAGTTGATAACGGAGTTCACCCCCTTCACTGGGCTACGTCTCTGGGTCCCTCTCCAATGGGTACCGATCCAATTAATCTCTTTAAAATGGTACAAAAATGGTTCTTGAATCAACTTCAGCAACTGTAAACAGAATGTTGTATGAAGTCTTTAAGACCTCTCTTCTAGAAAATTACAATTAGCCTTCAAAAGGAAAAGAAAGCTAAAATATAACAGAGAATGTTGACTTCTACAGTAATAGCATCTGGACACTTCACAGTAAACTCTCTAAGCTTCGCATAACAGAAAACGAAGCTTTGCGCTCAAAAAAAATCTGAATCCCCCCTTCTGGAAATGTGGCCAGCATCCCCTATTTAAGCGTTCATTCGGAGGATAAGTAATGGGTTCCCCTCAACCACTACAGCTGTTCTCTTCTTTATTATCATTACAAACATATGCTAAACTGAACCATGCAATCCCGCCAAATCACTACACAAGCGTTATGTTACCACGACGTTCCATATCCTTGAACCGTTGCAACTAACTCCACGCACATGTTGAATCACAACAAGTGGCAATGACCGCCACGCACAACAAGTGGCAATGACCGCGCACCAAATGCAAATCACGTAATCGTTTGATGTCACCACCATGCCACAAATGTCGCAGCAACGCGGTATGTATGTCGCAGCGAACCGTGATCGCACACCCTTATCTAGTTGTCAGCAGTGTCATTTATCCCTGCACAAGACCGCTAGAGGGTATATACTTGACCGCGCGAACCATTCGATATTCCATTCGACGGTGCACAAAATGCATGGCCCATGCCATAACTGCGTAGCCATTGCGATAATTACGCAGCCCGTGCGATAACTACGCGGCTATATCTGCGCGATGTTTAGCATATGAGTTAAAAACATATGATTAGTAACCATGGTACCATATTGGATCAGTGTAAATTTTTGATGATGAATAATCCACCAGATCATTCCTCCCCATTGGAGATATTTTGGACCACCAAAAGCCTGAATCATTCTGCAAGTAAGTGAGGGTACAGCTCCCTCACTTTTCCAATATCCATCCATCTTGCTTTGCTAGGATGCATGCCTTTAAGCCCCACTTGAAGTTACTTAGCATTCCCCCTTCGTGAAGTCCTTACATTTCTGTCAAGAATAACATCATCCTGCAACTCATTCATATATTCAGGTGCCATATCATCAACTGAAGGAATCTGCATGTTAATTTCCTCATCTATGATCATAGGAGGCTCATACAGTTTAAGATTATCAACATTGACAACTGAATAAATTTGCATCTATGGAGGTAAATTCAAGCAAAAAGCATTAGTACCGATCTTTTCCAAGATCTCAAAAGGACCATAACTGATAGGCTTAAGATTTTTACCTTCACCTTTCATTCTTTCTTTGGTGATATGTAACGAAACTTTGTCACCAACCTGAAATTGATGATCAAATCGATGCTTGTCATTCCTGGCTTTGTACTTTGCCTGGCTCTTCTCCAACTGTTCTTGAACTTCCTGCTGCACCACTTGGATTCTCTGAATGAATCTTAGAGATTTATCTGCATCATGATGTCCATCCACTGCCTCTTTGCCAAGAGAGAAGTCCAACGGTGTTTTTGGCAGATAACTAAAACAAGTTTCAAAAGGAGATCTTTTCGTGGAAGAATGAACTGCATTATTGTAAGCATGCTGTATATACTGCAACTGCTCATCCCAAAGTTTAGGATGTTTACTACAATACCTTCTAAGAAGCTGAATCACTGTTCTGTTTACTACCTCTGTTTTCCCATCAGTCTGTGGATGAAAAGCTGTACTTTTCTTAAGTATAGTATCCATAAGCTCCCATAAAGTTGACCAAAATTCTCCCAAGAACCGGGAATCCCGATCAGATACAATAGACATGGGTAGCCCAAAATGTACCCAAACATTCTGAAAGAACAGATGAGCTGTTTGTTCAGCAGTGATCTATTTGTTACATGGCATTAAGATACACATTTTGCTGAATCTGTCCACAACAACATATAGGTAATCATGCCCTTTTCTAGACATAGGTAGTCCTCCTACAAAGTCCATAGAAATGCTTTCCCAGGGACAAGAAGAAAATGGAAGAGGTGTGTACAAACCCAATTTCCTATTGCTAGGCTTACTTGTTGCACACATAACACAACCTCTTATGTATTTAGCTACAGTTTCTTGCATTTGAGGCCAATAACAATGATTCTGCAATAATGACAGTGTTTTACTTACTCCAAAATGTCCTGCAATCAATGAACTATGTGCTTCTCGAATCACATGCACTCTCTCTTTCTCTGGAATACAAAGTTTACCGAGATGATACAAGAGTTGATTATGTACATAATAGTTCTCTTCCTGTTTAACATGTATTAGTGATGCATATACTTTCTTAAAATCTTTATCTTCTGCATACTGTTCAATATAACTTTCATGTGTTAATGAACTGTTTTGAAGAATGATTGAAACATTTGTAGGAGGCCTTGATAACATGTCTTCTACCTTATTATGAATTCCCTTTTTGTACTTAATTACAAGATGAAACTGTTGTAAAAATCCCATCCATCTTAAATGCCTACTTTGTTGTACTTTAGTTTGAGATTGTAAATACTGAAGTGGTTGATGATCAGTATGTATGACTGTTTCTTTTCCCATGATATAATGTTTCCACTTCTTCACACTCTGTACTAAAGCATACAAATCTTTGTCATAGGTCGGATAATTACTTACCGCAGTAGAGAACGTTTCTGAATGGTAACAGACTGGCTTCCTCCCTTGCATCAAAACGACTCCCATGGCAAACCCACTGGCATATGTTTCGATCTCAAACGGCTGCTGCAAATCTGGCAATGTCAGAACTGGTGTTGTGCTAATCCTTTTCTTCAAAGTGTCGAAGGCTCTCTGATGCTTGCCTCCCCACTGGAAAATCTCTTTAACACTTGTCAACGCATGTAATGGAGTAGCAATGGAAGAAAACTCAGGAACAAATTTCCTCCAATACTGAACCGCACCCAGAAAACTTTTGATTTCAGTAATGGTGTTAGGCCGTGGCCAGTTTACAATAATAGCAACCTTGGCTGGGTCCACTCGCAGGTGGCCTCCACCAATAATATGGCCCATATATACTAAAGAAGTTTTAGCAAACTCACATTTAGACATTTTTACATAAAGCTTTTCCTTCCTCAGTACATCTAAAATTTTCTTCACATGTATAATGTGCTCTTCCCAGGTTTTGCTAAACACAAGGATATCATCCAAATACACAATTACAAAATTATCAATGAATGGTCAAAAGACATCATTCATGACCCACATGAAAGTAGCAGGTGCGTTACAGAGCCCGAAAGGCATTACAAGCCATTCATACAAACCCTGTTTTGTTTTAAATGCCGTTTTCCAGACATCATTTTCAGTAATCCTAATTTGATGATACCCACTACGCAGATCCAATTTTGTAAAGTAAGTTGCATGTTTCAACTGATCAATCAAATCATCAATGCGAGGAAGAGGATATCTGTTTTTAATGGTGATTTTTTTAAGGGCCCTATAGTCGATGCACATCCGCCAAGACCCATCCTTCTTCGGAACGAAGACTATAGGAGAGCCACAAGGAGAAGTGCTTGGCCGGATGACCCCCTTTTCAATCAGCTCCTGAACCTGCTTCTTGATTTCCTCATTCTGCATTATCGACATCCGGTACATGGCTATGTTCGGGAGTGGCACATCCTGCTGCAAATGTATCTCATGCTGAATTTCTCTCTTTGGTGGTAACCCTTTCGGATCTTGAAATAAATCATCATAATCAGAAATAATTTCAATCAGTTCAGATTTATGTTTAGGATCACATCCTTCAAAAGATTTAGATATTTCATCATTTTTCATCTAAACCATCATTAACACAAAATTCATACTAGCATTTACCAACCTCTTCATTTGTCCTGCAGAGACTATTGCTAGATTGGTTTTTGTCTTATGTGCTTGTACAATATATTCCACACCATCTTTAAAAAGATTATACTTATTCTGCTCTCTATAAAAGACTGCTTTCCGGTCATACAAATATGGACTCCCAAGTACTATTCCATAAATGTCAAGTGGTACTACATCTAGTTCTACCTCATCCATAAACTTTTCAGTGATTGCAAATTTTAAAACACATTTCTTTGTAACTTGCAATTGTGTATCATTAGTAACCCAACCAAGAGGATAGGGTTTTTCATGAGGCATAGTAACTAAATGCAATTTCTAACCCCTTCTTCTGATATCAAATTCACTTGAGAACCACTATCAAACAATGTATCAATCTTTGTGTGATTTGCAATGACACGAACATGAAACAGTGCACTTCTATTTTTATCATTTTGCTTAGAAGTAGATGGCAGACTTGTACTTGCACTAGAACTTGATTTTGCATCAATGGGAAGTGAGATACTTTTATTCTTACCCTGGATTTCGACAACTGTAACCTTTTTTTCATCACCTGAGTCAGATCCCAAGTCTTGAATAACTGCCGCAGTAGCTTTTGCTTTGCCTTTATCTTTGTTTCCTCCATACTTCTTTGGCCTTAACTCTGGATGAAGTTTTCAACACTTAGAAACATCATGTCCCTTCTGGCAATGCGAACATGTAGGATTTTAACCCTGTTTCTTAACAGTAGCCATTTTCTTTTTCCCCTTATCTTGACCTTTTGATTTGCTGTCAAATTTAAAGGATTTCTTCACAAAAGTATCATTAGCATGCTTACCCCTAGCTTCTAAATGTGTAGCTTGAACACATACATCATCCAAATTACTGGGGTTAAACATAAACAAAGTATGCTTCAAATAAGAATGCATGCCACCAATGTACTTAAGAAGAGTTTCCTGTGTATCTAAGGAAACATTCAATGCAATAGCCCTCTTTCTGAATTCATGAGTATAATCTTGAATGCTTTGTCCTTTAGCCTGTCTAAACATTTTCCAACTCATAGTTAATTGCTACATGTGACCTAAAGGATAAAATTGCTTTGTTAATACTTAAATGAATTCATTCCAAACTGAAATAATTTTACCATTCTTTCGAAGATCTTGTTGAATCTTGCTCTCCCACCAAGTAAGATCCATACCACTCATTCTCAAAGTGGCCAATTGAATCATGGAAGGGTCATCATTAATGCCCTGCACCCTGTAATATACTTCAAGCTGTTTGATCCAATTGTCTAACTTTTCAGCATCTAAAAATCCATCATAAATTGGTAATTCAAATTTTACATCCAATTTGAAATAAGGCATATTAGGATTTTCATTATGAGAAGTATGAGAAGAAGAGAAAGTCTGATTAGTGTCAGGAGGATCACCATCACCTCCTACTCCTTTACCCTTTTCTTCCTTCTTCACTTCTGCATCTTTGGATGAAGATCCTTCTTCCTTCTTCTTCCTTTCTGCTCACTCATCGAGTAGAATTTCCATCATGGCTTTCATGCTGATAAAAGCCTCCAAAAAATCAATTTCAGAAATAACAGGCCTTTCCCGTTCTGTATGTCCTTCTTATTCCCCTCATGGAGAAGACATGGTTCTTGAGAATGTTCTCCTTGAGCCAATCTCAGCATCTCCTTCAATTAATTCTCCTTCAGCAAGCTTTAACTTAGACCTGGTAAGCATTCACAAACTTGCACAAGCAGTTAACCTGCTCTGATACCATAACATGATTTGTCGGATCTCAACTTGAGTGCATTAAAATTTTATAAAGAATGCGTTTAATCAGTTTACTTAATTCCTAGAATAGTATTAACATCAATTGGATACTTAAAAATAGAAATGAACAGCAAACTGAGACAGGAATGAGAAAACCGAAATGAGAACAACGAAACTGGTAAATAGATATAAAAAGAAACATAGAATGAGAGAGTCACAAACAGAAGTTGATAACGGAGTTCACCCCCTTCACTGGGCTACGTCTCCGGGTCCCTCTCCAATGGGTACCGATCCAATTAATCTCTTTAAAATGGTAAAAAATGGTTCTTGAATCAACTTCAGCAACTATAAATAGAATGTTGTATGAAGTCTTTAAGACCTCTCTTCTAGAAAATTACAATTAGCCTTCAAAAGGAAAAGAAAGCAAAAATATAACAGAGAATGTCGAATTCTACAGTAACAGCATATGGACACTTCACAGTAAACTCTCTAAGCTTCTCATAACAGAAAACGAAGCTATGCGCTCAAAAAAAATCTGAATCCCCCCTTCGGGAAATGTGGCCAGCGTCCCCTATTTAAGCGTTCAATCGGAGGATAAGTAACGGGTTCCCCTCGACTGCTACAACTGTTCTCTTCTTTATTATCGTTACAACCATATGCCAAACTGAACCATGCAATCCCGCCAAATCACTGCAGAAGCGTTATGTTACCACGACGTTCCATATCCCCGAACTATTGCAACTAACTCCATGCACATGTTGAATCACAACACGTTGCAATGACTTCCACACATAGGTGTTGCACCATACTAAACCATGCACCAAATGCAAATCGCATAATCGTTTGAGGTCACCACCACGCCACAAATGTCGCAGAAACGCGGTATTTATGTCGCAGTGAACCATGATCGCGCACCCTTATCTAGCTGTCAGTAGTGTCATTTAACCCTGCACAAGACCGCTAGAGGGTATATACTTGACCACGCGAACCATTTGATATTCCATTCGACGGTACGCAAACTACGCGGCCCATGCCATAACTGCACGGCCATTGCGATAACTGCGCATCCCGTGCGATAACTCCGCGGCTATAACTGCGCGGCTGTATCTGCGCGATGTTTGGCATATGAGTTAAAAACATATGATTAATAACCATGGTACCATATTGGATCAGTATAAATTTTTGAAGATGAATAATCAACCAAATCAATTATACTCTGTGCAAAATTCAGGGTTTTTACCCTTCTTGACTATAAGTCAAGTTTTTGTACTCTGTTTTAAAATACTCTTCAAGGGTTTATAAATTAAGTTTTAAGATTGGTACTTACAGTCGTAATTTACTTCTTGCTTGTTTTTATTTAGAATTATGAATTTAGGGTTTATCCTATGGAAACCCTCATTTTGAAACAGATTATTCCAGTTTATAATAATTACAGTCTTTTTGTTTGTCCTTAAATGATTATGAGTAAATTATATTAACCTGGTTATTTAATGGTTACATAATTTAATAAATTTGGTTTATTAATTCAATTTTTTTCTAATTGTAATTGTAATAATTATAAGGGTTTTAACCCTGTCTTTTGTTTTCACAGGTACACCCTGTTAGTAAAATAATAAGACACAGTTTCTTTTAGAAGTATATATTTTGTTTATATTGTTTAGTATTGTATTTATTTCCCGTGAAATGAATTTAGTTGGTTCTTTAATGGTTTAAAAGAATTAAATTATGGTTTAAAGAATTCTAGGTTATGGTTTGTAGAAATAATCTATGTCCTTCTTTTATCAATTATTCCAGTTTGTAAAAGAATTTCTTTTGATTTGTAAACACTAAATATTATTTGTGTTAATAATAATATCATTTGTAAATATTGTATTCTCTTGAGTTTATTTTTACATATATATTATTAAATAAGATTGAGCACAGTCTATAATAGTTTAGTTTATTTAATGAGATTATTTTGTAAACTTGGTGAAAGAAATAAGAACTTTCATCCTGTCAATACTCCTTACATCTAATTTGTCTGTAAGTGTGTAAGGACAGTTCTTTAATAATAATACTTTATGCATAGGTTACTACTGTCTGTTCATTATTTTAAGTCTAAGAGAAATAATACTATAAGGGTTATTAAGTTCTTAATTATGATATTCCTTATCTCAAATTAGTTTATCTTCAGAATTTAATTAGGTTACCTATCCTTACTTAGAGTTTAGATAGTTGCAGGTAAAATAGCTATCATTATTAGAAAAAGAAATAAACCAACAGAACTATATTTACATCTTTACTTAACCTAAATAATAAGCATTCAACTAATATTTCTATTCCTTCTATTTTCAGTGTAGATGTATAGTTTATAAAGAAGGTGCTGTGTAAAAGAATGAATTGCATACTTGAATCTACTGCTATTAGTAAAATAATATGATTATGTTATTTTTCTAATATTCTAAATACACAGTCTAGTTCTAACAACAACTCTATGAAACAGATTAATATTCTTTCTGGAAAAACAACTATCTGCTGAAAGAAAACATTTCAATCCTCTAAAAAACATAACTACTCTATTCATTTCATATTTCTATCATACTTCATTCATTTAAACACACTACCTGTGCTATAGTACGATCTGGTTTATTCCAGATGGGGAAAAACACAGGTAGGATTTTTTTTCATCAAAGAACAGATTCAGCATCTAAAACAACTAAGAGATTTCAAGCTTAACAGTTCACTACGTAACATATAAATCATTCATTATTTATTCATACACAGATATAAACTTTAACATAGAAATTAAAATATAGTAGAACCTATTTTTAAAGTTGGATGACAACAGCGTTGGGAGGTCGTTCCTGCCTACCAACTCCTGGAGAGCGCTCAAACAACGACTTCTCAGGACCCTCAAGCCTGTTCTTGGTCTCCTTGGCTGGGACTAGGTGGAGCAAACAACAAAGTACTAGTAAAATGACTCAGTACCAACTTTGCACTCTACAACAAGATATTTCAACTTAGAAAGCTATACTACATCACTTCCTATAGTTTATCCCTCAAACACCTTCCACAAAAATTCCCTTCCCAATGAATTCCTTGAAGTGCATTCACCTGAATGATTCTTCTACTGAAATGAGCAGCCTTAGCTCTCTTCAATGGGATTTTTTATTAATATTTCCTACATCTTTTTGGGTTAGTTGTCAATAATTGAGCCACCTGCTTTGATCCCACTTTCTTGGGGGATCATGACCCAAAATGTAGGGAGGTTGCCACATGCAACATAGGAAGTGTTTGAGGATGCTGCCACTTGTCTATTTGCTCTCCACCTAGTCTCCTCCACCAACTTGACCAGTAACACTCTTTTTAACAACTCTCCCAAGTTGTTGTCTCCACTTTTATTTATTAAAAATTTAAATATACAGACCTACATTCCACATCCTTGACTCTGCTGAGTCATCATTTACAACTTAGCATTAAATTTAACATAATGTCTTAGAATAAAATCAAAATAAGATAATATTGTTTTGCGAAATTGGGGCATGTGACACCCCCAGTGTCAGACTGAGCTACCTGGTAATGGGCCAGTTGCCTCCATCCTCCCAGAGAATGGCAGTAGCCCTTATATCTAACCTACTCGTCAGAAGGGCCAACACTCACATCTGACTTACTCGTTAGAATGACATGCACTCACATCTGATCTGGTAGGAACCAGATCCTACACCCTCATCAGAATGGCCCCCAGTCCTAGACTGAGCTACTTGGTAACGAACCAGGTGCCTCCATTCTCCAAGAGAGTGGCAGTAGCCCTTACATATGACCTATTCGTCAGAATGGCCAGCACTCACATCTGACATGGGAGGAACCTAATCCTTTAGCCATGACAGAATGGCTCAGCCCTTACATCTGACCTGCTCATCAGAATGGATCTTTTAGTCCCAGACTGAGTGTTCCTGGTAACTGACCAAGTATATCCATTCTAGAATGGCATTCAACGGTCATATTTGACATGGAAGGAACCAAATCCTCTTACCATGACAGAATTGCTCAGCCCTTACATCTGACTTGCTCATCAGAATGGCTCTAGGACTCATCACTTCCCCTTGGAAGGGACCTCGATATGGAGAACAACAAGCTTCTCCTTGAAGTACTCAAACTTCACTTTAGCCAATGGCTTCATCAACACATCAGCTATTTGATCGTCCGTCACAACATATTGGAGCTTCACTGCTCCCCTTTGCACCATATCCCTGATATAATGATACTTGATCTTTATATGCTTGGACTTGGCATGGAACACTGGATTCTTTGACAACTTTACACAACTCTGGTTGTCACAATGTATACAAGTAGCATCCAACTAGAGATCAAATAAATCAAACAGTAGCTTCCTCAGCCATACTGCCTCACAACTAGCTGAACAAGCTGCGACATACTCTGCTTCAGTTGTACTCAGTGCCACAAAGGATTGCTTCCTGCTAAACCAAGAGAACACACATGATCCCATACTGAAGCAACACCCTGAAGTGATCTTCCTATTGATGGCACTGCCTGCCCAATCTAAATCAACATAACCCTCTATTTCAATCTTCTAATTCGCATTGTACATGAACCCATAATAAATTATACCCGTCAGGTACCTTAGAATATGCTTTGCAGCAATCAAGTGAACATTTCTCGGATCTATCAAGAACTGGCTCAAGGTGTTCACAGCAAAGCAAATGTCCGGTCTTGTGTTCGTCAGGTACCTCAAGGACCCAATCATCTGACGATACATCGTAGCATCAACTGACTCTGATGAAGCATCGCTCAATAGCTTTAGGTTTGATGCCATAGGTGTGGCCATAGCCTTGCAGTCCATCATCCCAAACCTCTTAATTCAGTATGGATAATTTTAGGGGTGAATTTTATCCTAGTGGGCTATTTTTCCAACTTTTTCTCCCAAAAAAGATTCGCCATTTTGCATTTTTTGAAGCATTGGTTCGCCCAATTTTGATGGGGTAAATTTTTTCCCCCCTAAAAATCACCAAATTATTATATAAATGATATAAAATCCTTGAAAATTAAAATATTTTGGAAAAATATCGCCAATCATTTTATAGTTGGTGTTTTAAGAATTGGTAATATTCGCCAACATTTATACACTTTTAAATAAGTATGGTTCCTTAAAATCATCCTTGCTCTTCAGGATCTCTACTGCATATGTCCCTTGTATAAGGAAGATTCCATCCGCACTCTACCACAACTCCATCACTAGAAAATAATGCATCATACCCAAGTCCTTCATTTCGAACTCGGAAGCGAGATTTCTCTTTGTATCAGCAATCAAACCATCCATACCTATTACAAATAGATCATCTACATATAGTAGAAGCATCGCTGGGTTGCCATCTTCAACCTTGTAGTAAAGGTTGGAATTTGATTTACTCTTGGTAAAGCCCAAACTGGATAGAAAGCTATCAATTATGCCGTACCATGTCCTGGGTGCCTTTTTCAAACCGTACAGGGCTTTCTTCAATCTACACACATGAGACTCCCTGTCATGTGTCTCAAAACTGAGTGGCTGTTCTACATACACTTCCTCTTGCACTACACCATTCAAGAAAGCAGTCTTGACATTCATCTGGTGTATCTTCCATTTCATCACTGCAGCGAGAGCAAGTACTGGTCTGATGGAAGTGTATCTGGCTATAGGTGCAAGGGTTTCTTCATAATCTATTCCTTCTTTCTGAGAGAAACCCCGAGCGACGAATCTTTCCTTATATTTTTCAATGCTACTATCTGCAGCATGCTTGATCTTGTAGATCCATTTGGAAGTTACAACTGACTTCCCTTTTAGTCTTGGGACAGCATCCCAAACATCATTATTCATTATCAATTGGTACTCTTTGATCATAGCATCCTTCCATTCTTTCCGTTCTGCTGATTCTTCATAACTGGAAGGTTCTTTATCAATGAAATCACATAGAAGTGCTACATACCCAAAGTAGGATCTGGTCCTTTTTCTTTCTTTGTGATTCTCTTCTGGAGCCCCATATCTTTCCAAACCTTGGATAAGTTCTCGTACCCAAGCAGGTTTCCTCGAGGATTCTTATCTCCAGGTCTTTGTGGTTCTTCAAATTCTTGATATTCTTCTTGAGCTTCTTCATTCATGGTTGTATCATGAATTCTGGGTGCTTTTGCTTCTTCAGATTCTTCAGCAGGTTTCTTTTTGGATTTGTTGTAAGCTGTTTCTTCATCAAATGTCACATCCCTACTGATGTCAATATTCTTGAATCCTAGGAAGTATATTCTGTAAGCCTTCGAGATTTCAGAGTATCCCACAAATATACCCTTCTTTCCTAAAGGATCTAATTTAGTTCTCTTCTCTTTTGGAATGTGTATGTACACTGTACAGCCGAATATTTTGAGATGGCTGAATTATGGTTTCTTGTCGGAGAAGACTTCTTTAGGATTCTTGATCTCGAGTACTCTATGTGGAGTACGGTTCTGTACATACACCGTTGTTCTGGCGGCTTCCACCCAAAGATGCATAGGAAGGTCTTGATCATGAAGCATAGGTCTTGTGGCTTCCATGATAGTTCTATTCTTCCTTTCTGCAATCCCATTCTGTTGAGGACTATAAGGAGTGGACAACTCCCTCTTAATCCCTGAGTCTTTGCATAGCTCTTTGAATTCATTTGAAGTGAATTCTCCACCATTATCTAATCGAAAGGTATTAATCTTCTTTTCAATGTGGTTCTCGATCAAGGCTTTGAATTCCTTGAACTTGCTAAATACTTCGTCTTTGTTCTTCATGAAGTAAACCCATGTCTTCCTAGAAAATTCATCAATAAAAGAAACATAATATGCATACCTGTTTAGTGAGTTTGATGACATAGGACCGCATACATCGGAGTGGATGATTTCCAATATTCCTTTTGCTTTGCTTTCGCTACTTGTAAATGTCTTCTTTGTATTCTTCCTTTTGCACATCCTTTGCAGACTCCATCATGTTTTGCTTGAATTTCTAGAAGACCTTCAACAACTTTCCTTGCAAGTGGTAGTGCTCTGTAATGCACATGTGCAAGCCTTCTATGCCAAAGTTCATTTGGCTCTACTGTGTCATGGACCAAGGCTTGTTCTGGATGGCCCTTCAATCTGTACAATCCTCTTTCTTGTTCCCCAATCACCACTGCATCATTGATAGTCTTTCCTTTTGGCCACATGATGACTTGAACATCTACAAATGCAATCCCCATGCCTTTTGCATCTAATGCAGATATGGAGAGGAGTTTCTTCTTGAGTCCTGGCACAAATAATACTTCCTTCATTTTCATAGACTTTCCTGAGTCTAGCTTATAGGAATATTCTCCGCTACCTTTTATTGGATATTGTTAGTCATATCCTAGCTTCACCTTGTGAGGTGATTCATGTTCTGACAGTCTCACAAAGGATTCCTTGAATCCTGTCATATGTTTGGAAGCCCCACTATCTATGAGCCAATCATTGCTTCCATGAGTAATGTTTCCTGTGAGAGAAGAAATCAAAACATATTCATCCTCGCTTGAAGAATCTTCACTTTCATATCTGGTTCTTTTCTTGGATGGTTCATCATCCTCTATAGCATGAGCATGATGTCTTCTTTTGTTGCTCTTTTTCTTATTTTGTTTCTTAGGACAATTTCTTGCATAGTGTCCTACTTCATCACATGTATAACATATGATCCTAGACAAATATTTTCTAGTGTTATCTTTGTGATAGTGCTTACCTATGGAGTGATGAGATCTTCTTTTGGTTGACTTGGAGTGTACCGTGAGAGCTTGATCTTCACTTCCCATCTTTTCTTCTCGAGCTGCTATCTGAGCTTCTTATTGAGAGCACTCTTCCCATAGTCTGCTGAACTTGACTAACTTCTTTCTAGCACAGATCCCTTGAATAAAGGAGTACATGATCTAGGGAGACCATTCAAGGTAGTCATCACAATCTCTGCATTTTCCACTTCTTCATCTATTGCTTCCAGTTGTTCCTTGATCTGAGAAAATCTTGTGAAGTAGGACTGGATTTTTTTTGCATTCTGAATCTTCACATTCTTCAGTTGGTTTCTCAAAGTCATCTTTCGGTTTATGTTCTTTCCTTCAAACAATTTTTTTAGGGAATCAAACATAGCTTTAGGTGTCTTTAGGGAGGACACTTATGGTATGAGGTGATCCTTGATAGAATCAACAATGATTCTCTTTTCCATAACCAACTTATTCTTAGGTAAGGCCTTTACCTCATCTCCCTCTGGAACTAGAACCTCCTGATTGATATAGGAGTCCAACTCATTTTCTTCCAGGACCAGGGAGATCTTATACTTCCAAGCTCAGAAGTTATCAGCTCCCTTAAGATTTTCATCAAACTTGGTATGATGAGACATCTTAACTGAGAACCTCCAATCGAAATACAAAATATTTAGATCTTACCAGGTCAAGATGTCGGATCTGGATTTGGAGCTGAAATCCTGTAGAGCTGGTTCAAGAGCAGATTAGCGTTTTTATTTTCCGAAGTTCTATCCAACGAAATTCTTTGAATTTGATCCCTAACTTCGATTTTAGGGAGGAGATAAATCTAGGCCTGGGCTCACTAAAAAATTCCTCTTCTGTGAAAAGCCCTAATTTTCGGCAGTAGTGTCGGGTCCAAAACTGAAAAACCTTAGAATTGGATTATGCTTCGACATAAAGATGCGCCCTAGTGAGGAGAGTTATTCCAACCTTATTTTGCTGAAAATCTGTGGAGAGAGATCCACAAAGTAGGAATCCCTAGTTCCCGTAGATGCATAGTGTCTTCTTCTCATTTTAGCTCTGATTCCATGTTAGTTTTTCAACATTTAAGCTAGCATTATGTTAGGATCTTTATCTGAGAGAACAACAAGTACAACAATCAAACACAAGATACAATGGACATAGTGTTTTTCCTCGGGGAAACCGTAAATGGAGAAACCCCCGCAACTTCCTCAAAGATAGAATCAACACAAAAGATAAAACCCCAAAATAGTAACATGATCTCCCGATAGCAGTAACCTTTTTCTTCCTTGCCCCAGTGTCTTTCTCTTCCTCAGCTATGCACTACAACTGAGTGTGGATGAGTGTGTGTTAAATATATAAGTCACATCTCTATTTATACTAATTCTTGGCATGACTAAAACCCTACTAGGACCGACTTCACTATATGAGTCTAATAACCCTAGTGCCCTGTAACTGCAGGGACTTTAACCCTTAGGCAATAGGAGGGTTACCCACAATGACTTGACATGACTTGTTTACATTATAGATCTTCTCGATCAGAACATCGGGGCATGACATGACATAATAACATCCTAGAATAAAAATCGGGTTACAATAGATAAGAAATACAAGTGAATACATTCCGAAGTTACAATTACATCAACATATATATGGGTTCCTTCTGAGCTCGTACAAATCCTATTTTGTACAGGTGGCTCTTTCCTCGATATATACTTCTACTAGAGAAGTGTGTCTGGTCAATAGAGTATGTCATGCCATAGTCTATTCTTTCTCAAAAAAACCACGAACCTTTCTTTGTATACTTTTTCCTGTAGATTCATATGGAATACACTGCAAACTTCCCTTCAGGTCTTGAAATCATATCCTAGACATCATTCCCCATGGTCAGCTATTACTCTTTGCTCATATCTTCTTCCATAGAAGGAATGGTTTTCATCAATAATGTCACCCAACTATGTCACACAACTAGAGTGTGTCTAAGGCCTATTAATTTGGTTTGGAAGTACCATCATACTTTTCTTCATCTTGAATTATCTCTCGTGACCAATATGGTCTTCATCTCTTGAGGTGGATATACCACTCTCTTATGTTATTCTAAAGCTATTTCTTTCATCATGATGTCTTTGACCTTAGGAGCTTCAGGTTCATGTTTGTTGGAGTGAATATTGAATTGTCATCACTTGTTCTTAGGAACAAGTCTCATCCTCCTTTTCTTGTAGGAGGTTGTACACTACCTTTCCTACAAGTCAAATGCACTAGTTTCATGGTTAGAACCATTTCATAGGACATATGCATAAAGAAAAAAATTTATGCAGCATGCAACTATTTTACCCAATGGCAACATTCATCCATATCTCACAAAAACTTTCCAGATTCCTTCCAACTCTACCATGACATCATTGATATTTTGAACTAATCTAATATTTCAGCAAAGAGGTTTCATTCTAGATAAGTAGCAATTGATTGTTGTATAGCACCATGGGATACTTACCCATAACATGCATATTAGTAGTATACTATCATTAATGCACACATTCTATCATGCATAATACAAAAAATATACAGGAAATACAATTCAAATACTTATCTTTGTTGTTTTGGAATACTTATTGTTGTGCTGTCTTCATCTCCTTTTGGATCTGCAACTTCTTCTTTGACCAATGAGATTGCTTTAATCTCATGTTTGCTCAAAATATTTTCTGGAATGCTGATTTTGGTGGACCTAGGATTTGATAGAGAAACCCTAATTTTTCAACTTAGGTATCTTTCAGGTTTGATTAGATAGAAAGATATGCCTCCTCAAGGCAAGCTGAGAAGCATACTCATTTTCCCAAAACTATGATCAGAACAACAAAATATATGATGCCCTAGTTTTCTTCAATTTCTTCACAGAATTACCTGATATTTTTCTGCAGTATCTCTGAAATTATTAATCCTCTGTGTCTGAAACTTTTCATTAACGAATCTTGTTCTATCTTCCTTCCAACACCACAAGTTAGAGCATAATTGGTTTCACCAATTTGTACTTATGCGATGTTTCCCAAGGTGACTTATTTCAGGACTATCCAACATAGCGAACTTGTACGGACTTCCAGGTGTCATTGTTTCACCTTCGGGTTATTAAACGTTTACCACATAAATTAAAGTCTATTCCCTATCTGTAAAATCTTACAAAATTTTATTTGGACCTTCCTATCCAGAGATATAGAAATTCTCCCTAGGTCACATGTTTAAGGCTGAATCCTGGGAAAGGATGGAACCTTGATTTGGAGGAATCATATCTCCTATATTATAGAGAATATGAGGATGAAACTTTTACACAGGGTATATCAAAAATTTATCTTCATCCTGTAAAAATTTTCAGCTTGATCCTTCCACATCCTTCTCCAATATCGAGATACACTGAAATTCCCAAAATAACTAGTTTTAGTCTTTTAGGGTTTTCAAGCATGAAACAATAATCTTCAATAGCTGTAGTTGTAGCACTGTTTCGGTTGCACAAATACGTCTTTCAGGGTATCTATGATACCATGTTAATTTTTTAATGGTTATATCATATCTTATAACATTTATCATCATTATAGAATAACCATAAGAAAAAGGATCACTGAAAGATAGACAAGCACAACCACACAAAAGAACAATATTTATCCTGGGAAACTGTCATGGGGAAGAAAACCCAACAAAACTTCCTCTGTATAATATGTATAAAAATTACAAGACAAGACCCCATACATGTGTGCCTCCCTCCAGCAGATATATATATATATATATATATATATCCTATGCGCTATACACAAGTGAGTGTGTGTTCAAATGAGGAACACATCTCCTCTATTTATACTCTTTTCATCACTTGACTTTTAGCCTAACAAGTCGGTCCCAATTAACTAAGTGGGATAACCTCACTTAGGAAGACTCCATACAATATTATAATATAATCATTAGGGTACTATTGACCCGACTTACAATGGAGGCTTTTACCTCATGACTCTATGATGACCAATTACAATATTAACACCCCACTAGAGGGATAATAACATCTCTCTTGGGTTACATCAGTAAAATACATTTATAATATCCTTTAAAGTTACAATATTCAACACTCTCTTACCAAAATTCGAACTCTCTATCTTTCCTAGTATAGACTTGTATTTTACCTTTCTATACTTGTTGTGATTACATAGGCCCTTTCCTATCTCCCTTTGTCTTCCTCTGCTTTCCATGGTCAACGCATTAACTGATGTCTCTCATGTTCTTTTTCTTAGCATTTCCTTGCTAAGAATAAAACCAAAAACATCATCAAATTTAATAGTGTCTAAACCAAAAAAAGAGTTACTTACAACCATGACCAATCCATTCCATCTTTTTGGCAATGAGAACAAGATTTGAAGATCCATAACCTCATCATCAAATTTCACCACTACAAAACTTAGCTGAATATTAACCGTATCAAATTCATTTAAATGGTCAGCAATAGATCCACCTTTTTGCATCTTCATATTAAATAAACACTTCATTAGAAATACCTTGTTTGAATCCAAGGGTTTTTCATAGTACTTGTCAAATTCTCTCATCACATCTTTTGTTGTATTTTATTTCAACAACATTAAAATCCACCGATGAAGCCATGCACAACCATATTGTTCCTAGTTCATTTCTATCAAGAACCTCTCATTCTTCGTCCTTCATAGTCATTGATTGTTTTGTTTTTTCGCCCAATGGTAGGAACATATCCTTTTGGTAGATATAGTCGTCAATCTTCATCTTCCATAACTGGTATTTTTGGTCGTTAAATTTCTCGACCCTAAAATTTAATTCTTCTTCCATTGCTCCCATTCGAACTATGAACACTTATTTCATGTGAGTTTACCAACAAAATAGACCGTTTGGGTCAGATACCAGTTGTTAGAAAAAAGGATCACAGATCAATAACAATAAAAAATAAATAATATACAATATTAAAATATTTAAAACACATTACAAGAGAGACACCAATATGACATGGTTCACCCAAGATGGGTTATGTCCACACAAAAATCGCCAATCCTTTATTATTATACTCTTCAACAAAAAATGAATGGATACAACCTATAACACACCTGCTACACTTCTTCTTCACTCTTTCACAATCTCTCTCACACAATCACATAGATCATTTTTAACAATGCTACAACACAATACACAGTTGTATTACAATGCTTTCCTTTTATGAAGGGAATACCATGGGAAAATACCACAGGATTCCCAAAACCATGGGCTCGTAAATGACCCATTATTGACCAAGTCATGAATATGAAATTACAATATTTTAAAAGGCGATACGTCCACATAGAAATTTCCAGTCCTTTATTATTATACCATCCATAAAAAATGAAGGGATATGACCTACAACACACTCACTACACTTCTTCTTCACTCTTTCATAGCCTCTCTCACACAATCACAAATATCTCTTTTCACAATGTTATAATACAATACACAATCATATTACAATTCCTTCCTTTTATAAAGGGATTTCCATGGGAAAATACTATGTTATTCCCAAAATCATGGGTCCGTAAATCACTCATTATTGACCAAGTCATGACTCTGAAATTGCAATATTTTACAAGGAATTTTCCTAAATTTTCGCTATGGGGGTGCTTCCCTTGAACCCCCATTAGGGGGAGGCTCCCATTATAGTCATTTCTCCTGCTGGGTCCCCCTAAAACCTATAGTATGGGGTAAATTACCCCACACCTTCCCGTTAGGTGCTGAGATCCAAACAGGGTTGAAACATTAAGATCTCTAAATTAGGAAGATCAGGCTCCAGAACCAACACACAGTACTCATATAACAAAGGCATTATGTACTTAGTATGTTTGTCCAAAATGTTTATAAATCCTTGTATTAATTCCCATGTTACCATTTCTTTAGTATAATTCTTAGAAGTTTGTAGTAAATGATGTTTAGGTTCCCTAATATTTTTGTAAAGAGTGGTTCAAGATCTACTGCAGATACAAACTCAATTATTCTCCTTTTCAATATAATATTCTTCTCCAATGACTTATTTACAAAGTGTTTAATCATATTACCAGTGGTTTCGTGCATTTTAAATATCAAATAGTCTTTAATTCTTTAACATCTAATGCACTAGTGTTATACTCCAATAGCTTATTTCTTTGATTTTAACCTTGGTAATCTAAATCTTTTTATCTTGTTGGTCAAAATATTGATGATGTAGAGTAATTGAATTGTCTTATAGGGTAGAAAATTCTAGCTATGTACATGACTTATTTTGTAATTATTTTTGTATTCTTTAATTTCATTATTACCCAATTAGTAAATTTGATAGAATCAATGTGAATTTCCATATTGTTTACATTCACATCAAATTTACTATCACGCTCTTCTTTATCATAGTTTAGGGATATTTTTCATTTGGGAATATGTAAAGTGGCAAGTTTCTTCTCAATATTAGATTTAGATGGATCTTTTCCAGCACCATCATCCCCTCCATATCTAGCTAAATAATATTGACTACCTCATTAAAACATGTTAGAGGCCCACTTTTACGAGGAGTTGAAGTGATTGTAGTAGAGAGTGATACAAAACATATTCCAATAACTCTAAATCTTCAACTCTAGAGTGTGTGCAAGAAGATGATGCACCTTTTAAATGCAATCCTACTTTTAGGAAACACACTCACGATACATAAACATACCTTGCACTCCCGTTATGTAATTCTTGGTTTGGTTAAGCCTGATACTGATATGTCATTGTTGTAATGGATAATTCACCTAATAACCTAGGTCTGGGGGTTACCAACATACTATGACCTTGCAGACAATTTGATTATAAAAGCACAAATAGGAAATAGGGAAGTAGCAGGAACTTACTTGTAATAAACGAAGGTTGATCCAAGCTAACTCCTTCCTCTTTGCTTCACTTCTACAATCTCCAGGATAATTCCTCCTTCATCCTGTTAACAAAGATTCTTCCAATATACAGTATGATTCATATATAAAGATGCAGGTTAGGAAAATCACATATTATAATGAAATATAAACATTTACCAAGCCACAACACATGAAACACAATATGGAAGAAGTAATCTGCTTTATTAACAATAATAGAGGGAGTTTAGGTTACAACCCAATGTCTGAACAAGGGACTCCTCTGTCACCAAAGGACTCTGAGTTTCTATGCTCCAAAGGTTCTGTAGAAAATCCACCAGCATAACTTTTCTCTCCATGTATGAATATCCAAAACCCTCCCCAAGGCCTCTATTTATCTGAAGGAAATGAGGCAGTTCTCGAAGGTTAGGGAGGTTGTAGCAGTTAATGGGATTAAGGTAAATGAAACAACTAATCTCCCATTAACGCGTGTTTTTAAAAACTAATTTTGAGGAAGATATGCGTGGGTCTGTAGTAAAGCAACCCACGCATCATGCACGACTCTGTACAAGAGCAACCCGCGCATAGATGTATGCGCGACCTGCTGAACATAATACTCGTGCATATGCGCGAGATGTCAATAGAGATAGTCGTGCATGCACTCAAAATCTCAAAATAGCAAAGTAACCAGCTGGGCATATAGGTAATGTATTTCATCATCAACCAAGGTATAATGAAACTAGGCAAACCTCAATCCATAAGTGTCCTTTTGTGTGCCGACCTGAGGGATGTCAGCACTCGGACGGAGAGGTGCCAATCAGCTGTATAACAGATGCCCCCTAATGTGTGAGGTCAGAGGGGAACGATGGCCGAAATACATTATAATACTAACTCTGGAGAAACTCAGAAGTCCAGTGGAGCAGAAGGAGTACCTGAAACCAATACATAATAATGTCATATACAAAGCTATATCTGAGGATGCTATGTTCAATTTACTGGAACACTAGCTCCTTTACAATATGAGAGTACATCATATAATACGGGTAAAACCATGTATGTACAAAGGTGGATCAAAGCCACAAATAACAATGATGAGTCTTCAAAGATATGGAAGCTGGATATAGAAACGGAACATAGTCTTGCGCAACTTAGTTCATAAGTGAGGAACTAAGGTCTTCATACAAGATCCCAAAGAACCAAGTACAATCCAAGCCATGTGAATAAGGGTAAGCTGAAGTCGAACATGGCGAGGATTCAATAGTTTGTCAACCAATAGTTGATAATTGACAACTGAAGCAAAGGAGTTCACCAATGATGAAAGTGAATCCAGAGGTACTACCGTCAAACTCTAGGTCTTCGTCATCAGGAAGTGCTGAA